>OU744450.1:20572276-21038637 GCA_916610825.1 Haliclystus octoradiatus | reverse complement strand
ATAATAATAATAATAATAATAATAATAATAATAATAATAATAATAATAATAATAATAATAATAATAATAATAATAATAATAATAATAATAATAATAATAATAATAATAATAATAATAATAATAATAATAATAATAATAATAATAATAATAATAATAATAATAATAATAATAATAATAATAATAATAATAATAATAATAATAATAATAATAATAATAATAATAATAATAATAATAATAATAATAATAATAATAATAATAATAATAATAATAATAATAATAATAATAATAATAATAATAATAATAATAATAATAATAATAATAATAATAATAATAATAATAATAATAATAATAATAATAATAATAATAATAATAATAATAATAATAATAATAATAATAATAATAATAATAATAATAATAATAATAATAATAATAATAATAAATAATAATAAATAATAATAAATAATAATAAATAATAATAAATAATAATAAATAATAATAAATAATAATAATAATAATAATAATAATAATAATAATTGTTTACAAATCTATGATATTTCTTGCAAAGAAGAAAAATATAGAAGATAATATCTTTATTTTTGTCATTTTGACAACCTGAAATCAACGGCTTATATGTTTACTGTTCATGATCTGTTCATGAACTGCCCGTGAAGGTTCTGGAACTGTTTATGAACAGTTTAGAAAAATTGGGGCCATTAAACAATCATGAACTATTCATGAAATATTCATGAATTCCTGAACTGTTTTTCATAGGGGATGTTTATAGCATAGCTATGGTGCTTCAGAATCTTTGATGACATTTTATGACATTCTTTGTAAGGCCAAGGACAAAGGATAAAATTTACATGCATAATTTTTCTTTCATTTTTAATCAATCTTAAATCGTTACTAGTTTCATATTTTATCATTAGATAGGTTAATAATGCTTTCAAGTTTGTCTTTTTAGAATTACCCAAATGAAGATGTTGATTTCTATTTACCTGAGTTAATGTAAGTGTATATCATCAATTCATCATCCTGATTATATTACAAATTTGAACTTTTTTCGCAGTCTTTTAATTTTCTTTTTAAAGTGTATATCCCGGATATTGGGAGATTGCTTCTTTAGATAGAGAAAAATTTTCTATCAGTACATGTTCTTCTTGTATTTTTACTTTGCACAAGTATTTCCCCCTCAAAAATGCAATCAAAGTTACGTTTTTGTGTCTCGCTATTTTTCCTCGAACAGGTAGCAACTTATTTTCCACAAGAGAGTTTACACCTGAATAAACACTAAACATTTTACTTATTTGTCTCTAAATAAAAAACCGCTAAACCAAATAAAAATCTGCTTTCGGAATGAAATTTTCAACGTTCAGCTGAAGATTTAGAGCTATATTTGATCAATATTCAAGATCCAGGTAAAGAGATATAAGCCTCTAAAGTCAAAAGGTTTTAGTTTTGGATTTTTCTCATTCAAGTGCTCACGCGATTAGCACCTCTTTACGACTTCGCCTAAGCAGGTTATCACTGCTGGTTATTGAAGGTGTGTGACTATTTTTAATACTCATCAACTATGCCGACTATGCTTAGACGAAGCCGCAAAGAGGTGTTAATCGCGTGAGCACTTGAATGAGAAAAATCCAAAACTAAAAGCTTTTGACTTTAGAGGCTTATATCTCTTTACCTGGATCTTGACCACTGATCAAATATAACTCTAAATCTTCAGCTGAACGTTAAAAATTTCATTCCGAAAGCAGATTGTCATTTGGTTTAGCGGTTTTTTATTTAGAGACAAATAAGTAAAAAGTTTAGTGTTTTTCCGGTGTAAACTCTCTTGTTGAAAATAAACGGGTTCCTGTTCGAGGAAAAAGAGTGAGACACAAAATTAACCCAAAATCGTCACTTTGACTGCATTTTTGAAGGAGAAATGATTGCGCAAAGTAAAAACACAGGAAGATCATGTACAAATAGAAAACTTTTCTCTTTCTAAAGAAGCAATCTCCCAATATCCGGGATATACACTTTAATCAATTTTAAATCATTTCTTATTTTATCATATTTTAAATATCGATTCATTAGAGTTTCACAGATTAAAAGCTGACATTAGTACGATGTACAAGATTATTAATGGCCTGGACGATTTAGGAATGCTTGGAACTCACTTCCTGAAGATGTCGTATCATCCCCATCTTCAGCTATTTTCAAACATCGCCTAAATAATTTATTTGTTACAATTTTGTAAATTTATCTATTAAGCTCAACCACCTAGACAATTTAATCTTAGTTTTTTTTTTACAATTTTTTAAGTTTTATGCCAGGTTGCACGTATAGCACTTAGTTAATAAAAAATAAAAAAAACTGTATTTGCCATTCAGTGCATGTAAATATGTTATTTCAAATTTTCGTAAGTATTGAAAAATGTATCAAAATCAAAAATCATTATGATCATGATCAATAATACATGTAGAGTATGCATTATAGCACAAATAAATCAATAGAATTTAGTATAGCACGATGTGCGGATAGGTGAGAAAAGTCAACTCACCGACTCTCCAACTTTCTCAACTTTGATACCACTTTCTACCAAGACTTGTTTAATCTTATACGAATACTATGTAATACAAATTTGCTTAATTTTTGAGGAAAATGCTATTAAAATTGAGAAAGTCGGCTAGTTGGTGAGTTGACTTTTCTCACCCACCCCACGATGTGCAGTCTGGACAAATCAGTTCTCAGTGCACTAAAGCAATCTAGTCAACTTCCATAACTCTGAGCTATATAACCCTGACCACTGAAGAGAGCCATATTAAATGTGCACTCAGCGAGAAGTGAAACATATGTAAAATCAAGATATACAGTATTCAAGATATTAAATTGGTAAAAACCAGATTCTGATAGAGCAATAGCTCAAATGCGACTAGCATGTTAGATCACAATGGTAAGAGTGATTATCACACCCTGGCATCTCGGACATACGCAAACAAGAGATTAGACTTACCAGATAGAATTGCACCCATATGATAGCATAACTTGCATCACTGACCTGATCCAGCTACAGTATCATGATTGTATGCTGTTAACCTCTGCTAATAATTAATATGTTGGCTATCGACTAATGTTGTCGTGGCAGTATATTACTCCATTTATCAAGTTATTCAATTTTTTATATATTTTTTATTGCTGCAGAAATATGTACATTCATATGCCAGATGTTGCTGATGCTATTACGCCATATGTTATTCGACGTAGTTCAACAGATAGTAAATTTGCATTACAGGTAGGCATATTTGTATTTCTATGTTTACATGTTTTCTTGTATATTCTTGTAAATATCACTGTCCTGGGAAAGTCAAAACTCTTATAATAAGTTGGTTGTGATATTGACCGGAGTGAAATACTGATGTAAACTATTCCTTAATGATATGTTAGTGATAGGTTGAGAATTCGATCCGAGAGAATCCGAGTAATGTATACTCTTCTACTCCACTCTATTTATGATCGTAACGATATGAAAAATAATAAAATAATTAGAAAATCTTCATAAAAATAGTCAAATAGCTCAGCATGTATTAATATCGAGAATATTGAAAATCCAATCTGATCCGATCCGAATACATCCTGGAAAGGTCGTAAAATAAAAGTCCAAGAATAATCCATTTTTAATCAAATTCTCAGATCTTTATCACAGCAGTGTGTCAAATCTTAAATCAAAATTGTAAATCGACTCACAGCTTTTAAATTTTGTTGTTGATAACACTACTGGAATTTCGGAGCTTGAAAAATAAATAAAAAATAATCAGATTATTAAACTCGCAGAACTGTTAATTTTATATTAATTTTATGTTTAAGGATTAGTAACAATCCTTTGAAAGGTAGTTTAAAAATTTTAATACATAGGCCTACATGTTTATTGTTTTCCTTGGTGATCATTCTGGACTATTGTATTGACGTATAGCGTTGTTGATTTTTAGGCTGTTTGGTTGCTAGAAGCACATCTAGGTGATGGTTGGTTGCCATCTAAAGATTATGCGATTGGTGAAAAATTAATATCTCAAATCACACAAGAGCAATTGAGGATTGCAAGGTGATCAGTTAAATTGTCCACAATTTTTGGTATAGTAGTAATACTTTGTAATGAACAACAATTATTAGTTAGTAATATTGTTTTTGCAAAGAGTTTAAAATGACCAACGACCTTCATATGTTGGATAAATGCAAGGGCATTACGTAATTTCATGAAATGGGATTAAAAATCTGGTTACAGATTTAAACAAAACTGCTGCTCATTATTTTAGACTTATTAAAAAAATAGTTTAAGGAGGTTTGAAACAGTAGAGCCAAAATTTTCATTCTGTTGAATTGTACGAATATCCCGTTTCTCTACTTGATTTTTGTAACATATTTGCTAGACATTGTCATCACAAGAAGCCAAAGGCAGACAAAGGAACTTCACATAATGAAATACAACACAGATCAGATATATCACGACATTAAAATTGGTTATATATGTAGGCTTTTAGGCCTAGACTGTATCACCATTTAAAATCAAAACAGTTTCTATGATACTAAAAAAATAAATTAAACATTTTTTTTTACACAGAGAAACAAAGTTACCCTTACTTGCATCTCAGAAAACACATGGTTCTTCACCGTTAAAGAAAACTCATCAGAGATCACGGTCTGAAGCAACAATTGGTCATGCGCAATCACCATCATTTTCAGAGGTAAACCTACTTCTGTAACCCTACTACTGCTTAGTTACCTTTGTTTTGTTGCTGACATTTGTTGCCTAATTAAATGATTTGGATGTTTGAAGTGGCAACATTGACCAGCGTTTGTTACATGCTTAATTTTGAATCAAGCTTAGCGATTTCAATGATCATTCATTTTTTTATCATTTATCCACAAACCGGGTAAGCTTGCAGCTTTTTTTCACCGGGGCGTTTGGTTAATTTGTTAGTATTTTGAAGCTTATGTGCGTTTAATAGCCGGATGCCCTTCCTGACGCCAACCTATCGTGCTCCGGCCAGGGATTGAACCCGAGACCCTGCGAGTCGTGGTCCAACTCCCTACCCACTACACCAAGGCCGCACAATGTTAGTCATGGCTTCAAATTTCAAGTTTGAGACACAGAAACAATACAGACAACAGCTGCAATGTAAACATAGACATACAATTTAAACCAATCATGTGAAAAAAGCTAACAGCTTATCAGGTTTATCTCAATAAATAATGATGATGATGATTCTAAGCGAGTAGAGCTCACCGTTCATATTTGCCTTATAATGATAGATCAGCTTTTAATTTAACCAAAGAAGCAAGTAGTTTTGAATGGATTCCACTGGCTTTTAATTTTGTTAAATTATGTTTCTTTCTTAGGATATTAAATCTACTAACGATATGAATTGTCCTAATCTGAGACTTGGTCTTGCATTTGGTAAATGTCCGCTTCATTCTGTGGCAATAACTACTGCCGCTTCAACATCTGCACTTTTAGAATTACAAAAAGGGCAATCAAAATGCTGCTGTCAGGTAAACATTGATTGACGATAATCAAATCTTGTCAAGGTTGTCTGTGCACAACAGTCTTGACAGTCTTTTACCTGTGTTTGGAATACTGATATAACTGCTGAATCTGCAGATGTAAATATATGCACATTTTCCAACATATTTTGCTTATTTATCTAATTGCAAAAGTCTTCCAGGACATCTCAGAGCAAGATAGATCTGACAAGTGCCGCGAGGGGCATAGATTTGATTTCTTTTAGTACCGTAGATATTCTAAAAATCCACCAGACGTTTTTGATAAAGGAGACTTTGATTTTGGAGAGGAGACATAACTTAATGACAGGGCTGTTAGTAATCACCATTAAAGGGAGAATACTGACCGGGGAACATTGCGCGCTCAACCAACTCATACGTCATCAATTTAAACAAAGCTTTGAGAAAAGCTGCCGTGCGTGTGAGTTCCGAGTGAGCTTCGTTTTATTATTCTGGTCGTATGTTGATTTTATGGTAAAGCATTTCAAATGAACAAATTAAAATCACAATTTGGGAGCTATACTACGTACTTATTTTATCACGTTCTGGACTTTAATGTATTGTTTACTATGTGATCAACAGTATAAAAAGTATGATGTGCAGAAGCGGTTTTAGTTCGATCAGTTCGATTGATATGTTGAACGAAAGTAACACTAAACAAGAACCTTGTTTAACATTTTTATTTTTTGTTATAAAGCCAAATCCTTGTGTTTCTTGACATCTTAGGTCATCTTGCGTATCGACTATCGTTCTTTTTCATGTTTTTGATGTAACGATCGGTCCACAAAAGCTTGCCAACTAATAACAAGGCAACTTCAGTAAATATAACCAAGGATAAATATACCAAAAGCAAACTAATGTGATAATTCAATAAAACTATGCGAATCTGAGTTAAATACATGGAATAAATCGTTGTTCAAAAACATTGATTCGTTGATGATTGTCACGAGTTCACGGCTTCGACATTTGTTCCTGTCTCGTGCTTTTGATTATTTCGTTCAAAACAATAGAATTAAGGCGAGGCCGACTCTGTTTCAAAACGAGTACTTGAATTTGGTATGAAGAATTCAAGTTCCGCGCGCAACGTTCCCCGGTCAGTATTCTCCCTTTAAAGCAATTGATTAGCCTACTTCAATTAATTATTTGTGAAGTAATTTTACACACTCTGGTTAAGATAGGATTTAGTATACACGCAGGTTAAAAATGTATCAGTTAACTGATTTGAAAATAGCACATAATTCAAAGTAAAACACTTAATTGGATTGATGCAAAATTGTATTATCTTTCCAATCTTAACCTATAAAATAGAGTTTCCAAAACCGTTTGTTCATCCATCAGTTTGTCATTTTTCAACCAAATATTTTGTACATAGTATCACCAGAACCGCTGATATTTATACTAAGGTTACCGTATACGTTTCGTTTCTATTGGCGGTTTATCCTTTTGTAGCGAAATAAAACAAATCGCAAACTAGCAAAAACAAGGGTTTCCCCCCATTCGATTTCCAAAGCAACGGCTATGCATCATTGATCATTCACAAGACTGAAAAAATATTTTAAGGTAAATTTAACTCTGCTCAAAGTAACCCAGCAATGCAGCAACCTTATTGGTAGTAAGCTATAGATTAGGTAGGTGTTGTCTTTGTGTCATTTTCGTGAACACTTCAAAGTTAGTTTTAGGCTGCCTAGAGTAATGAGTCTCAAATAAAGTTTAGATTCCTTAATTTGTGTGCATAATCTCACATTAGTTAAACAAATTGAAATAATATTCTTGCGAGATTTGTATGCTCATCAAGTAACAACAAGGTGACCACTAATATTGAAGCCTTTAAGTTTGCTTCAAGTTACGGTATCTTCACAATTTTCTAGTTTCTGATTTAATTCAATTTTCATAGGTCTCGATATTCAGTGCTGAACGTGAATTTATCAATGCATTATTGAGCATCGGAGAAAGATTACGAACATTACCTACAAAAGATTTAAAAGGTATGATATAATCTTTCAATCATTTAAACTTATATTACATCATGTCATATAATCATATAATTCATGATGCTTCTATTTATAAAACTTTTTGCCATTTTTGGAAAACCTATTTAACGAGATCTATACATTGTAGAACACGATTGGCATTTTTGATATCTGGTTTGCTTTCTCAGTAGAATTTCTCAGATTATTTTGAAACAAAACCTACATTCCGTAACTTTCTGCTCTGTGATTGGCCAGGTAGATTTTTTCTGCTTCAGCTATTTTGAATGCGTCACTTTGCCGCCTCAATTTTATTAGGCCCTCATCGTGGTGTCTGCGCGGAGTTGGGGGACGTTATGGAATGAGGCAACCAACATTCTAAATTCCATATTGAATCTCAATGACAGAGTGCACAGCAAAGTATGGGAATCCCCATTTGAAGAGATTTCCTTTAAAACATTAGAACCTACGACTAGAATATACTTTCCGTTTCACTAATTGATACTCTCCTTTATTAGATATTAATTGTTGGTATGTGCTTCTCTTTTTGTTGTAGTGACAAGGCTATTTGCTGAATTATCTCTTCTCAATTTGAATTTACCTGCCAAAGTGTTTTTACCATTCTATCAATCGACACCTCATTACATTGTGCGCATACCACATAATGCTGCTGTTGTTTTAAACTCAAAAGATAAGGTGATTATCAAGCTGTCTGCCTTCAGTGATCCGCAAATCGTCAAGACCGTGCCATACTACACTTTTTAAAAAAAATTTTGATCATTCCCCTGCGAAAACAGTTTATTCATGAACAGTTCACAAACGTTAAATGGCCCCAAATTTTAATGAACTGTTCATGAACGTTAAATGGCCCCAAATTTTAATGAACTGTTCATGAACGTTAAATGGCCCCAAATTTTAATGAACAGTTCATGAACGTTAAATGGCCCCAAATTTTAATGAACTGTTCATGAACGTTAAATGGCCCCAAATTTTAATGAACTGTTCATGAACGTTAAATGGCCCCAAATTTTAATGAACAGTTCATGAACGTTAAATGGCCCCAAATTTTAATGAACTGTTCATGAACGTTAAATGGCCCCAAATTTTAATGAACTGTTCATGAACGTTAAATGGCCCCAAATTTTAATGAACTGTTCATGAACTTGACAATACTATGATTTTGACAATACTATGATTTTTGTTAATCTTAATTGACTCTCACCTACTGATATCTAAATTTAAAATGTGCATGATGATTGCTAGACATAATATGTTCTACAGAATTGTGGGTAAAAAACGTTTGATGTCAGCATATTTGCTGCTTGTACCAATGTACCATATTACTGAAATAATACCAAATCCCATTTGATCACCCTCAAATTTGTGTATTATGATTGTTTAATATCAGCTACAGTACAGTTCCATTTTGAATTGGTTTCCTCTTAAGCATTGGCAATTCAACTGACAATATCTCTGCTACTTTACCATGATTCTGGATGGATAAATAATATATGAAACGGAAAAATTTGATTTCAAATGATTTTTACATGAATTTCAGTCAACTTCTACTTCTAAACATAGCATTGATTATTGAAAATAGCTTGTTGAATTATCTTTATATAGGCATAAAGGGTCATCACACACTTGTTGTGTTTGCATTCATATTTAACACGCAAGGAATGTTGGACACGAGTGAAATGTTGAAAGACACGAGTGAAATGTTGAAAGCTCGAGCCAGAGGCGAGTGCTTTTGAAACTTTTTGAATGTCTTCCAACCTTTTAGAGTGTAGTAAATATGAATGTAAACACTTGAAAGCGTGTGGTAACCCTTTTCTAGAATAAAACAAATTGAATAATCAAGTTTGGTTATATTGCGGAAGGTCGTTAGAATCTTTAATTAATGATTTAAATCTCAATTTAAATTCAAAGTTTTGAATTACTAAAATGTCCTAGGATCAAATTAAAACTTCATACCAATAATCTTTCTTGAATTGGGACATCTTTGTTAATATTATTTCTTTAGTAATACATAGCAGTTTCCTATTCTTTTTCTCAGCTTTGAGCATCTGAAAAATTGTAGCAACTAATTTCGATAGCAATTTTGAAAATTGTTTATCCTTTAAATTCCCAAACACATAGACTAACCAATCTAATTGCATGATTACATTCGATTATGACGTCATATTTTAGAATCTGTTTTCATGCCTTCTTTGTTGCAGGCCCCATACATTATTTACGTTGAAGCACTTACTATAGATAAAGAAGATCATAATTCATCAACATCACCAGGCTCAAGTACAAACAATGAACAGAACTTACTGCGACATACACGGTGAGTAGATTTGTTATATTTATGATGTTCATAGGCAATTAACCTTTTTCCATCTACTATGATTGGTATGTGCTAGACATGAAAGCTGTTATTGATCTGTTTACAACTCTATTAGATACAGTAAGACTACCTAAAGGAGTGGAAATGTTGAGGTCTTTACTTGTTTGGAGAATTTTGCCATGTTAGATTGGTCATTTGTATAACAATCAAACCTTTTTAATGGCCACCTCTATACAACGGTCACTTGTCTAAAATGGTCACACATATCTGAAATAGTATTTTCTATTTAATCAACCCTGTATATAAGGGCCAAAAAAAAAATATAATGTAGACGGTGTCGCCCTACCGAAGGCACCCGTACCACTCCTCTATTTCCAGATGAGTGGCTTTTTTTGCTGAGAGCAATGATTTTAAACGCTCTTTGTTGATCTCAGCCGCGACACTGCAGATCAATTTCAACAGATTTCATGGCAGATAAGTTTTGATTGTCAATGCGTAACGATGCGCCGCAGCTACTCACAATGCAATTCCCTCTGGACCATTCCATCCGCCATCCTCAGATGGTACTCATTTGATGTTTCAGATAAAGTCAAGGCTGAGTTGACCATAGGGGGATTTGAACCACAGTCGATCAGATATGATCCGATCTGAAGTTCGGTTGCTCTGCCATCTGAGCTAATCCTCCTATATAAGGGCCACCTGCCCTGCATATAGTGATCAACATATTCACCTCTCATTTAACTCCTATATACAGGTTTCACTGTATTTAATCTGAATTGATTTGTTCTGTTCAAGATTCCAAACCATTGTATCATCATAAAGTTTGCTCATATCAGTCAATATTGCATAACACGTTATTGTTGGGACCCAGACTAAAATAACACATTACGTGATTAACGTAATACGCAATTCTGAAAGAACAATAGAAATAAAAACAGTAGAGAGTAAACAAAAGAAAAGGTTTCAAAAATTTCACAATCGGACTGTAGTCTTTACATCAGCGCATGGTTTTATAAAGAATTATGAATTAAACATGACTGTTCATATAACTTATTTCTGAAAAACTAGCTCAAATTAAATGACATTAGCATCTTTCTGTTTACGGTAATCACTATATAAATGAATAAATGATAAACACCCTTCTACAGTATTCATGTCTCAAGTCTATCTTTTGTAGTTAAAATCACATTGCTGCGTTTACCATTAAATTCTTGATTAAAAAATTGTAATTCAAAATCAGACATCTCGCATACAAATTACGATTCTTGCGATGTAAACATTTGAATATTTTATGAATTTTTCCACTGAGTCAAACAACATCACAGCAATCACTCAAACTACTCATAAAATTTGATAGGCTAGTGTTTACATGAAGAGCTGTAAACAAAATCGTTTCCAAAAGCATACCGATTTCCGAATGCCATGAAACGCTTTGACAGACTTAATTGTTGACACCTCAGCAAAATGAAGAATCAGTTTTCAATAATAATGCACTAAGGGATGAAAACCTCTTAGAATCAACTATCTGGAACGAATTGTGCGATAAAGCGCACTACGTGATAACATGTTATTCAATAACAATTAGTTGACTTTGACCGCATTTCGGCCGGGACAAAAATAGTTTAACCTATTACTCGATATAACGTATTGTACGATAGTGTATTATGCGATATTGACTGTGTAACTAAGTTCATGGCCGTAGTGCAGTTGTTAGGGCGTTGGACCTCTTGGGTTCAATGCTTGGCAGGAGCACTATTGGTTGGCTTCAGAAAGGGCATCCGGCCATTAAATTCACACATGCTCAGAACATTAACCAACTAACTATAAAGCTACCAGCTTATCCGGTTTGGTTTGTGACTAAGTGATAAAATGCAAAAATACTCAACTTATTCATAATTTGATGATCATATGTAGGCCTATATTATATCCGTTAAGCAATAGATATAGTTCATAAAAACTCTTCAGGGGTATAATGTATATAGGATTATTCTGTTTTTAACTTTGTATGTATATTTAGATCAGAGGAGCAGCTTCCAACATTTTCAAGACGAGATTCAGATGGAAAAGAAAATGGAGATTCAGGGGTGTGTAAGATTTTATTCTAGAAAACACAGTTTTTAGCTGATATTATACAGTTGATGTCTGGCAAAAGATTGAGCTTTTTGGAATTCTAGAACGTTTCCAACGTTTTATTTCTGGATTTATGCCTATAAATCAGAGAGTTTTATTCTGTTTTCTGGATTCATGCCTATAAATCGGAGAGTTTTACTCTGTATTGTCTCGAATCCTCTGGAATCTGGGATTTCCTACCTCCGTTGAACCCTAAACAGTGCATTACTATCAATTTAAACTGTTTATATTCACCAATACAAATTAAAGTGTATATATCGTCTTTGGGGACAGAACGGATTTGGATACAACTTTGTTTCCATCCTGACATGTCACTGTTGCGTTTTTGCATAGCCATATTTAAAGCCAATTTTGATGGGGAAGGAGTCGCGCTGTGAAAAAACGCAACGGCAGAAAAAAGTTATTTCCAAGTCAGTCAGTCAATCATCACTTCCACTGCTGAAAAAACTGTTGTTGAATTGAACTCAAAACCATAGAATTACCTTTTAATCACATACCTGCAAATATCTCCATAGAAATCACAAAGAAAAATATGGAATATTGTTTGTTAGAAAGAAACAGAGAAGTGAACATACCATCAGATGCAATATTACTACAAACGTCCATGTTCCAATCAGGGCCCTCCCAAGAATTTTCTTTGAGGGGGTTGTCGAACAATAAACTTGCCGACTTCACCGGAATCCGAGAGTTGAATCTGCCACACAAAGTTTTGCCATACTTGTTTAAATTGTACATTGACCAGAAATTGTTATCGGGAGCGCCAACAAATTTTTCGTCCATCCTGTTGATCAAAAACCACCAAAAGTTGAAGATAATTGTCTTTATATACAGTATTCATGATGTGTGTGGACAAGAATTAAAATAGTCTCTTACTTCCACTCTTAGAAAGCGAACATCACATCATCTCATCATTCATCTCGTCTATCTGACTTCTCAAATGCAATTCAGATATTATTTATTAATAGGGTGTAGCCAGAATAATTTTATTGTATTAAAATACATTACATGTTTACTAAAAAAAAATTCCAAACAAAATATACAGATCATCTTTGAACAGTTGAACGATTGATGTATTGTCAATTACAGTTAGAAGATATTAAACATAATCTTTCGTATCAAACGCATTTATTTAAATCCTATTTCTTCATCATTTTATTCAGGTTGATGATGGAGAAGGCTCACAATCATCAAACACAGGAGACTCAGATGAGGTTAGTGTGACATTCTAATCACAAATTCAATGAAAAAAGATATACTGTATATACTTTCATATGGTATACTGTAATACTTGATATGGTTTTACAGTCAAACCTGTTATAACGGCCACCTCTATACAGCAGCCACCTGTCTATAGTGGTCACTCTTGCAATGTCTAAAATAGTATTTTCTATTGAATCAAACCTGTATATAAAAGCCACTTGTGTATAATGGTCAATTGAATGGCTCTAGTAGTTGTCTGTTATATACAGGTTTCACTGTATTTATTTTTATATCTAATTTACGCCCTAAAAATGGATATTACTAGAGTTTAATGCCTATACGTTTCTGTTGTAACAAATGCCAAACCGCAACAATTAGGATGATGTGGGGATCGTGACACAGCCTTTTGCATGAGCCTGAGAAAAACAGTCTCTGATGCAGATCTTGATGGTAATAGCAAACTTTCAGCTTTCCCATAAGAGAGTTACATTTGAAAACCCCTAGAAATTTCAATATTATGTTGAATTGTCCTTGTTGTATATATAGGTCACCCCTCTCTAACAGTTAAATTCTCTCTGTTTGGTCATTGGCTGCTATATATTTATACAAATATTTACTGCATGTACATTTTTGTTGGTAGGGTACATATGTGTCTGCTGTGGACATTCGACGCAGGCTATCTGATTACTTTACTGCGCCAAAATCAATGTTTTCTGCGAGGGACCCTGAAGATCCATCAGGTAAACAATTGAAATTAAAAAATATATGTCTATGTGTAGTTTTTATGTTTTTCCCCTAAGTGTATAATTTCAATAATTACTTAATAGGAAATACTGTATGAATTTTTAGGTAAGTAATAATATTACGGTAATAATAATACTAATACTTGTAGGCCTTTTATATAATGCCTATATCAGAATGTTGTAGGTGCTTTACAGTGATACAGTTATGACACATATTTTAAATTTTACAACAAATACTATTTTACTGTGACGACATTTCAAGCTCATGTGGCTTACATGATGACAGTAGTTAAAACACATATTTATTTAAACAAGGGTTGACCGAACAGGAAATATCACTATTGGTAAGAGTTCAACACAATTTTGCATCTGGTTTCACTCACACTTTTCTGTTGATAAAAGCATGCATCTGAAACTGAAAGCTCTCTTGAATGAGTTAATTCAGAATACAGTGAAACCTGTATATAACGGCCAGCTACCAGTGGTAGATAAATTGACCACTATAGACAGGTGGCCACTGTATATACAGGTTTGATTCAATAGAAAATACTATTTTAGACATTGCAAAAGTGACCATTACAGACATATGACTACTGTATAGAGGTGACCGTTATTACAGGTCTGACGGTACTGTGTATCTTTTCCATAGCTTTTCAACTGCAAAAGCGATTCCGTTGCCAACAAAAGCGCCAGCGAGAATATTAAGATTATTCAATAGTAGTCAAATTAATATCTCGTAGATTTTCTCACAGAAGTTTTAAGTTTTAATCTGTTTTTTAATTTCAGCTTCGGCTTTGAAGGAACCTTGGGACGAGAAAGTAAGGAGAATTAAACACTCATCGCCTTATGGTCACCTTCCTAATTGGAATATCCTTTTCGTCATTTATGTTTAGTTTGTTCGTTTTATTAATTACATGGTTAGGTTGATTACTAGGCAATATATTTGATAGGATGTTTGTAAGATATTTCAAATGTTGACAGCCTATTTATAAGCATGCTCAAAGTTTAGAAGCTTTGATTGTTCTGATACTCAATAATTCAATAGAATTATCCCAAATGTTTTCTTTTGGTAACAACACAAACAATAAGTAATAGAGAATGAGAAACTGACAGTAAACTTTTAATAGGCTTATAATTAACATACCTCAATTTTCATTATTTTAAAATAGGCTATTTACCAATTGTTCATATATTTTATTAGCCAATCACAGTATACAGTACTACCAAAAATGGTAGTTAAAAAACAATCAGTACGCCAATTTCTGCGCTAATACGCAGGCGGATTATACGTAGAAAAAGTCTGTCTGCACGTAGGCTATTTTAGATACTGATAAATATTTTGTGTATTCAGTCCTGTTTTTATTCAAGCATGAGAGAGTTCTTCATAAAAGCTGATTTCCTCGTTTTCTATCAGCTTTAAACCGAAGCAAACCTAACTTATCACTGGTTTTTCTATTGTTGCGGCATTTGTCAACAGATCTCCCTCTCTTTCTGTAAATATGTGCTTTGCTTATCAAAGAACAAGGTTGACTTCAGAGGACTGTTTAATTGACTGGAACTATGACAGTGAAAGTGCAACCGTTTGACATGTGCTGTATGACTGAATGACAATATCAGTGTTACTATGACAAATGACGGTGTGAATTTCAAGTTACAATGTTACAATGACAACACATATTGTAAATTAGTTTCTACACTTTCAACTAAACTTGGCTCTCATGCCTGTATACGAGAGCATTCTATTTACAAGAGTTGGGACACTCTTTCCTAGGTGCCGTTCTCGGCTCCCATTGGACAGATGCCAGGTTCATGATTTTCTGGACGCTATTTTGATTCGTCAAACCCAGGCTCGCGAAATTTGAACAAAGCCTGCAAAAATAATATCATAAATTCGAAAAACGTATTGTTCAAAGGCAAAGCCTCATTTTCAATGGAACGAAAATGGCGATTTTCAAGCCTCAAAACTTGTGTGTCCCAACTCGTATAAATAGATATACTGTGGCAGATGCAGACGCTGTATACTGTATATAAATGTATTATTGATTGCAATAATGTGTTAATTTCTTAACTTCTTTTTACAACTCCTTCCTGCTATTGTCAAAACTGGTGATGATCTTCGCCAAGAATGTCTTGCATATCAAATACTTCTACAATTTCAGGTATGTATCTCTTTTAACATCCTTGGCAGTAATAGAATGAGAAACATATGCTTGTTGACTCTATTGATGCTGGAAATATGCAAATATTAATTCGGGAGTTCATGAACCATTTCATGTGGAACTGATGAGACTCATGGAGTATTCATGAACTGCTCATTACCTTTGAACATTTGAATAATGATTTGTTAACAAATCACATTATCACTGTTCCTACTAATCGTTTTGCACATTTCTGTTATGCATAATTTTGTCATTTTTATTAATTGCATTTTAGCGAATCTGGGAACAAGAACGAGTCCCTGTTTGGATCCGTCCGTAAGTAATCATGTTGCTTTTTATAGAAATGTTCCGATTATGAAATTGCTGATTATTTTTACCGATTATTGTTTTTCCGATTGTTGAATCATAATTGGCATATCAAATCGGTATATCGAATATTTTGATAAATATTATCAATGGACAATAAAATAAAAAGCTTTTTGTACAAAATTGATCAAGATTGTTTAATAAAATAAGCAACAGATACGCTGAACCAAATTATTGAAGTATCATAGAAAAGTTTGAACGCATAATTTGTTTAACAAATTTATTTTCTACCTCGCCAAATGATATGTCAACAAATTACTAAAACAAATAAGACTGAATAAGAAATTGAAATCATCAGCCTTTTAGGAGTGCCCCCGTTATTCACTCTAACGAGAAAATATAGGGAAGTAAACTTGGTGCCTTTTTTCTTATCCAACAAGTTTAGTTTGATAAAATATAACACAACTTCTTATATTCTATGCTTGTATAAATGTGCCTGGGACCTGAGGTCCCAGTGGTCCCTATTATATTGAGCCCTGACTGTATTGTTGTTATTTATATTCTAGGTATGCTGTTCTGGTGCTGTCAAATCAAGGTGGCTTAATTGAACCAATTGTTAACGCTGTTTCACTTCATCAAGTCAAGAAACGATGTCAGTCATCATTACTAGACTACTTTAAAAAGGTTTGTAGGCCTATAATACTGTAACAAAATTGATCCAATCAATCTGTTTGGTTTAGCAGACATGAAATGTGTTCAGTCTTTTGGCGAATTCCAATCTTTTTCTGTCTTCATAAACTCTAATATTTGTCTGTTTCAGTCAGTCAATCTATTTTCTACATTTGTACATGTCTGGTTTAGAGCTATGGCGCCAAACCATCATATCAAGACAATACAAACTAGGTTCTAGAGCGCAATCAATCTTCAGGCATGAGAATTTTCAGCCTTTTAGTTAGTGGATTTCAGACTATTTACACCATTGTGAATTATAGTTATTGCCTTTTACCCATTGAAATCCATTACAAATATTATAGATTTTCTTGATTTCAGACTATCTATGAAATTTGAATTCTCATGTCTGATCTTATGATTTGAACTTGACGTCACGAATGAGGATTTCCAATTAGATTGAAATTTTCAAAAAAATATTTCTAATGCTTAAAAAATCAACATCAACAAAAGTGATAGTTCTAATACTAAGCAACTTGCATACAGTTTTTTGATGATCAATTGCTTAATGTTGAATGAAACCTGCTATAACCACCTCTATATAGCAACCACCTGTCTATTGTGGCTTTGTCAGTAATATGACCTTAGAACATTATTTTTTCAGGCTATTACTAACATTTAGTCAAAGCCTTTTTAGTACTTTAGATTGAGTAGGCTATGTGAGGAAATTGATTGTCGGGGATCTTCATACAAACACGTTTAGAGAAGTAGCACTTTCTGCTCAGAGCAATGATGCCAAATGCTTACAGTGTAACCCGCTTACATTGCAATTCGGATAAATGAAATTCCAACTTCTCTACAACCTAACTTTGAAACCATATAAATTATTTTCTGGTCAAGTCCTTTTTGAACAATTTCGATTAAGTGTAAATTCAGGTAAAATCCAATGGAAAACCTATGTATTTTAACATACTTAATTTATACTGACTGCTCGTTATGCAAAAATAGAAGCTCAATCAATCAACCAATCAAGGCTGGGAAATTACCCCTGTGAAAAACAGTCCAGGAGTTCATGAACAGTCCATGGACGTTAAATGGCTCCAATTTTCCTGAACTATTCCTGAACTGTTCATGAACCCGCACAGACATTATTCCCATAAAGTTCATGAATCCGCACCATTTTTTATCGCAGTAGCATAGCTTCTTTTATTTTCTAATAGCTTTTCAATACTTATAGTTAAATATATCTAAAGGCATAGTCGTATACCTTTTTTTCGGAATTACTGTACTACAATATCATGTTAGATAATTAACCAATTGATGCTGTTTTTATGTTAGGAATTTGGTGATTCAAATACTGAATCATTTTTATCTGCCCGACGAAATTTTGTAGAAAGCTGTGCTGGTTATAGCATTGTGTGTTATGTAATGCAAATCAAAGACAGGTAAAATGGTGAAACTTGTTTGTTCCAACTCTAATAAATAGATGGCTCTGATCCTTGGCTCTGATCAGAATTATTAATGAAGAGGCAAATAATAATTTTGTTGTTGTCACTATATAATCAATATGTCCAGTTATATATGGCTAGTCTAGCTCTACAAGGCCCACTACTCTACTCTATACCAGCAGCCGTAGGCAAATAATAATTTTGTTGTTGTCACTATATAATCAATATGTCCAGTTATATATGGCTAGTCAAGCTCTACAAGGCCCACTACTCTACTCTATACGAGCAGTCGTTGGTAAAGGGGAGTACTGTATACAGGGGCATGTAGAACAGGTCTAATATAGGACGTCTGAAACCTATACATTTTTTATTTTCCTGTAGGCTTTTCGACTGTATAACCGATTACGTAATCCCACAATTTATGATTCATATTTTTTTAGCATTCTACACTGATATGTCTACACTGTCACATTGCATATTCGTTTATTGATTTTTTTTTATGCAATGAAATATGAATAAAATTTGGGTCTCATTTATACATTGAGCCATGGACGCAGGGTGTCACAAATATGATGACCTTCCGAGAACTGTGTTGTTCGATTGTGAACCTTAGCTGCCAGGATTTCAATTCATAATGATTCAAAGTTTTGAAGAATTGATTAAAATTTTAGAAATTTGACTTAACTTTGAAGCAACAACCATGGATTTCAAAACATAAAAAAATATGAAATCCAAAAACAATAAATTTTGAATAAGAAAATAATCATGATAAGATTGGAAACCTTCAGAGGTTCCCAGGATCCCGCACTCTGTGACAGCCTGCATGGACGAAAAGACTGTTTTCAAAACAGCACAGCTATAAACTACGAAAGGTTGTTGTGAAGCCTCTCTAAAAAATTAAAACATTTACATTTTTAATTATTTCAATTAGAAAAATAATAATACAAATATATGATCTGATTGGAACTTATTCTTGCATCCAACGTCCATATGAGGATTAGCTCAGATGGCAGAACAACCGAACTTCAGATCGGATCATATCTGATCGACTGTGGTTCAAATCCACCTAAGGTCAACTCAGCCTTGACTTTATCTGAAACATCAAATGAGTACCATCTGAGGATGGCGGATGGAATGGTCCAGAGGGAATTGCATTGTGAGTAGCTGTGGCGCATCGTTGCGCATTGACAATCAAGACTTATCTGCCATGAAATCTGTTGAAATTGATCTGCAGTTTCGCGGCTGAGATCAACAAAGAGCGTTTAAAATCATTGCTCTCAGCGAAAAAAAGCCACTCATCTAGAAATAGAGGAGTGGTACGGGTGCCTTCGGTAGGGAGACACCGTCTACATTACAACGTCCAGTGAGAATAGCATTTGGGCGTCCTTTTCTTCAGATTGTCCAATAGCGCTTGTTTGTTAATTTTAATACCAGCAAAACATGCTATTTGCATCCAGGGTCCGACAAAAGGTTCAGCCTTCTGGAATCCTAGAGGCATTTGAACATTTTCTTCTTAATTTTTTGTTGATGTTTGACCAATAAATCATTAAAAACATCAATTTTCTTCTGAATTTTGTCTAGGCTTATCCCCATTTTTGTCGGACCCTGTTTGCATCTGATCTACGTTTCTTATCAAATCGATAAAGATCTTGGAAAGAACAGCTGTTTGATTTGATTGTCAATTAAACGTTTTCCCTCGATGTGTTCCTTTAAATTCAGAAACCAACTATTTTAATTACCTATACATTTTTATGATAGACATAACAACAACATTCTATTGGACGCCGAAGGTCACGTGATACACATTGACTTTGGTTTCATCTTATCAAGTTCACCAAAAAATCTTGGATTTGAGAATTCTCCATTCAAATTAACTGATGAATTTATCGAGGTAAACAGTTTATTTGATCATGTGTCTAGCATATAACATACTATACTTTACTTTTGTAGCCTAATCCATAATTATGTCGAATCAACATTATACTTCGTGTGAAAGCTACTTTATAAATATATGCATATTACGGTATCACCTTTTTGGGCGTTCATTTTTCAAATAATTGCATGGTCATTCAAAACAGGTCCCATTGTACCATAATCATCATTAAAACTAGACTGGCTACTACTAGTCCGTTTTTCACAGGACTGATTTAACTTGATAGAAATATTCATTATCATTTATTCAGATATAAAATTAAAAAATGAAGCAAGATAATTTTCTCCCTAACTCAAGGCTGCACACGTTTATTTTTGCGATCATTATATACGGTTACGTATACTGTATTTTCTTAAACCAGAGATACCATATGATAACCACAAAATAAACGCTTGGAACATTGAATTATAATTATTCCCAATGTTGAAATTCGTACACTTTCGAAAGTTGTACCTTTTTGTAAATCTGTTATTCTTACAATGTGTCTGCGATCAAGGCTGACAAGAAAAATGTTGGACCCTGAGGTTTTTTGCAAAATACATCCCTTAGAATTTTCTCCCATTCCAATCGAAAGTTTTTCACATATCTCACATACACAATCAAAATGCAACAAAAAATCCCACGAACCCTATACTTTGCTGGGGCCCCGGGGCATTTCTGCGATCCAATTAAACTTAGCTTTGACTATATTCATATTTTGATACAAGATAATATTTTAACTATTTATTGGATTCCAGGTGATGGGTGGTGCAGACAGTGATATGTATAATTATTTCAAAATTTTAATGTTACAAGGATTTCTAGCTGCAAGGAAAAATATGGACAAATTGTTACAAATTGTTGAGATCATGAAAACAGGTATGGTGGAATTAATCATCTTACATGTGATTTCTTTCTTCTTAGACAACAGACATGAGAATTCCAAATTTGAAAATAGTCTGAAATCTAGGATATTTTGACAAATTTCAATAGGAGAGAGTGATAAATTGTAGTTAAATGAAATTTTACTGAGGTTAAACACTATCTTCGAATCCCGTTGCTTAGCTCTTTTGTTAACTGGTACAAAGTCTACTTGCAGACAAGCAATCTGCCTTGCTGCTGAATTGAACACATGTAACAGCATGACCCTGTCAGTTCCTACTTCCTAGGACCCTAGATTAAGCCACTTATCAGTGCAGTTCGGGACTATATCGTTCTTTCGTTTCTTCAACGCGCCGCTGAATGGTTTAGGAAAGTTAATGAGGAGTTTATGCTTGTCGAGTGGTTTGTTTGATCTCTGACTGTATTTATCCTATGATCTGTTATGTCAAAGCCATTCATCTCAACAAATGATGTCTAGTTTGTATATTGACACAATTTTAATGCTGTTGCTATTGTTATTTGTTGATGTGGTTAATTTATTTGCTGCTGATATTTTACGCTGTTTATTATTTACTTTTTCCCCTCCCTTCCCATCCCTTGTTGGTTGACAAAGGTAAGTATAACTAGGAATTCCACTGACTTAGCAGTGTGACTGGAGCTTGGTTGGTGGTGTCAGGTCTGCTATTGGTCAACTAGCTATTGTGTTTTGCTGCCAACCTCCCACCAACCTTGACTTCACCAACCAAGCACCTAGGCCAAATTATTGTGATTTGAGAGATTAAGGATTTGAGATAAAGGGTTTAATGGAGTTTCACAAAAGTAGAAAATCGTCTGAAATCCGATAAAAGTCTGAAATTCTCATGTCTGAGACAATCATATTTCGATTAATTCAAAGTCTGTTTTAATCTAAATAAATCCTCTTAATCTGTTTGCAATTGTTTTTGATCTCAGAATCCTTGGGTGTATCCAGCCTTGAAACATTTTTGGTTTACAATCTTCAAGACCAGTTCAAAACCAGGATGTCACAAACATATTAGCCTTCTCGGAACCTGGCAAAAGTTGATTTTCAAAATAGTTGAACATTTTGAGAAGTTGTAACCAAAATAGCTGAAATTTGGCTTGTAGTTTTGAATTTCGTTAACACAAAGGTTGATATCATGAATTTCAAAAGTAAAGGAACATTTGGAACCCAAATTTTTAAATGAAAATAGTGATAATAATTGAAAACCTTCCGATTTTGAGCTTGCCTTCCGGGACCAGGTTCCAATGATTCCGCATTTTGAGATAGGGCCTGTTCAAGACATCTGACATGAATGATTTACTTGAGTATATGTTTGTTTGTATCCAGCTTCCAACCGGTTTGGTTTGCTATGTTCAAGATGTCTTATAATGATCAGTTGGTAAAGTCTGCAACACACTCACATAGCAGAGGTGTATGGAGTCAGGATTTTCAGACTCCGAATCCGAAAAAGTCCTTTATATAGAAACGTCTGACTCCGAGCTCGGCTCCGAAAATATAAGAAAAATCACTCCGACTCCGGCTACAGAATGTTTCAGATAAACTTCTGTAAAAAGTCCAAATTTGATCAATTTATCAACCTAAAATTAAGCAAGCGTAGAAATGTAGAAAATAAATTGAAATAATCTGTAATACGTAACCAATCCTTGAATCCACTTCCATGCAGTAATATCCAATTTTCAACTTTTGTTAAGAAATTATCAGGATTGCATTCTAGACTCCGGCTCTGACTCCTGCTCCTGCCGGGCAAAAAATTAATTTATAGTCCGGCTCCTGTTGAAATATGAATACTCCTGCCGGAGTCGGAGTTTGACTCCGGCTCATGTACACCTCTGTATAGCAAATAATCCCACTCCCCCTTATATGATAATGCGCTTGCGCATGCCAGTAAATTTATATTGTATCTGATTAATCACACAATGCTTGCTATAAGCTATCATTAATATATTATTTTTATGTTATCATTGTCATTTAATATTATTCCATTTGCTACTGTTATTTAGAATACATATATATATTTGCTGTGAAAAAAAGCTGCAAATGAGTTTCATTGAAAAATATAATCACGGCGCATAATTACCTGCTACTGACTATAATAGGATATTTCAGATTTTGCCCGACAAAATGGGCGTGGCATATTCGCAACTGGAAACTTCGATACTTTAATTGCACGAATTTCAATTTTAAGTTTCAAAATTGCCCTATATGGTTTCGTTAACTTCTCCATTGAGGGGTGGAAGGAGCATTGCGCCTTTGGAATAGGCTACACCATAAGATTTACAATGCTTTATATAGAATAATTATGATTTATCGACTTCTTTCATTACAGGTTCTCGATTGCCATGTTTCAATCAAGGTATGGCTACAATACAATCTATGAGAGAACGATTTCATTTGACATTAACTGAAGAGCAATTAGCTAAACTTATAGATAAACAAATCGAAGACAGTATAAGATCAATTACAACAAAACTTTACGATCAATTTCAATATTATACTAGTGGAATATTACAATAAATATGAGCGACTGGCTTGCTCCATCGAAATTAAAAAAAAAAACTAACACTAATTAGAATCAAATCGAAGAAATGTAAATTATGCAACATACAGTATATATTAATAAATTCTTATTAAATTTGATAGAAATGACAGCGATAAAAGAGACATGATTGGCAATATTTCGTTATCTTCATAATAACATCGTCAGGCAAGAGAGTGATAATGGAGTGATCTAATGCCTGACGATGTTATTATGAAGATAAACGAGATATTGCCAATCATGTCTCTTTTATCGCTGTCATTTATCTCAAATACAGTATATAGATTTTAGCTATGCTTCTTTATACAGGCAATCAAACCCAACATTAATTAGATAACATTCTCGAAACATTTCTATAAGAGGACATAATTTTATCTGACTAATGATTTCACTGACATCACATTTTGAGTGTAATGTATATTGTATTTCTTAAAATGATTTAATAATAAAATAAAAGTTACCTAAATTTGATGATCACTCAATACTCGATTAAGTTATCGAATTAACGTAAAGGTGATCAATTTTTGCGTTATTTTGCTGTCGAAAATGAGGATTTCACATACATTTTATTGATCGTTAAATCTTACGGAAATAAAATTAAACCCAAGAATAAGTTCGATCATATCATACAATTTTTTTTTTAAATAGTGTTGCTCTTTAGTTGTAGCACGAACAACGCGATAATTTTATTGTTTTACATCACTTTAATTGTTAATAATAATTCTGATGTAAAATATTACTGTTTGTAATTTACTATTGAAAATATGTAGAAACTTCTTTAATAAATATAGAAATGGTTTAAATATAGATGATTGTATTATTTCTTTCTGCGTTTGGGATCTTCAATCACATCAGAATATACCGTTAAGATATTTCTTCATATAATGTCGTGTGGCTTGTATTTTCTCACAAAATGAGCAATATATTCTACTCTATGCAGTATATATATAGCCAACTACTGTAGGCATGATTTTTGATTGTTCTAATTTTGATGCCAATATATCGCGAATGCTGCAGGCTTTCAAGACCTGTAAATTATATACATAAATATGATACTAATTGCTGGAGGGATATTTCCAAAACATATCGATACACCCCGACCCCGCCTCAAATATTAAACCATTAAAGCTCAAAATTCCATAGTTTCTTCTATAATATACACATGTTTCTATTGTTTATTTGTTCCCCTTATTGTAACAGTATAAGGCTCTTGCACAGTATTTAGAATCGAAGTAATTGTTACCTAAACAAAAATCTAAAGGCGCTAAATATAGACTGCCCTTTGGCCTAGTGGTGATTATGGTCAGGAAGAAGCTCTGTTATGCAAAATATATAAGCTCTGTATAGGAAAAGAAATTACAAATGTTTGTCTGTTGCTTTTATATTAGAGAGTTCGTGAGTTGCAATACTAAAAACAAGGAGACACAACAGTTTGATATTTGATATTAGAAAATCAATATTAATTTAGCCTGCAAATTATATTTAAATTATCTTAAGTAATTAAATAACTGATTAATAATTTTATATTGATCCAATCAAAGAATCAATAACACACTGCGACTAGATATATGTGCTCATTATAATTAATGGTGCAGTATTTCTAGACCTTGTAATTCCAAATAAATCAGCATGTAAATAGTAAGCAGACTATGTAAAGCTTACTTAATTTATTAATTAGCTCATATTGTTTTCTATGGGTTGTATTTTCTGCATAGTTGCTTTCGAACATCTATTCATCATTTAAAGTGAAGTATTGTATTTTCTTTCCGCTTGATTTGTATAACAAATATTCGTTGCTGTGGCTCTATCCACGTGCATTGCAGAAATTTTATAGAAAACAATGCACAAATCTAGAGATCTTATATTTTTGAAAAATTGAAGATAAGGAAAATTGATATCATCTATTTAGAATCATTGGAATTTGATATGTGCCTGCATATTTGCTTTGATTAATCGGGAGGGTGAACTCAGTGCTGATCTGCAAGCAACATACAATTGCCTGAAATTTCATAGCTCCTCCGTCATCTTACTATCAATGTAATGTTGTTTATGAAATAATTTGTATGGTCTCTGTATTTTGATTTTATACATAAACAATTTCATAAAAGAAGTCAAAATATCTTCCGATTTTGACGTCATAACCCCCGGATAAACCTATATCACCATGGAAACATGGTTTAGAGGCCATTTTGCCAATTTTGAAATTTGCCTTTTCATCCAGGGTGTCTGACACAAAGGTTCGCGTTTGGATATATTTATTACCCTTTATCGACGTTTACGTCTGTTTTGATCAAAGATAAAAAACAATCTTATGGTTAAGGACATTCTTTAAACCTTTTGCTATTGAATCACCGAAGATATCTCCTTGTTTAGCGTTTCGCGTTATTTAAACTTCAAAATATTCGGTGTGGATTGAAGAACACTGGAACAACATCAGAAAGCAGTGGTATTGACCGTATTGTATCGTTTGAAAAGGTGAGATGCAATTTACACATATTTTACAACTAGAAATAATACATCTAACTATGCTCTACATATTTTCAATATGCTTCCTAGTTTCTGAGACTGCATTCATGTAAATTTCCTAATAAAAGATATCTTCTAATGACATAGCACGCGCAAAGCGGTTTCGCTTGAAGTAGACATTATCAACAAAACAAGGATCAAATTTGAGGAAATGTGTAGGATGCTGACAGATTTCTTTATAAATAGGTAGATCCATTTTTAGAATTACCAATTTCATTTTTTCTCCAAACATCATCATTTTTAGTGGCGTAGTGGCCTATTACTATTTTATAAAAATCCGATTATCGCTCCAACAGCAGCTGCTTTCATTTTCAAGAACAGATTTTTTTCATAAAATAATATTAGCTGAGCCAAATTTAATCATCAAAATCTACCTTTTTTCTTCAAAATAATTTGTTTTTGTATACTTTAGTGAACATATAAACAGTTAAAAGATGGTTTTTAATATCAATGCAATCATTTGAAGTTGACCTGCAAAACTCAAAAATTGGCTTTTATAATATTTTTGATTTCTCTTTTTTCTATCATCAAACTTTATCTTTTGTGAAATGTACAAAACAAATTTTTCTATGATACGCTAGCTTTATATCAATTCATTATTCATCTATAGTTATGCTTTTTAATGTTTTACAGTCATAGTTAAACTTATAATATTATTGTTATTGACATATTGATGTGTTAATATAAAGATAAGAAAACAACTTTTTGTGTTTATCAGTATAACTGCATGTTGTCTAGTGGCCCAAAATAATTATTTCCGACATACGTAATCGCGTGTATAGGTTCATTATTCTCAAGAAAAAAAATGTCAAACATTATCAAGGAGGTTTTAGACAACTCATAACCGTTTTAATTGTTCTCCGTTTCCTCAAAAAGAATTACAATGTTTTTTACCCAGTTCTAGTCATCATAGTATCTATAGAAATTTCTCGCCGTTGGTGTTTAATGTGTGGTGACTGTACTTTCAGTTCAATTAAAAGAATTAGTCACACAACATGTTAATGTATGAATAGTATGATAACCAGATTTTTTCCTTTTTCAAAACAGTAGCACTTCCTTTTCAACAGTAGGCTCACACTGTCAATTTTTCTGCTTATTCTTGTATGAGCTAATGTATTTCTATTATCTATAAAGCATGATGATTCTAAAGTTGAAATTAAATTTATTCTTTTGAATAGAGGGGAGGACCCATCCACCAGTTTCACTACCATTTATAAGCACATACAATATTGACAAAATCAACTAATACAGACAAGAACTGTCAATTTATTAAATCTCCTGATCCTTTATTTTTACGTGTTTAACCAGCTGCAATCTATTACGTCAAAACAGTAAAACAAATTTACTGGTGTCTGGTAAATTTACATTAGGCAACATTTCCGCTACGAAGTGAGTCCTCCTACAAACATGGTATAGATAATATTTGGCAAGTGTTGAAATCAATTAATTTCCTTCAGGAGACATTTACTAATTGTGATTGTCGCTGTCCACAATCGTCGGCTTATTGAATGTAAAATAATTTACTATTATTATAAAATAAATAATTTATTACCAAAATTGAAGGCCGTGTAGCAAGAGGACTTATTACTCGAGTAGGCAGATTAGCCTACTAACCTTGCTGAGTCGTAATTTGCTACTTGTTTGAAAGGCCCGCAATAAGAATAACCCGTCATTGCAGTTGAATGATCAAACAATTTAAAAAACAAAAGATTTTGCCATGGAAACCGTCTGATCCGTCTACCTAATTTGCCATCATCTTTTGTTCACAA
This sequence comes from Haliclystus octoradiatus, assembly GCA_916610825.1. Taxonomy (NCBI): domain Eukaryota; kingdom Metazoa; phylum Cnidaria; class Staurozoa; order Stauromedusae; family Haliclystidae; genus Haliclystus; species Haliclystus octoradiatus. The sequence goes on along the minus strand of OU744450.1, from coordinate 21,010,495 downwards.
AGTCAAAATTGACCTTGCTACTAGGGTAACTCTGTTTGACCTTTTGTCTAGCCGGTCTACTTGGGTAATTGGGTTGACCCTCTTGTTTTCCTTGTAAAGAGCATATATTGCTTGATAAGATTACATAATGGGATAGCGTCAGCCACTAAATGATCATTAAGTCTAAAATTGTAATTATAATTTTTCTGCATTTAAATGGTTGAAATATAAATAATATTCTATTCTAAATAGACACTCAGATAGCGCTATGTCTTTCAGATAGCGCTATCTTTCTTATCTAGCTGACAGTAGGTTGGCCTCATTCGTGAACAATGCCTTATAAATAAATTAGATTATTATCATATTGAAAAATTTCTCAATTTTGATGTTTGCAGTCAGAGTTTCCTTAGGCCTGTTTTGTATACTTTTGACAATTTACCAGAGAATGGCTAAAAGCTAAAAGAAGTTGCTGAATTATAATTACAAAATCTTCTGAAATTTATGTTCATATCCTCGATATTGTTGGCCTAATTATGTTTTCACTTCACCACGCTAACTAATTTGTTGACTGTTTTAGCATTTCCTGGGTAGACCAATTCTAAAACAATATTAAGTAATTGAGACGGTATCACCCTGGAAATGACGCCCATACCACATTTCTATATACAGTCGAACCTATAATAACGGTCACCTCTATACAGCGGCCACCTGTCTATAGTGGTCACTCTTGCAATGTCTAAAATAATATTTTCTATTGAATCAAACCTGTATATAAAGGCCACCTGTCTATAGTGGTCAGTTTATCTGCCTCTCGTAGCTGGCCGTTATCTACAGGTTTCACTGTATAGAGGAATGGATCTTTTCGCTAAGAACAGTGATTATTTGCGACACTGAAAGTCAATTTCAACAGATTCCATGGAAGATAGGTCTCAATTGTCAATCTCTAGAATTGTCAATTGGAGACATTTCAAACTTGTCAGTTTCAAAACCTCCTTCATTATAGCAGAAGTATCTTTCCATTTGTGACTTTCAAGCATTTCTTGCATTTCTTGCAAAAGCATTGTGACTTTAAAGCAAGCACAAACTTGATGTAAAATGCCATTAGTTTCTTGATGGCTCTGTATGAAATGCCAAAACGCTCACTACTACTTTTTGTTTGGCATATTACAGTATATTTTTACATAAGCCTCACAGTCTAAATTTAGAAATATTGATGTGAATTATGGTCAACAGTACTTGTCACGGCTATAATTATACAAGTGACGGGATCTCCGAACAAATAACACCATCATATAAACAAGTACTGCGATGGAAAAGAAGTAGTAGTGAGCCTTTTGGTACTCCACAGTCATGATTTTAAATTTCTTTAGCAATTATAGCAAAGATGTTAGGTGAAAGAGGGACGACATTCAGGTAAACTGTCTACATACGATCTACTGCTACTGATTTTAACTTGAAAGATGAGGATCATGATGATTAAGTGGGTTATGTTAAGTGTATTTATATTTCTGAAAGTGCAAACTATCAGTAGACTACTTTTCATATACTATATCTGTTGTTGTTTTTTAGGTGTTTGAATTCACATTCCTGCAATCAAATGTTGCGCCGCACAATAGTGTTGCGTAGAGTTTATTGATGTCGGCCTCGGATTCCCATTTAAAGTTTGGTACCAAACTATGGGATGTACGCCAAGCAAAAACCCGGTCAGTGATGCCAACGGAAAGCAACTGGACCCTGCTGGTTAGTATGTCAACTATATAGGCCTACAGTCAAATATGTGTATTACATCCACCCTGTGTGTATCAGGCACCTGTCTATATATTGGTCCCTTCCAATATTCTCACATATTTGTAAAACAAATTCAATAAGTCAAGGAAGATAATTTATCTATAATGCTATTCAAAACCAAGGCTATATGAGTAAATTGATCTCCACCGAAATGGAACTACTGTATATTAATAGTAATAATAATAATAATAATATGTACAGATTCGGACAAATGACTTAGCCATTTTGATATTTCCATCCAATGGAGACAAATCAATATTTTCTTTTGAATTTTGTTGTTGAAGTTTAACCAATAAGTCATTAAAAATGTTAATTTCCTTCTGAATTTGCTCTAACCTTCCGGAATCTAGATTTCCAGGATCTCTACTTTTGTCCGGCCCTGAATATGCAAACCATTTAAGAGATTTTAAAGAGAGTGCTCGATACAATTAAGTAGAGCTATGTATAAATGAAACAACAACTAGTCAGATTTTAGTAAAACTTGTCTGATGTTTTTTTTATTTATATCCTATTTAACTATATATTTAATCAAATTGAAGCAAATTATAACAATGAGAAAACAGTCTGATAGATGATAATGACGACGAAGATTACATAACAATTCTTTTTGAAGCTCCAATCATTAAATAAATTTCAACTTCATAACAATTTTAATTGCAACAAAAGAAATTATAGAAGTTGTAGCCTATACTGTAGGAACCCTTAAAAATCAGACCCAACTATATTAACGCAAGACTGTTGTTGTAGATTAAAATTGACATCCTTCACTGGCAACCGAAGGAGAAGTTTTGACAGGTCTATGGGAAAGTAATGTCTTTTTGTAATGTTTTGTAGATTGTGAATTGTCTTATTCACATGTTTCTTTGTTAGCTAATGTAACCGTCTATACTGCTACTTCTAGATCAGAATTCAACATCTTGCAGTTTAGCATTATGTACTGTGCATTATTAAGCTATCAATTTGTTTCCATATTAATTATATCACATCACCACTCCTGTGGAATGATTTACCCTATGAAGCAAGATCCACTGATTCTATTTCCTCTTTTAAAAAACTAATAAAGATTTTTCTTTCTAAAAAAGCATATGAGTAACATTTTTATAAAACATTACTATTTTAGTAGCCTATTTATATAGTTTTTACAGTATTTTTAATGGTATTTATCTTTTAACGCTCTTCTCCTTAATGCATTTCTTTTAAATGTTTTAAATTTAAATTTTATTTTCAACTTATTTAGACTAGACCACCACTGTAAAGCGCTTTTGAGTAAAATTTTGGAAAAAGCGCTATATAAATAATGTATTATTATTATTATTATTATAGATGATGATTCCTATAAAATTTGCAAATATCCGGATAGCAATATCATCACAGCGGCATCAACCAATGTCTACCATAAAAAGCATTTTATACACACCACTGAAAATAATGGCAAGGTAATATGTCATTGGATTTTGTAATCATTCAGATTTCAGATGGAATCTCAATGTCTAATCTGTTAAGCCTGGTTCCCATATAGCAAATTTGCCTGCGACATTTGCCATTTACCTGGGTCACAGCCGTAGACATTGACCCAGGCAAATGTTGCAGTCATCAACGCAGGCAAATTTGATATATCGGAACCAGGCTTTAGTCAGAAAACATGTGCTTATAATGGGACTCACTTGAGAAAGAAATTCATTTAACACAAAATATGATACCACTATGCATGGTACGACAAAATTTTTTCGTTCCGCAAACCTTAACTTTTAGTTCACTGGATGAGTAATTATAATGGCATTATTTTTCTAATGATTTAACTTATATTCAATGTTATGCCTCTCCTTCTGAATTCTCGTAGTCTTCCGCAAACTAGGATTCCCTGTGTACGGACTTTATCAGACCCTGCCTCTAAGAATTATAACAGTAGCCTACCCTACATTTATAATGAAACCCAGTAATATCACAGTTGGTCTATGATCACAATTTAAAATACGGTGGTAGTTGTTTGTTGTCACACGTTCTCTATGAAATTTAACTAATATTAACTCACTGTTTTATGATCACAATTTTGTTTTATATTGTGACTTTTGCACAGTTTTTAATGGGAAACCTCGCTCTTTTGCAATTTATTTTAATTTTGATCAGTGTCTACTTAAAGGGAGAATACTGACCGGGGAACATTGCGCGCGGAACTTGAATTCTTCATACCAAATTCAAGTACTCGTTTTGAAACAGAGTTGGCCTCGCCTTAATTCTATTGTTTTGAACGAAATAATCAAAAACACGAGACAGGAACAAATGTCGAAGCCGTGAACTCGTGACAATCATCAACGAATCAATGTTTTTAAACAACGATTTATTCCTTGCATTTAACTCAGACTCGCATAGTTTTATTGAATTATCACATTAGTTTGCTTTTGGTATATTTATCCTTGGTTATATTTACTGAAGTTGCCTTGTTATTAGTTGGCAAGCTTTTATGGTCCGATCGTTACATCAACAAAAACATGAAAAAGAACGATAGTCGATACGCAAGATGACCTAAGATGTCAAGAAACACAAGGATTTTATAACGAAAATCAAAATGTTAAACAAGGTTCTTGTTCAGTGTTAACATATCAATCGAACTGATCAAACTAAAAACGCTTCTGCACATCATACTTTTTATACTGTTGATCACATAGTAAACAATACATTAAAGTCCAGAACGTGATAAAATAAGTACGTAGTATAGCTCCCAAATTGTGATTTTAATTTGTTCATTTGAAATACTTTACCATAAAATCAACATTCAGCCAGAATAATAAAACGAAGCTCACTCACACGCACGGCAGCTTTTCTCAAAGCTTTGTTTAAATTGATGACGTATGAGTTGGTTGAGCGCGCAATGTTCCCCGGTCAGTATTCTTCCTTTAAGAAATTATTATGAATTGGGCGCTGAAGTTGGAAGTTTTAAAATTTTATTGGTTGGCCTTACTAGTAGGAGTCAAAGACTACACATTCATAACTGTTAAAAAATTTCACTATTTTTGGATATTAGATAATATCTAATACCTGTAAATATTTTGCTATTTATATTTATATTTTTTAATTTTAGGTGGCACCTCCACAAGAGGAAATCGATTCAAAGTGAGTTTTCATTTGTTTATTTTTTATATCTATTAGCTAGGCCTATTGTTTTATAAGTTCAGTTTAACTCTTTCAGCCATCATCAAAAACTACTGAGCCAGGGTTTGATATATTGAGGGTGGAGTTGAATGGATGAGCCCGGGTAGAAAAAGTCTCTGGTGCAAATCTTGATGGGAGTAGCATATAATGTTATTCAAAGTCTTGCAAAGCCAAGCAACAATTCTAAAAGGATTGAAGAAAATTGTTGTAGGCATACTCAGGTTTTTAAATTAAGAAAATATCATTTGTAGTCTACTCTTTTGTTAAGAAGATATGAAATGTTGCAGTTTTCATGCTCAACAACCATAAATCAATACAAACAAACAACTGAAATCTCATTTCTAGTAAGGATGTTTTTTCTGCTTTAGGTCTGGAAAGCAAAGGAACTCCCAGAACCCAAAACATGAAAGGTACATTTCATAACTTCTGCCACAATCTACAAATGTCTTCACTAATACTGGGAAATATTATAAGATGTGATAAAAACCCTTTAGGAAGACAGATATTTTGTTTAAGGTTGAATAACAAAAGTACATAATGTACTTGCAAAAATCACTGTTCTTAAAGGAGCAAAAATGACCGGCAGGCGCTACGCACTTAGGATCACGTGCATGTTTATTGTTTATAACACAATGTTCATTGTTGACATGAACTTATTACAAATTAGGCTTGCGTATAACAATAGTTTCAAAGCGAGACGGTTGAATTACGCTAAGCATAAATTCAAATTGATCTCGCAGCGGTCGCCGGTCAATTTTGCCCCTTTAATCCCTATCTGCTTTATTGTTTAACGTCAGGAGGGGGTAGTTCATGAACGTTACGCAAGGGCTGTTTCATAAGCAGGAACTGACGGCATGTCTTCACAGCCCATATCCTATAGGATTGTTACATCAAAAATAAAAATAAATATGTTGTTATACTGTATCAGTAATTCTGATTATCTATGAAATCCTATTATGCAAACATTTTATGATAAAAATAGTATGCTATGTACCACCAGAGTTCTCAACTGATAATTCGTAAGTCTACTTCTGTAAAATTACTGAGTTCGTGAACAGTTCATGGATTAGTTTATGAACGTTAAAATGGCCCAATTTTGATGGATTTTTTCACATTTCATGGACTATTGGAAATTGGGAAATTTAACGTTCATGAACTGTTTTCACAGTGGAAATACTTCCTATTGTTTTCTATATTACATTTCAGCACATTGAGTATATATGGTAGTGTGTTAAGTTGTTCTATAATGCTATCCAGTGTCCATCAGTCATTTGAAGAAAATTTTTGTTTAAACTTAAGAGTGTTTGTGAATAAATGATGATAATAATTACCTCATTCCATCACTGTCACCATGATTCATGGCTTTCTTAGTGTAGTAATTATGTTAGGCGAAATGTGGATAGTATACTCTCATACAATCCTCTATACTAATTAGGTATTATTTACTTCCCCTGTCATAAATATAAATATACAAGCTTAAATGCTACGATGTAACACATAAATTATATCCACAACTCAGTGGAGGATTAGCTCAGATGGCAGAGCAACCGAACTTCAGATCGGATCATGTCTGATCGACTGCTAATGAAATTGTTGCATTTTCATTAACTTTCACAGACTATGTTCTTACAGGCAATTTGACTGATCTTTCTTTTTACAGTAGATTCACTCAATCGCAGCTAGATTTTTTTCAAATGCTTGACAGGAAGATTGATGATGTAAGTAAATTTGAATATACTTTACTTTAGCCAGAGCCATCTATTTATAAGAGTTGGGACACACAAGTTTTAAGGCTCGGAAATCGCCACTTTGGTTCCATTAAAAACAAGGTTTTGATTTTGAACAAAAAGTTGTTGAATTCATGATATTATTTTTGCGGGTTTTGTTCAAATTTCACGAGCCTGGGTTTGATGAAACCGAAATGGGGTCCATAAAAAATCATGTGACTAGCATTTGTCCAATGGGAGCCAAGAGCAGCACATGAAGGAGTATACCAATTATTGTAAGTAGATGGCTTTGACTTTAGCAGGTTTATACTTTATAGGCACATTATTCCCCTCTCACACACCTTGAACAGTTCTAGCATACTGTGTAATCAATGACATTAAGTTTTGCATATATGAACATTGATCATACCTATATTTAGGGATTAGAGATTCCGCAAGATGGCTTGTCCTTCATAATTTTCAATAGAGTAATGTTTACAATTATTCAAGTGACGGCTGCGTCATCAGTATTTGACCTTACCGCAGAGTGTAATTATAATATCACTATAATATAATTTTTATGTAAGAAAGTAGCTCTCAGCTTCCAAATTTGCTAAGAAAGTTCAATACTCTGACTTGTAGGTCTAAGAAAGTCAATTATTTGCGTTTGCCATCTCTTATCAGTTGTTATCTGTTGTGTTTCTGTCTTCTCGAATCCCAAGATCATGTACTGCTTGTTTCTATTTGTTAATTTCAAGAGGTATCGCTTTGATGAGATTTTTATTTTTACTAGATGCTTCAATTTTATTGAATCGATAAAAATTGTGAAGCTCTATGCGTATGCCTAATTGATATTTGAATAATATGAAACTTTGGATGCTGAAATTACAAGTTAGTTAAAGAAGTTTCATTACTGGCGGATCCTAAACTTTCTTAGAAGAATTGAATAATTGCAAATATCAGAGTGAAAATACAATCAAATTGTAATATTTTGTAATTCAAAACATGCCTGAAAAAATTACTTAATTCTGATTGGCTCAAAGAAGTGCAATTTCAGGGTAATTCCTGTACAGCAAATATTGAAATCATATTCAAATTGCATTGCAGTGCAAAAAAATGAAATTCGAATTTGATTGGCCGATAGAACAATCGAATTAAAATCATCGCGGGCAAAATCTATCCCTTCGGGATTGTAAATGGGTGGAATTTAAGCATGGCAGAATTTGATGTAAATGATCAATTTTCATCTGAAACGGAAGAAACAATATTACAATTAAAAACGGTTCTAAAATTATTAACACAACAAAAAGTACAAAATTATGGCTCAATGTGTTACAGACTTTGTGTAATAAGAAAAACTTGCAAGGAGCGATAGAAGATAAAAATCCGGTTGAACTGTTAGAGAGGTTTTATGATGAAATACGTATCAAGCAAGGAGAGTTTGTAAGTTTGTTTGTAATTGCTCATAGTATCACTTTATGTTTCATTTTGAAGATTTTTTTAACAATTTGAAGTAGATTCATAATTTCATTTATTTTCAGTTTGTGAATGATTATAGCGTTCGACGGTTCAAAAATAAATAATTCATTTGATAATGTGTACATTTCTTTTCAGAGTCTTGGCACAAAACTTTACTTTTTCATGTTTAAATTTTTCAGGATGCTATTAACAGGAAATCATCCGGTTTTTCTTTCAATTCGTTATTAAGTTGCACCTCGTGTAATCCCACTTGGTGCAAATTAATTACGAATTGAGCTCGAAACCGTATGATTTCCCATACTAATTTTACTAGTCAATGCTCTCCAATGGTATTAAATATGAAAGTAAGGGATAATATTTGCACAAGAATTCCTTATTATGTGGTCAAACCTGTTATAGGATTCACGTCTATACAGCAGCCACCTGTTTATAGTGGTCACTACTAATTGGTATGTCTAAAATAGTATTTATTTTTTTATTAAATTAACACTGTATATAAAGACCATCTGTTTGTAGTTGTCAATCTATCATAGGTGGCTGCTATTTACATGTTTCATTGTATCTCATCTAAACAAGTGATGAAATAATAGCATCTTTCTTGCTCCATGATAATGGCATAATCATTTTTTGTTTAGGGTCCTGATTACGCTCCAACGGTGGAAGAATAGATGCAATTGATTTTCTACAATAAAATAAACTTTTCATTGAATGATAAAAAAATGTACAATTGTTAATGAAAGACACAGGAAATATTATCAGTTTGTATTACTGGAATTAATATTTTATTCTAACAAAGCTAGAATTTCTGTTACATTATATCAATTGTGTACATGTAGATAGAACATTAGCTATTCAAGTAATTACATAATTTGTTTATATTTACTACATTGTTATAAACAATAAACAAAGTAATGTTTCAACTTATTGATATTTAAACAAAATCTAGCATTTGGTATTTAGATGTTATTAGTTCTTAAATTTGTAGATAGATGACAATATATATAGTATATATATATATATATATTGATTATTAGTAATAAATATATATTTATTATTATGTGTAGATAAATAAAATATTCACTTTTAAAAGGGATTTGATTTAGACGTACCCTTCAATGGTGATATGATTTTAATAAGTGTAATTTATATATTGTTTTTAGAGTAATGTAAGTTGCTTTTTCATTCTGTAAATAGAATTATTGTCATTTATTCAGCATGTGAATGACAAATTATATGTGTGAAATTAATTGCTGGTTGATCCCCTTTGAAAACAGCTTTTGAATGTTGAATGGGTCCATCTTCAATCTTCATAAACTGTTCACAACCTCATGAAATGTCTGTTATTGTTGTTATGAGTGAATACTCGATAGCTGTTATTACCAACTCAGCTTTGAATCTTTTCAAGATTTGAAACAATCACTTATTCAAACGCCTATTTTTCACAAACTGCTCAAGAAATTAGTACGGCAAACTATTTAATTTTATATAAAATGACGCTATTCACAGACCATTTCACGTTAATGAAGTTCATCAAATGCTCATGAAATCCTTCAATTTTTTACAGGGGTAAATTTAATTGAAGGACTATGGAGCAGACTGGTGTGCTTCATCGTAAAATTGTTGCACAAATGCTCTTAGAAGATAAGAGTCCAGTTAGTGAAAAACCTTGACTACCGACAGTCTATCCTGTCTTCATTTAGATTTTTTCAAGCCCATGCAATCAAATAGCACACATTCCTCTAATGATTTTAATGGAACTTTTTAGTTCATGAACTATCCATGAAATAATTTGTTTTGTGCTTCATCTAAAATTTTGAGTTACAGTGCAACCTGTATATAGCAGCCACCTCCAAAATCTAGAAAATTGACCATTATTTACAGGTTGCCTATCTACTATATAAACGTCGATGGATGTGGGTCTGTTTCTACTGTATTCGAGATTCACGCTTCTCATAGTAAACATATCAAATCCATACTTTCCGTGGGGTATCTTATAATTTTTTGCGGCAACATAAGCCATGTTTTATGTTCATATCTTTATATTCCTTCAATTAACTGCCCGAAGCGTATTTTTTTGTAGGATTTCTCTTGCGGCTCAATAGAAAGAACGAATTACATTCTCATGTTCGTCACGCATTATCTTTCACACCCGACTGACCTTCAGTTCTATTGTTTATTTATCACTTGGGCTAACTTCTAGCAATTAAATTCTCTATTTTTTATTTATTTTCAAATCATTTGAAAGTTTCACCCAGCAGAGCGGGTTCACTTCACTATTATACATAAAGGGTTAATCAAATGCAGTAGTATAACATTTTTAGTAGTATGTTACTAGAGTGGCCACATAAATACGCAGGTGACCATTATATACAAGTGGTTGCTATAGCAGGTGTTACTCTACTTAAAAGTCACATTAGAATATTTTGACAACACAATGTGATTTTCATTTCTTTGAGCTTTTGAGAGTTTGACCTCGATTGGAGTTTATCAATCTCCACTTTTTCTCAACAATGACAAAAACTACAGTGATGCTTTATAGGGTTTCATATTGAGGTTGCATTTTTATCCGCATTACACTTAAAAAGCACTATGTCTACTTCTGTGAGCCAGATGTCAATTTTATTGTCAAAATGTCTTGGTTTATTTGATGTGCATTGATTGAACACATGCTAAAGTTATCATGTAACCAATTATTACAATTTATCTTTTCAAATCAACAAATTATATTATCAATGAGTTAATTTCTAAATTAATATAAATAATGGCATTGTTTACATCTACCGTGTTATTGTTTTGCATAGCAACTATCGTAGCAACCATTGTTCGTACAAAAGAGGTCCTGGGTAATCTGTGTTTCATAATGGCGGCAAAATGTTATGTTATTGAAAGACATGCTGGCACATTCAACAATCGGAGCGTCTAAAGCTGCAAAAGTTTTGAATAATTAACGAGCTTAGTCACTGGTGGTAGCTTTTACGAACATATATATTATTCGTTTCTCTAACAGGTCTTATTGCAAGCAACAATAGATAGAAATACCACGAAAATATGGCTGAAAAACAGCGGTCAATAGCTTTAAATGTTCGAAGATTTCATGATCATCTTTACAAAGTATTAAATCATGACGAAAGACGAGTATTTGTTCAAGTATTTAATAAATTTCAAAAGAAACGTAATGTTGCAGCATTAGTAACAGATTTGCGGACACTATTAGATAATCCTGAGAAAGAGGAAATCGTTTTACATCTACTAAATGTTCTACGTCCAAGCGAGAAAGAACAATTCTTTAATCTATGGATGCGTACATCAGCTTTTGAAGCATTATATAAAGGAAATGTAAAAAATGGTGATGATTATACAATACAAGATAATGTATCACCTTATAGAAATAGTCAGTATGGAGATACTGTCGAAGATTATCATACTTTAGAATTATCAACAGTAAACAGTAACACGAGTAGTAATCACCATCATCGTCACAATCATCGTAATAATGTAAGTACAGATAGTGATTATGATTCAAGTGGTGGATTTCAAATTATGCGACCTACTCATAATAAGCGACCAATATATGGCACAACAAATGACCATAGAAAGAATCATAATATCAAATTATCCCCTGGTAAATCAAAAACATTACCTACAAAACGAAGACACCATTTAGATAATGATGATATGAGATTAAATAGAAATTCTATACAAAATGATAGGCTATTTAATGGTGACCCATCATCAAAACAAACAGGTGGACCAACCAGTGGACTGAAATTACCTAGTAAAACTGTTTTGTTAAAACGAGCTAGGGACGTTGGTTTTGGATTTAGTATCCGTGGTGGTAAGGAACATGGTATTGGCATATATATATCCGCTGTTTTAACCGAATCACCTGCAAGTCAAGCTGGACTTAAAAAAGGTGATTTATTACTAAAAGTAAATGGAATGGGATTTCAGAAAATATCACATAGCGCGGCTGTTCAGGTACGATTATCTTCATTTATTTTAATATTCAATATAATACATACATATACATGACTAATGTTCACCTGTCAAGCACAAGCAATTGTCTATTTGAGGGATGTATTATTTCAAACTAACAATGAGTTGAAATTACAATTGGTAATTGTGAAATTTGAAAATGCATTTGCAACGATGAGTAATCGAACTCCGGTCCTGTGAACAAAAGTTATTGTAAAATTTATCGGCTTTCTGAATAAATGATGATGATGATGATGCATGTGATGCAGGCTCTTTACGAGTGTCAGCTACCAGTGCATAAATGCAATCATTGTTTATAATTATTGACATTTTGATGTTTGTGTTTTGTTTAAGAACCACCACTGCATTCATTGAACAGATCTCTATCTCTCCCTATGATAGGAGATCCTTTATATGTCAAACAAGCTATTTTGTCCAGCAATTTTCAAAAAAATATATACGGAAGAGAATGGCTATTAACAGAATAATGCAAATGTTTTAGAGGGTAAACATTACCCATTGGGGAAAACTCCCTAATGCTATCCATGGTTCATACAAGGTTTACCCTAGATCACTTTTTCACTTATCAGACTCCACTATTGAATTTTCATATACAGTACAAAGTTCTATTTGTTTATCATATCTTCTTGTGAGTATTGACAGAAGGATGCAGAATGAATTCAAATAACATGATTCACATCCAATTTGCTTGTCTTTAGAAAGTTTGTTTGTTTTTTATTCAATAAAATTTAAACAATTTACAAGCAGGGATCATGTGTCTGCATTGTGAATAAATGTAGAAAATAACATGTGCGTTGTACGTGTAACAAACAATTTATATTGACTTGTCATCTTTTGCACTACGGATTTGATAATCTGAAAACCTGCTGAAAACATATTGAAAACTTACTGAATAGTCTAATGAATTGTGCTCTTTAAATTAAATAGCTTTCAAATTTTAAAGTGTATTTCAGTAATTCTTCAGTAGAATGAGAAGATTCTAGATTTAAGTGTCTGGTGAATTTCAGTATGGTTTCAGTACTCAATCCCATTCCAGTAGGTTTTCAGTAGATATTAAGTATATCCAAGATTCATAGTGGAATTAGCCTAAGGATAATGTTCAATGAATAGGCTACTAAAAAGTATACCTCCCTAAATGAGGATGGTTGCACGCCTTCAATGGGAGTTCATTTTCTCTACTGCCTGAAATTATTTTATTGATCTGTTGTTAATCCTATGCTACAAAATCCAAGGTTGGCGCACCAGGATTTTCCCGACAATTTTGCTAACTTCCCCAATGAGGGACTACTTGTCAAAAATATTTGAAAACGGCTTAAAAAAGTACAAACAATTTCAAAACATTTCCTCCCAACAAGGGGGCTGCGTCTCCCTTACAGGGACCCCCTCTGGTGCCACCCCTGACCCTGACGAAAACATTCAAATTTTTCAACAGTTGTCAAATGTTTGCAAAATTATTAAGCAGCAACATATTTTGGATCCACAGCCTCTTATTTGTTTAACCCATAAAGGAATTTAATAGACTCGCTTTTTTTCTTCAAAATCTTAATACCACATATATTCTTTAACTATAATATTTATACTTAATATCTTTCTATAGGTAATCAAAGACAGCCGTAAGCTTAAAATGAATGTATTTTCGCACGGCTATATACCTGGTTCAAGAATTGCGCAAGTAGAATACAGATGGGTTGGTGTAAATGGCCGTCCTGTTTCACCATTGGTTAACTTCAGAAATGAGGTTGATAATCAAAAGAGTGACATGATGTTACTACGGCATGATGACGAGAGAAAGGTACAAGTGAAAAATACAGAAGTCTGTCAATGTTGTCTTGTTGAATTGTTGAAGAAGTTGGCATGACCGTAGACCTTTTGGTCTGTGATAGAGGATAGAATCATGTTATACTAGTTAGTATCAGGCAAATAATATAGTATAACAAGCTAATCGTCATACACAAGGATAGGTCTCTAGACCCCTGCAAAAACAGTTAAGAGTTCATGAACAGTTCATGAATGTTAAATGGCCCCAAATTTTCATGAACTGTTCATTAACTGTCTGTGAGAGTTCATGAAAATTGGAGCCATTTAACGTTCATGAATTGTTCATGAACTGTTCAGGAACTCCTGAACTGTTTTTCGCAGGGGGAGTTCTCCTTTCAAGCCTTATATCATTTTCAAATTGTGTTAGATTGATGATAGTACCCCAATGAAATTGAAAGACATCCACTTGTTTTTGCCTGAAAAAGAAGAACATTTCCCTAGCAAAAACGCTTAATGAACTTGATCATGAACAGTTCATGAACTGTTCTCTGTTCTTGAAACATCGTCATGAAAATATTGGAAATTTTAGCTTCATGAAAATTTGATTTGTCGACGTCTGGAAACTGTCTGTGAGGTTGTTTGATAGGACCCCTGTGAAAAACTGTTCAGTTCATGAACAGTTCTTGAAAATTGGACCATTTTACGTTCATGAACTGTTTTTACGGGAGAAGAAGTATCTCTCATAAATCTAATTTCAAGCCTGAACACATAGCAGCTTTTATCTGCATTGCCACTCATATGTATTTGAATCCTTTTTTATAATAAGTTGAAAGTTCAGAGGTTAAGTTATGGCAATATGTCAGTGTAACATGCTGTGGCAACTTAAAATGGCCAACCATTTGACATCATAATGGTTAATAGGATATCAGCGTGCTAATTAATATATGTAGATTTCATTTACAGTGAAACCTGTATATAACAGCCAGCTACGAGAGGTAGATAAATTGACCACTATGATTTGATTCAATAGAAAATACTATTTTAGACATTGCAAGAGTGACCACTATAGACAGTTGGCCGCTGTACATAGGTGACCGTTATAACAGGTTTGACTGAATCCAAATTGCACTTATATGCAGGCTCCATTGTATTACTGCTCAATTAATAATAAAGATTTGCCTGTATTTCAAGGATTATTTTTGATTTCAACCTTGACAGAACATTTGAATATTCCAGTGCCTACCCCTGCGAAAAACAGTTCAGTAGTTCATGAACAGTTCATGAACGTTAAATGGTCTCAAATTTTCATGAACTGTTCATGAACTGTTCCTGAACAGTCCATGAAAAAGTTTACGCCATTTTAACTTTGTTCATAAACTGTTCATAAACAGTTCATGAAAATTTGAAGACATTTAACGTTCATAAACTGCTCATGTATTCCTGAACCGTTTTTATGCAGGGTTGTTTACCTCTTTTTAATGGTAATTTTCAGGTTAATGTTTTCACGGATGTAAATTCTAAGTTGGGTATTTACATTCGCGGTGGAAATGAATTTGGTCTTGGTATATTTATTGCTGGCGTCGATAGAGGTTCTGTTGCTGAAAAATCTGGAATCAAGGTTTGTTGTTCTTATATTATTAAAATCAATACAGATTATTTTGCTTGAAATGTTTTAATACTTTGAAAGAAACAAAATCTTCCCTGCTGCTAGGCATGAGAAAGTTCTTTCAATCACTGGATATCCTAAACAAAGAAAACGCTGATGAAGCAATTGTTTTATTAATTAGGTTATCAAGGTGTTGTAGTATTGTTACTATAAACTTTCTGTGACGTCACAGTACTAATATCATTCATTCATTGTGTCTCACGTAAATAATAATAATAATAATAATAATAATAATAATAATAATAATAATAATAATAATAATAATAATAATAATAATAATAATAATAATAATAATAATAATAATAATAATAATAATAATAATAATAATAATAATAATAATAACAATAACAATAACAATAACAATAACAATAACAATAACAATAACAATAACAATAACAATAACAATAACAATAACAATAATAATAATAATAATAACAATAACAATAACAATAACAATAACAATAACAATAACAATAACAATAACAATAACAATAACAATAACAATAACAATAACAATAACAATAATAATAATAATAATAACAATAACAATAACAATAACAATAACAATAACAATAACAATAACAATAATAATAATAATAATAACAATAACAATAACAATAACAATAATAATAACAATAATAATAATAATAATAATAATAATAATAATAATAATAATAATAATAATAATAATAAAAGTTTATTTATTTCTATAGCTCTATTTTCAAAATTGCCCAATAGCGCTTGCTTTACAATCTATAGAGTTACGAAAACTTTAGGTAATAATTTATCTTTTTATATATAAATATATATACGTTTTTAAATATGATAGGATAAAGTATATACAAGTTAAAAAGTGATGATTATTGTTAAAAACTGTTCTGTCATTTAAAATTGAGTTAAAATTAAAATTGGTAAAATTAACAACTTAGATCATTCTCTATACATTGTAATCTCATTCCTCAACTCTAATGAACAACACGTACAGCTCAATCTATTGTATTAATATCTCAATCCTGCTCACACAATATTCTTATACTATCGCTCAAGGGTTTTCCTCTATATTGATTAAATTTTATTCTCATGCATGTGTTGCTTTGTAAGTTATAACTATGTTAAATACTGATAGGAATTCACCTACCGTAACCATCTAATTTATAATTAATGTAATTTTTCAAACAGCATGAATAATTTCAAAATTTCTTTGTAAATCCCGAAACCAATACTTGTGGTTCTAAATTGTGGCAATGGTGGTAACTCAATAAACATTAGGTTTCAGTTACAAATGGGACAGCACCTGCAGTCCTGCATCTTTGATCAAGCCTGCTGAAGTGGTCACCTGTCTAAGTGGTCAACTACTGACTATATGTGTCATTTACAGCCAATATCTAAATTACACTAATTTATTGAATGCATGTAATCTGATTTTGCTTGAGCAAGTCAATATTCTGGAAGCACTAGGCTGATGTGGATCTGCCTTAAATTTAAATTTGTGTATATACAAAAATGTAGAATTTCCTTAATTAATATGATTATAGCTATGTCATATAGATGTTTGATAATTTTTATATAATATAATACTAATAATAAAATGGAGTTAAATTTAGATTTAATACTGTCTGATGATCGCATAAAGCGTGAAACTTAAAGTCACAGAAATGAATGAGTAGTCTTTGACTCCATTTTATTATTAATATTTACGCTCTGTCAATCACTGGCATTGAGCACTATTATCTGCTGATAGACATTATGTCATTATTATTATTACTATATAATATAATATAAATTTGTATATAATATTTTTTATTTTTTTATTAATTAATTAATTAGTTAGTTTATTTATTTATTTATTTATTTTATTTTTATTTTTTTTTATAGCTATATTCCAAAATATGAACTGTTGTTATTCAATAATAAATGAATCTACTCATATAATTTTGTGTAATCATCATTGAGTGATCAATGAGATTGATTCAATTAATTGGCTCTACTCTATTGATCTATTTTTACATGGTGTTTGCAGATACTGTCTGTATTAATTATTACCAAATTGTAACTATCATTATTCAAATTTGTTTTAAACTTTCTTATGTATTTTTTTTTTTTTTTTTAGAAAAGAATTTAGCAAGATTAATTTTGTAAAATAAACATGACGTCTTAACTATTGTCCTCTATTTTAATTTTAGATCGGTGATCAAATTCTCAATGTTAATGGTGTAGACTTTAGTAAAATATCACATGACGATGCCGTAAAGGCATTAAAGCATAGTAAAATGATGACACTCATATTGCATGATGTTGGAAAGATTCCGTTTGCCCGTGTATTATATGATAAGACTGAATGGCTTGATGAAGATAATAACCAACGGTAAGATTAATTTATATTTCTCTATGGGGTGACCTTTATATACGGGTTTGATTCAATAGAAAGTACTATTTTAGACATTGCAAGAGTGACCACTATAGACAGGTGGCCGCTTTATAGAGGTGACCGTTATAAGAGGTTTGACTGTATATTCTGCATAAGCCAACTCTTCCCTATAATGTAGCTCTAATACAGGAGTTTTGTATTTGTTGTACGATTGATGCATATCCATTCATTCAACAGAACGATTGACAATATAGGCCCAACAAAGAGACCAATCGCAAATACACAAGATGAAGTTTTGGTAAGGGATTTTCTAATCAATATAGTATCACTATTTTCTACTGCAACGGAATTGGTGATTTTAACATCATTATCTATGAACAAAACTTCAAGGTGGCATACAACTGGGAGGTCGCATTTAGACTATTAACTTTTTAGTTTCATTTGGAATCATATATCACCACATAACGTAACTTGTAAATTCCGCTGTGTGAAATGTCAAATGTGGTAGGATTGTAGGGGTTATTATGAATATTTTTTAAGTGACTGCAGGCCTGAAATTGCAATTCTCATCAAAAATCAGCTATTAATAATAGATTTCCTCTGATTTATATTTCTTCCTTCTAATGGTTTGATGAGATTAATAACTCTAGGCATCTCTGAAATGAAATCAGTAGTATTTATTCTCCGGACCTGTAATCTCTGCGTAAATAAGCGCCATTCAGTACAGACTGTCAAACAACTCCTATATATGAAGTTTAGTCAAAATTGGGAATCTGGAACAGTCCCCATGGCTCAATATCAAATTTTCTCATTTAGAATTTCAGCTGTTCGATTATCTATACGAGTTTCTCAATTGCTTTCGATGATCCGAAATAGAAGCCAGCCTTCTCTGTGCTTATCATATATGATGTCTTAACCTGAGTCTTACATTATCTTCCGCAATTTCTGGACCATTATGGTCCATTTTAGGAACCCACCTTTTAATTCCCAGAAAATGTTTTGTATCTTGTATATGTATGTATCGTGATTGTGTATTATGTATGTATACTTATGTATCGTGATTCCTTTCATAGTAATGGTAGCAATGAAATTTTAAAATGAAATAAAATATTTTAGTCATAATCATATAGCCATTCGTTTAAAATCATGAACAACTGATATTGAAGCATATATACTGTCAAACAGAAAAAGTGTCCAAAATGTGTAAGCATAGCTGATTTGGACGTTAGAAACTTTTGATTTCGCGCGTAAAGGAGATACGAATTTTTATAATTCTGACTTCACCTTTGTTGTATCATAAGCCTTCTTGTCATTCCGATTGTTGTTCCGAGTTTGAAACAATGAATGATCGAAAATAAGGTATATTCAGCATTAAATCTCTCCGATTATACGCGTCCAAATTGAAAATTCCTTTCCACCATTCTTCATCCTTTTAGCTTCAGCTGTATCTGTGTTAAAAATTGTTGTGTCATGTGCACTTTAAAATCAAACTCAGCTTTAATTTATTATTTGTTATTTTCGTTGGAAAACATGAAAATATAAAAATGAAATTGATAGGAGGTTTGAAGAATGAGGCCAGCTCAGTGACTTTCATGTCGGGCTGAAAGTGGGATGAAATTGCCATATGAACATGCGGAAGATCCCGTCTCACAGCCATGCGGACTAGCCTGACTCATATAAACACCCTCTTATATGTCCCAGTTGTTCTACTTTGCTTATTATCTCCATCTAAAATAAAAATTTCTAGCTTCTACTCTACATACAAACTCTCTTATTCTACCTCGTTTAACATCCCAGCTTTCATCTGCTCCAGATAGTTTGACCGTATAAGTTATTGAAAGTTATGCAATCTGAACTATGTACTTCTTGGAGTTGTATTAGAATAATTTAATTACCAAAAAGTAGAATTCATTACTCAACTCATGTTTCAATTCATTTATTTAGAATTCAATGTTCAGACAAGGCATCGCTGGTTCACAATTACTGCATCGTATGTCTGTGGGTGTTTCAGCTGAAGCATTGATCCAAGAAAATGCACGAAGTGTTTTAGATGAAAATGAAATGAAGACATTGAAATATTATCTTAATGAATATACACAAGGCAATATAGAAGTTCATGGATTGATTATTTCACTCACAGAATTATTTGATACACCAGAGAAGGTAAGCAGTGATTTGGCATTTAGACATAATTACTTTACAATATGAATTTTGAAAATTTGAAAATCTACTGAAAAGATACTAAAAACTTACTGAATAGGCTACTGATTACTAAATTGGGCTATTTTCACTATAGATTTCGAATTTTAAGGTGTGAGCACTGTTGACATGAAATTTTTCTAGGTGTTTAAATTTGCCAATGCCCAATGGGAAACATCGTATATGGAATTGTAAAATCGCAATCAAATATCGCTAGTTATATTTCAAGTCTTCTTGTATGGTCTATTTAGGTTAATTTGAGGTATGGAATTGAAAATTGAATGTTCAAAATTTCACCAAGTGAGGCTGACATATACCCAGCTGGCAAAATCGTGTTGAAATGACGTTGAATCTCGTTGAACGCAAGGAAACAAGCTGATATGACGTTGAAATCAAAATCGAAATGTTTTACGTTGATACGTCATCGTTAAATCAACGCTTCCGCAGATTTAGTTGAAGCAGAGTTGAATCTTCAACGTATTTCAAAAATTATTTTTCAATGTTTTCTCCAAGGCAAGATGTCAATAAAGTTTAGTAGAGATTTTGAACCTTCTGAACCTTTGAGTTCTCAACCTCATTTCAACCTATTTCAACGTATTTAAACCACTTTTCAACGTTGATTTGCCTGCTGGGTACATTTCAAATGAACTCAAAATTTTCTCAATGAAGACATTGCAGTCATTCGTTGGTTGAGTCGCGTTTGTCCGAAATTAATAACCGTTTCTTATTTATTTTTAGCTTTCTTTGTTTGCTGAAATACGCAACATCATTCAACCCCAAGATATCCATACATTTGATGAATCAGTTATGACGAGAGAGAGCAGTGCATCAAGGGTAATGTTTTCCCATTCAATTACGTGCTTTTCAGTTTGGTCCTTGTTTCCAATTTGGGTCGAGGAGATGAGAGTGCATTAGATATTGTACGCACTCAAAGTCTTTGTTTCCAATTTGGGTCGAGGAGATGAGAGTGCACTAGATATTGGACGCCCTGGGAGTCTTTGTTTCCAATTTGGGTCGAGGAGATGAGAGTGCACTAGATATTGTACGCTCTGGGAGTCTTTGTTTCCAATTTGGGTCGAGGAGATGAGAGTGCACTAGATATTGGACGCCCTGGGAGTCCCTGTTTCCAATTTGTGTCGAGGAGATGAGAGTGCACTAGATATTGGACGCCCTCAAAGTCTTTGTTTCCAATTTGGGTCGAGGAGATGAGAGTGCACTAGATATTATACGCCCTGGGAGTCTTTGTTTCCAATTTGGGTCGAGGAGATGAGAGTGCACTAGATATTGTACGCCCTGGGAGTCTTTGTTTCCAATTTGGGTCGAGGAGATGAGAGTGCACTAGATATTGGACGTCCTGGGAGTCCCTGTTTCCAATTTGGGTCGAGGAGATGAGGGTAACTATTAAACTATATGAGATGGTTGGTATTACTGGAGGACAATTCAAAGGGTACCTTTTCGACCTTTCTTAAAAATGTTTCACATGAATATTCAACTCCGATTTTTCAACAAATTGAGGATATTTTTTTAGATTAATACTGCACATTGATGCATATTGGAAATAAATTTGTGTATGCAGTTTTCCGGATACCGTATATAGTTTTGATATGATTCCGGCAGAGACTATTTGAAAAATAAACTGGTGGACCCTATCTCCTAAAGTTCTCAGCTAACTCCAGACTAAAAAGGCCAACACACTTTTTATTATAAAGACACTGAACCTCAAATTAGTTGAGTCTTACCGACTTACAACCGTATAGTAAAATAAGATAAACTCGAGCGGCTCAGCAAAATTTTATTGGCTCCTTATAGAAATTGTTTTTGAGATGATCGCTGTCAATTTGTTACCGCTGGTGTGTCCAAAACTCTGTCGATGTTTTCAAATTAAAAATGAAAACAACAGAATTATAAATGTTCGTCAATATTGTAATATCTTTACCAACACAGCTGTAAAGGATGCAGCTGAAATTATTATGTGTCTCATCTTTCATTCTTATTCTATAATTTAATAACATTTGTAATAATTTTGTTTTGCTTTGTTTCAACAGAGATCTTCGTCGCCTTATAAATCTAATTTTGGTCTGCGTACTCCAGCTCCATTCGTCCCTGAATTCTTAGCGCCAGATTCATCTTCTTCACAGGTAGAAATGTTCAAAGTACTAATATATAATAGTGTATGTGAGAATTGAAGTCCTGTGATGATACATAGATTGTTTTTTGTTGTTAGTGATGATATTTATTCTGTTATTGAATTGAATATATCTTGATAAAATATCTCTTGAGAATGCTTCTCTAAATCTAAATAAAATCTTTAAAAAACAGAGTTATAAAATCCGGACTACAAAAACATCTATATTTTCAATTTTTTTGTTGTAGGGCTATAGTTACTATAAATAGAGCAAAAATCTTTGCAAAAGGTTTCAAAATACATTCTTTCTCTTAAAGTTTGATCCGATCCGTCTTGCCGCCTGTGTCCGATTGATTAATAAAGTTGGTTTATATATTGTAATTAACCGCACTACCTAGGGATTTATTTCAAAGCAGGACAGCCAAGAAGGTGAGGGGTAAACGGGGTAATTGTCCCTGGTCTGGACAATTTATAGGGCCTGCACGGTTTCCTTGTTGATCATCTGATTGTAAATTTGAGCATCGGTCGCAGATGTATTTGGCAAAAAATTCCCTGAGAAAAAATTATTTTCAGGACTATCAAAGTTCCCGTCAAAGGCCCTGACATTTTTTTTGTGTCCCTGTTGTAATTAATGTGTTATTTTATTGGGTTTCAGGGCTATGACGGCACAGAAAGTGATTCCAGTCTTCATTATGAACAACCTTCAGGGTTAAGTAGCTCAAGCATTAGAAGACATCAACATTATGAAAATAATTCAGGATTATTACCAACATCAGCCATAGGCGAAACGGATGACGAGAATAATAGTGAGTTAAATGGCGAATCATCAAATTATCAAAATGGTTCACTCACAGAGGAATCTAATTGGTATCAACGTGAAATTGAGAAAAGAAATCAAATGAAGCATGTGAATAAAACCAACGAATCTGCAAACGAAAGAACGAAACATACAAATACATTTTATGAACAACCAACTAACTCTCACCAATTACATAACAATGACATTGAATCTTCAAGTCATACTGGAGATGATAGTTTAACATCAGATATTAATGAAGAAGATATAAATGGAGATGACACTGATGAACAAATACGAACAATAGATACAGCATCACCTAGATTTCCCAGGGTTATCTCCCGATCTCATATATTACAAGATGTTGAAGAAGATGTAAGTTTAGCTGTTAGTTCATTATCATCAGCTGGTAATTCAGAACACGAAGAATTAGATCATGAAATAACACAAGCGTTTTCAGTGCATACACAAAATAATTCCTTATGGAATCCTGAATCAACTAAAGACGATAATGAAAACAATTCAGAAGTTACTGATGATCAATTCAATGAAAATACACCTAATTCTACATCGAACGATCCGATCAAGATATTTCAATTCAATATAACACCAAGAAAAGAAAGTCCCGTATTTAATCATTATGCTTCAAATAATAGTTTATCACCATTATCGCCATCAGAATCAAGATTTAGAAAGGGTTCTCTTGTTCAAAATGGTGTTAAAACATTTGATACAGATTCATCAGTGTATTCTCGTCCCCATAGTAATTCTATATCTCTTCCTAAAAGTCCATTATTTACATCATCAGAACGGCCCCCTTTAAATAATGGGGATATCAACAATCAACTATCTGATCGTAGTAATACACCATCCCCTGATATTATTGTCCCATCAGATGCATGGCGTCATCATCATCGTAAAATCAGTAAAACAAGAAGTCATTCTGTATCAGGGGAGCATCCTCGAATTCAAATTGGTGCCCCAAAAAGAAAAGGGAAATCTGTATTTCATAATGCGTATCTTAATGACCCCAAAAGATACAGCGAAAGTGTAAGTAACAGTACTGAATCTCTTAATCGGATTGGTACAAGTCCTAGAGTCTCACTAGGCAGCAAAACTGGACATTACCAAAGTGAAAATGATCTTGGTTACCATAACGACCAATTCAGTGTATCTGTGGCATCAAGAATACAGTTACTTCAAGAAAAGAACAATGACGTAGGTAATAGTAGTAAACGTCCAAATAAGTTATCATCAGGATCTCGGACGCAATCTGTAGAAGAGCTATCCAATGTTCATCCCAGTAAAGGACCAAATTCTAGTCGCATTTGGCAAGAACCTCAAGTAGAAATGAATTTAACACACGCACAATCATTATCAGAAATTTCAACAAATGAATCGTATGACTTTCGTGCGCATGAAAGCAATTTAGATCGAATCGAAAGTGCAAGACAACAACAAATCTATTCCTCAGTTTCATTGGACAGTCTTTTAAATGCAGATTATGATGCTCCAATTGATAAATCATTGAGTGCATCTGAAAGTCACATACAGAATTTCAATTTTATGAAATCAATGCCACCATCTATCAACGATAGCAGGTCTGATATCGTGAGTCCAGGGCCTGCAGTGACTAACTCGCCTGATCCAATTGAAAATGAGGATGGGCCAACTATAGGGTCTGTGTTGTCATTGGCAAAGTTGTTTGAATCTCGTAATGACAGAAAAAAGAATGATAATGCTGAATCGTTACCATTAACTGATGCAAAAAGATCGTCTCGATTTAGTAACAGTAAATTGCATAGTGATGATTCACAGATGTCACCAAGAAAAATGTCAAACCAAGATTTAATTAACAATGCTGTGAGTATGAGTTAATATTCTTTCTCTGTTGTTGTTGTTGTTGGTGTTTTTGTTGTTGTAAGATGTAGCTCAGCATAATTATGCGTAAGCAAGAACATCTATTCATCTGTTGATTGTGAATTATGAATTAAATAATTGCATTTAGCATTCAGCATGCTACGATTCTCAGTTCCAAGTAGCAGAATGGGTTAGTGACTCTTTGCTTAAAATACGTGTGATAACAGGACAACCTTACTTACGCTTATCTCTATATTAATAGTATTGTCTGTTTGTTAGTAAATTATTTTTATATAACAGTGAATGATAACAATGAAGATATTTATCTACATATAGGCAGGAGACTAAAACAGATTCAATTCATAGGAAATGAATATGTTGGTACTGTGATATAGTTTATACGCTACACCAACAAGTGTGTGGTTTCAATCCAGTCTTTATAAGAACACTCAGGTGTAACCTGTATGTTTTGACCTATTACCTTTTTCAGCTCTGAAGCCTGCAGAAAATGAATGTGTATCCAAGTGAAATCTATTGATATTCTCTCTGCACACTTTTCTTTCTTTGCCATCCTGTCATGCATTGCCATGCTATCGAGATGGCCGCTAATAAACACATGTTCCGTAGAATAATGCCATACCGGTGGCGATGTATGTGTTGACTGATTTATAAGTTTCGCTTTGATATGCCACAATTTGACGAGTGCAGTAAGCGACACACTTACCAACATATCAAAATCATCAAAGTAAAAGTGATACTTGGGCAAGTCAAATGTATATGTCACATGGTACGAAAATAGGTTCAGCCTTCTAGAATCTTGGAGGTATTTCACTATTTTCTTCAGAGTTTTTTGAAGTTTGACCAATAAATTTTAAAAACATCAATTTCTTCTGAATTTGCTCTAACAGTCCGGAATCTAGGATTCCGGGATTCCTACTTTCACTTCTTTGAAAAAAAGTTTGTATAACTTAAAGGTTCTGAATAAATGATGATGATGATGATGATGATGATACTTTTGTCGGACCATGTATATATATACAGTATTCTAAAACCATGATATGTTGTCTTTCGTATATAGGATATACCAAATCATACGAACGATTTTGCAGGTTTTCAAAGTACAACAAGTCGGGAAGTTTTAATTGACAAATCATATAGTAACCATGGGTTGTCTATTCGTGAATCGAAAGATCTTAATGGTGTGGAAATAGCATCGATTGATGTAAGTACTTTCATAGATAGTTAGATACCTGGAGGCTACTCCCTATATATAATACGTTGACGGAGATATGCCGCGTTCATAAAATCCCGGGATATACTCATAAAATTCCGCAAGGATGAAAAATATGCCATCAAAAATACTATGTCTTTACTTTTACCGCCATTTTTGGTTACATTTGCTTTGTTTTAATTTAATGGCATGGCAACTGTTTTTAGAAAATAAATCAAGAAAACATTTATTCTCTTAGATATTTTATTACCATACAATTCTACAAATTTGAAACGTGGCATATTCTCGTATCTTTCTATCATTTGGAGTTTACACCTTGGATTTATAGTTACACAGTAATTGGATTATGATCCAGATGCTACTGGCAGAGACGTATCGTCTATAAAAATATTTGAGATCTCAATGCTAGACGTCAGAGCAATAAATTTTATGTGAATAGTCAATTAAATTGAAGATCACAAGCTTATTCCGTTACTCTGAGATTTGTGTGGAAAGGCTCTTCTGAGGCGGTTAATTAAAAAGAAAAATTGATTATCAAAAAACTTATATCCATTTATTGGAAAATCACCGTGTACACAATGGAACATCTCTTAAATATAATCACTTAAAATCCCACTTTATTTATTATCTATTTAAGTCATCTATAAATACTATATAATGTTATAAAGAATC
Organism: Haliclystus octoradiatus; assembly: GCA_916610825.1. Lineage (NCBI taxonomy): Eukaryota > Metazoa > Cnidaria > Staurozoa > Stauromedusae > Haliclystidae > Haliclystus > Haliclystus octoradiatus. The sequence goes on along the minus strand of OU744450.1, from coordinate 20,983,722 downwards.
CGCTTCAAATCATATTTTGATAGGCCGCATTTATTTTTCGCAGTCAATAAACCCTTATGCAAAGAAATGATTGATTAGAAAAGAGAAAGAAAATCAATTTTTAATAATGGTACGTCACGAGGATTAATTTGGCTTTAATTCATGATAAATTTGAAATCTAATAATCCCATTAAGACATAGCCTGTGAAATACTTTCCTAACTATTAATTAAAACATAATTTAAAAACCAAATATCAATCCCGGAGCGGGGTTGGGGTACTTCGGTCATTTTTGACGGGGGTGTGTTATTTTCAAAAATAGAGAAAAACCGTAAAATTTCACAGCAAATGAGAATGAAGACCCTAAAATTTCATGTTTTACGAGCAAAACAAAGAAAAAGTTATAAAAGTTATAAAAAATCTTCTAAATTGGCACCGCAAAATTTCACAAGAATCTGGAAAGGTTGAACAATAAATATCAAAGCATCTAGGTTTCTTGACAACGAAACAGAAGTCTGATTTTATCTGGAACGGCACCTCTTAAATATGGCACGTCCCTGTACAGCCGAGGTATGAAAGTCTTACAATGACTTAGCGTAATTCGAATATGTGAGAATAATAGCAATAAACATTACATATTTGTTATTCTTATGCACTACACTGTAATAATCAATTCAGATATGATGGCTACACCTATCGGGTCACACATGGAATATTTATATTGTAGTGACAAGATTTTACTACATTACCATCCTGAGGGAAACTTACCATTAACATACAACATGCTTTACTATAAAGAAAATAAATATTGAGCCAGATTCGATTGATTTGTTCACTTTAGATTTTAGACTTATAATATATAGATATCATTTTCTATTTCGATGATCTTCTTGTCTATCATCCGTTCTGAATGTTTACTTCAATCCGATCCGAATTCGCCAACATTTTAGATTTTGTTCAGAAGCTTTCGGATTGGATCGGTTTCGTATTGTTTTTATATCATTGATTTTTATCGGATCAAATTGAATTTGGATTCAAAAATTGTTCATACTTTGATTATTATTTAATAAATGTCGATGCATCCCGCAGATCTACCCCTTTAGACTTAACCTACACTTACTCGTGAATCTATTTTAGATTCTCATCTATAAATGATACGTAAATCACGGAGTACAATGCCCGGGGGGATGTGTCATTTTAAAAATCTTACCAGAACCCCGGAATTGTAGGTTTTGCTGGAAATGGAATTGTTGAATAGTTTATTTGCCAATTGGGCACCTCACAAAAATAAAAAAAAAGATTAAAGCAAAGGAAAATTGAAATGAAAAAACAGTACACTTATAGGCTACACTAAAATTTATTCCCACACATTTTTTCCTGGTAAAGTATACTGTCACGTGACCCATATAATCATGTGAAGTGTTACCAAGGTTGTGTATAATCAGTTTACAAAATAGAGTTCTCATGGTAGGAACTAACCTTGTGTTCTCTGATTTATTATATTCATACTACACGTAGGCAATACCCTGATGTTTTTCTTCTGAATTTGCAATCAATTATACCCTCTAGTATTTGAGCGTCCCCATATACCTTTAAAAGTATGGAAGTTGTCAACCCTAAGGCTCCTAATCTACTTGAACTAACCCACTGCACACACCGACGTTGGATCAACGTTGCTTCAGCGTTGGTCAGTTGGATTATGGTTGGATACGCGTGTATAAAGTTAACTTTACATCCATGAGTTTGCATGTTTTCCTTTTGTTTTCCTTTAGAGTGATTCTGAAAGTGCTGCATTTCATAATAAAGAACTTGAAGTGGGTCAAATCATAACCTCAGTTGATTCAGAATCGTTAAAAGGATTAAATGCAAGTTTAGCCATGTTGGTTTTGAATCGTGCCTTTATTTATAAAGATGGCCATTTTATGGAACTGAAAATATTCAATATTTAATACACATATACATATACAATAATATATTTCTATAAGGGAACCTTGAACCTCTAGATGTCCAAATAATAATGGACCTACTGTTAATACTGTATAGAAAAGTGACTTTTTTACTACCCAGGTCAAATATTGGCCGCCGATAATCGGTTAATAATATCGACCTATGTTGTCATATACGATAGCTTGATTATGAATCTAATTTAAATGCTCACATTCCCTCGAAATCTGAAGCCTATCTTCAGATACGAACGGTAATAATGGAAGTAATGTTCATGACAAGAACAATGATGTCTTGGATCTCAAAAGATTATATTCGTCAAGGTTGTTTCTACAGAAAATTATTATTATATATGAGATGGCACGTAGATATAATAAATTGTTCGCATTGTACGAACAGTAGCATATTAATTTATCAAACCTTTTATATAACAATATTTAAAATTTTCATACGATCTATCAGTTAAATCAGGAAAAGAGTTATAGATTTAACTATTAATAACAATTTATGCACAGTGCATGTAAATTATAATTATTTCCATAATTTATATTATTCGAATTATTTATAACAGTATTTCACTATAAATATAAGCTGTTGATAAGCAAAATAGGAGAGTAAATATCATTCAGTACTGCAAAGCATTTATTAATTATTCAAGAGTGGATATGAGATTATCTCTCTAGTTTCTACTGTGAACTGTACTTCTATACGTTCCTCCTCGCTGTTACTCGCTGCCTTTCAAGTCTGGTCAGATGATTGGAGTGAAATATTTTTGATTCTTTTGAATCATCAAGAATATCTTAATCAAGCATCAGAGTATGTTGCTTCTTTCCAACTCGCTATTATATAGGAACTTGTCCCGGGGGGTAACTCCAGCTCTTCAGAGACGGGGGGTGCCACTTTGGAAAAAGGTAAAGTCCCCAAAAAGTTACAAAATTCTGTTGATTCTACCCAAAAAGTTCTAACAGGATGATTGATTTTAAGTAAATACACAAAAATGATGCAAAATGTTGCAAAAATTCTTGAAAACGTTAAAAATAGTATACCCAAAAGCTCCAAAATTTGAATTCTATTACCCAAATAGTTTCTGAGCTGGAATATGGACCCCAAAAAATGGCACGTCCCCGTATAGCCGTCATAGTGGAGTTACCCCCCCCCGGGCCCGAACTTGTTACATCCCAGACAAATAACTTTGCTTTCGTCTACCTTATGGGGCAACTTTCACATGGTATAATAGCATTACTCTACACGGAACTTGAATTTCTAAAAAGTGTATTGGGTCTCTATATTGTTTGACATCAAAATAAAAAGTATATTCAACTGATTCATTCTTTTGAGGGAGTGCTTAATTAAATTTCAACTCTTCAATGTTGTACTCTCAACACTAACATCGAAAACTCTCAGTTAGACGTTGTAGCGCAAAGGTTTAGAAATTTCTAGTTTCGAGTCCTCTATTTTGATACTCATTATTATATTTTTCATTATTTTATTTCGACACAATCAGTTAAATATAAAAGTTATTATACTGAGACTGAGACAAAGATGGAAGCTACCCCAATTGACATAATTTATAATTTTATTACGCATGCGTATACACTAGCTGTGAGAAATCTTGTTTGTTCGAAGCGAAACGCATGGAAACATGAGTTTGGCGGTTGGAAAAGTTCAAATTTGTTGATAAAACGAACCAAGATACCTACCAGGAATATTCATAACTGCACGGTAAGCTCTTTATGTCATATATTAGGTGTTGGTTGGAAGATTTTGCTTAGAAATGTTCTACATTTGTTTGTCAACAAACTGTTCTAAATTTATTTTCTCTCAACTCTGTTGTTTTCGCTTGCAGCTTTGTAGGAGAAAATCGACAATCAAGACTTTATAAATGAATTTCTTCTCTGAATTTAGTCGCTTCGATAAACCTGAAATTACATTCAATTTGTTTTGACTAGGATCTATCATTGCTACTTAGAATTAATTCACAATATTAATGAAGTATAATTGATTATATACCCCAGAAAATAATGTAGTTTACCAAAGTAATGTTGACGCATAACATAAATATTAACTTCTCATTAAAGGTCTTATATTCCTGTTTATATTAGTAAAGATCAGTAACTCTATATCGATGCTGTCGATGCTTTTCATGCCTTTACATATTTTATTATGCTCTCTGTTCTCCCAAATATGTTACGAGGTAGCATGTAGGCTAACTAGGTTATATGAAATAGGTAGGCCTACAATCTTACAGACGATATAAATATCACATATAAATATGAGCATCCGTTTTTACATCCAAAACAAAGCTAATATATGCAAAGGTATTAACGGGGGATTAACAAACAGCTTTGAAGTTGCATTGTTAACCTGGGGTTGCTACCAGAGGTGTAGGCCTAGGCCTACGGAGTCAGAATTTTCAGACTCCGAATCCGAAAAAAGTCCTTATATAAGAGTCTGACTCCGAGTCCGGCTCCGAAAATGTGAGAAAAATCGACTCCGACTCCGGCTCCAATTTTCTTCTGACAAACTCCTGTAAAAAGTCAGAAAACGGATTAATTTATCAACCCAACATTAAGCAAACATAGAAAAGTAAATAATAAATTAACATCAACTGAAATATGTAGCCATTCCGACCTTGATGTAGAAATATCCAGACAATTTTCAACTTTGCAATGTTCATTAAGAAATTACCAGGAGTGCATTCTAGACTCCGACTCCTGCTCCTGTCTTGAAAAAATTCATTCCTGCCTGGCTCCTGTTGAAATGCAGATACTCCTGCAGGATTCAGAGTTTGACTCCGGCTCCTGTACACCTCTGGTTACTTATTTGTCTCTAAATAAAAAACGGCTGAACCAAATGACAATCTGCTTTCGGAATGAAGTATTCAATGTTCAGCTGAATATTTAGAGCTATATTTGATCAATATTCAAGATCCAGGTAAAGAGGTTTTTAGTTTTGAATTTTTCTCACTCAAGTGCTCATGCGATTAACACATCTTTACGACTTCAGCACGTCTAAGCATAGTCGGCATGGTTGATGCGTATTGAAAATAGTCACACACCTTCAATATCCAGCAGCGATAACCTGCTTAGACGAAGTCGTAAAGAGGTGTTAATCGCGTGGGCACTTGAGTGAGAAAAATCCAAAACTAAAAACTTTTGACTTTAGAGGCTTATTATATCTTTTCCTGGATCCCGTATATTGATCAAATATATCTCAAAATCTTGAGCTGAACGTTGAAAACATCATTCCGAAAGCAGATTGCCATTTAGTTCCGCTGTTTTTTACTGAGAGACAATTAAGTAAAATGTTTAGTGTTTTTACCCGTGTAAACCCTCTTGTGGAAATAAGCAGGTTCCTGTTTGAGGAAAAAGAATGAGACACAAAATCGTAACTTTGATTGTATTTTTGAGGAGGAAATGCTTACGCAAAGTAAAAATACAAGAAGATCATGTATGAATAGAAAATTTTTCTCTATCTAAAAGAAGCAATCTCCCAATATCCGGGATATACACTTTAAGGATTTGATTGGAAGTCCAACAATAAACTGACGCTTATACAGTATTTATAACCTAGTTTCATTACCCAGGTTATTCTCCCTCGGCCATACACTCGAACATCACAGTCACTATTTACAAAAATGTAAAAAGTAAAGACAGTTAGGCCTACAATCTGACAAAATATTCAATTTCAAAGCAAACACGGGACTGGTCTATCTTCTGGAATTCTCTGATTTAATTACGATAATTAAGAAATTCTCAAGTAACATGACGTGCCACTAATTCTTTTTCAGGCTGTGTTGCGATGACTATTAATTGATCGAACAGGCGTGATATAATCCTGCAATTTGATTGGGGCATCATTTCTAATAGCTAGTACATCAGGATAATATGACCTTGCTGTCGAATTGACATAGGCCTACTACTGTTTTGCTTAGAAACATTTTGAGTCTGTATGGAGGACCGCGTCCTAATGACTTGAAACTATTTCGCCAACATTCATACTCTTCTTGAATTCGGGATTTAACATGGAAGTTAAAGGTTAAAATGATTTCGTTTTGACAGTCCTTTGATTCAAGATGAATTATCACAAGGCCAGTTGTTTGCTGTGGTCTTGAAATAGTAGAAAAAGCTACAGAAATTTATAGCCTACAAATCATCAAAAATCATTGTTACTTTCAACCGACCTGTTCTCATTTATTAAGTCACAAAATCAATGAAGATGCAATCAAAATGATGTGATTTTGACCAAATTTTGTCGTCATAATCTCAATTTACGCCCCACCACAACTTTCCTATCTCAACCAACACTGACACTGGTCGTAACTATGCAAGTAAAATTGATCTCACCAGAGGATCTTTCAAAGATCAGCTGCCACAATGTCACAAATTCTTTACTGGCAACAAAATATACTCAACAGCACTTAATTATCCACATAAATCGAAAAGCTCCAATGAAAGCAACATTTATGATCAATACTATCCACCTCAGTTACAACATAACCTACATCAACAACATCAAAAACATAATCTGTGCCTTACAGAAGAATTCCATTATTTTCTTTCACAATAGAAACACTACCTAAGGTAGGGAATGCCGGAAATGATTTCAAATGCGTTTGTAAAAATAATATTTATAGCTTTTTCATCTACATTATTTACAGTGTTTAAAGTGTCAAACAAGACCGGCAGCATTTGTATGGAATTCTTTGAATCTGATCTTGTAGCTTCTCTATTTACGTCAAGTTATTTCAGCGAGTTGATGATATTTGAGGCGTGAATTCTGTAACGCAACTTCTAATATTGTAACATGTTTTGAAATACATAAGCAAAGCAATACAAGTTGAATATAGAGATGATGACCATCAGGGTTTCAAATACAACATATATATGTATATATATGTCCTAATAATCATCATTTCAAGCAAATAAGTCGGATTTTTTATCAGAATAGTTCTTACCAAAAACATCTCGGTTCGAAACGCAGACAAACGAACGACTGGGCACCGATCAATAATTATATTCAGTTGTGACAGTTGGAATCAATTTTGTAGCAAACCATAATATCCATTATCCAAACACCCAGAAATCACATATATGATGTTTAATTTGTTTCGATCGAGGTTCACTTATGTCAGTGTAATTGAAATACAGAAATATAAGCCGTTGATTTGATGTTGTCAAAATGAAACTAGATTCGATATGTTTCTTCTTTGCAAGAAATAGCACATTTATAGATTTGTAAACAAAAAAACTCTATCAAATGTGCACAATTATCTACATTATGCTTTCTTTCAACAAAATTCTTTATTCCATATTACATCTTTGGTAAACGGTCTTAGCAAATCACAAAACACTTCTTTGTAGTTTTACTGCCATCAAAGTCATCGAAACACTTCTCGGGATATATTTTAGTATTTCCAGATTTCATCGCTATGAAAACTCAAAACCGAGTTGGTGATGTCACACTAAAGAAGACATCAGAAATAAAGTTTTTTGTTGTTGTTGAGATTCAATTATATTGAATTTAAAAACCATTTTTGCATTGACTTCAGATAAAGTACCTTTCCAAATATTTTTTGAACTTAAATTTAAACCTAAAAATTATCAACCTCCCAGATCAATAAAATGCAAGATCTATGCAACTAATCAGATTTTCATTTTCAATTTTTTACTTCACCTCAATTGATGTACATAACTTAGGGGTGAGACGGTGGTAGAATTTTCACAACCAGTTAACCGAAATAAATAAACGATGGTTAACCGGTTAACCAAAGAACAATATCTTTATTGTTTTATTATTCACACAATAGAAAAATAATGACAAATAGTTCATAAAATTGTTCTGATGTTTATGCCAATAAAAGAGCATAAATTTAATGACCAATAAATTCGCTTCTTTCTTTGAATTATCTTTGAAGCGAAAGAGCGACCTTCCTTCAATCCCATTTTACGAAGAAAAGGAATCAATTTTTACAGCGACCACTTGCAGAAACAGTTTGTTTACATTATTCATGATTCTTTCGAAATGCAAGTTCGATTCCTTTAATTGAAAACTAATTTGTGTTTTATTGTTTTAGAATTCATTGAAGTTTCAAAACAATATAAATCAGTCAACTGAAGTTGACCATAGACTTTGAATTAGATCTATTATTTTGAATACATTCAAAACAAAACAGGACGGTTAATTGTTCACGATTTTAAGATAAACCGGTAGTCTTCCTAGAAAACGGTTAACCGGTTAATTAATTAACCATCCCACCCCAATGTATATTCAATGTCTTTGTTAGAAAAGGGACCTGCCCCTGCAAAAAACAGTTTAGGAGTTCATGTTCATGAAAATTTGGTGCCATTTAACGTTCATGAACTGTTCATGAACTCCTGAAATATTTTTCGCAGGGGTGTTAATGACGTTCCACTCGTTTATCACTATTAAATTTAATTATTTATACTTTCGCAGAACTAATTGGAATGACCTTGTAACCAGGTGATAATAAAACAAAAGAAATTAATTTAATTATATTTAATCTGGTCCTGAGAATTCAATTGGTCATTTAATAATGAACACTGAAGATGGAGCTCTGTCACAGGTTAGTTTAAAATTAAAATCAAAGCTTACCTCCCTGGCTATCTCAAAGTGATGATACCTGATTTCCGAAAAGCCACGACAAATTCAACAGGTTTTCAATTAAGTTAATTGACAATATGGTTTTCTTATTTTATTTAATGAGGCCTATTATTTTTTAATGTTAAACTTTCTTCTTTTCTTTGAAATTCATGCAATCCAAAAAATTACACAATTTCAAATTTTTTGATAACATTTCTCCAGAATTTTCAAGTATTTTAGATTAATTTGCAAAAAGTTCAAATTAGATCTGACAACCTGGTTTCCGAATACTGACACTATGACCGTATCTAACTAAAGTGAAGTGTAATACCGTTTTATTTTTGTTTTCTCCGGAACCATTAATTTTGTGAATTTCTAGCAGTAGGGATTAAAAAGGTAACATTCATGGACATTCCAGAAAATATTTTTCAGCATTTTATGAACACAGTTGATCCTACCCCTGCGAAAACAGTTCAGGAGTTCATGAACAGTTCATGAACGTTAAATGGCCCCAAAATTTCATGAACTGTTCATGAACTGTCTATGAGGATTCATGAACTGTTCATGAACAGTTCATGAATAGTTCAGGAAAATTAGAGCCATTTAACGTTCATGAACTGTTCATGAACTGTTCATGAACTCCTGATTTGTTTTTCACAGGGGTAATTAAAGGGTCAAAACAGACTGGGAAACCTTGCGCGCCCATACTTTGAATAGTGCACGTAAAATTCAAACACTCGTTTCCAAACATTGCTTTGCCTCGTCTAGAATGCGTTTGTCGTAAAATATTTTTGAACCATTCTTGAACAAGAGCTTATACTTACTAGCCTATACTTTATTTCTAATCTTCGATAATTTTAATAACACGAATGCCAAGTTCCTGAAGAACCAGAACATGGTGGTAAAAGGGAAGGAGCAGGTAGAAGGCCACCGATAACTCAAGAGCTTTCACTTATACATCAGGATATCTGGACATGGCGTCTTGGCGATAAACCATAATAAAGTTTTACCTAAATTTTGTGATTTGCAAAGACTGGTATAAGGAATGAATTTTGTCTAAAGGAACACCTGAGTGAAGATTTGATACTGTTTTCCTGTTTACAAACCTATCAATGCGAGATTCCTTCAAAGAACAAAAAACGAAGCTCCATTTTCACAACCTCAAATCAACAGCTTATTTATTTTGTATTTCTATTTTCAATCACACTTGATATTTATCGAACTTCGATCGAGATGAAATAAGCATCATATGTAGTTTCTGGACTCGTGGAATATATGAATTTCTACAGCAAATTAATTAAAATAGTATTTTATTATTGATCAGTTTTGTCATTCCTTCGTGCATTTCTTTCTGTGGTTTGAGTATATGTTAATGTATGTGATGTTAATGTTTCACGGCCGTACATAATTACCATAGTTTTCATTATCCTTATTCAATTCGCATTGTTTCGCTCCAGTTTTCATGTTGTTTTTCAGAAATATTCATACATGAATTAAAAGGTTGCTACGGCTCAAATGAAATCATGAGGAATGCTATGACGTTGATAAGAAGGCTGCGAGACTCCATTTTGAAAAAGTTGAATGCAAAGGCTGCCGGTCTGGTTTGACCCTTTAACGACAAGTTAAAATACTCCCATTTTCACCTTCAAGATGTGCGACTCTGACTTGAATGGTTCCGAACGCAATTCTGAACAGATTTTGGATCAGACTCAGATTGAATTTCGGCTTTTAGATCAGCTCGGAATATGAGAATATTTTTACATTGATTTTTTATTGCCCATTGTGACGAATCTTATCCCATTTTAACAAAATATAAATATATTTTATTGTTTTTTAAATAACATTTAGGCTGCTACAAATAAAGATTCAGATATGGGGAAAAACGGAATTCAAGAAAATGTTTTGCAACCTAGCTCTAGCATAGAATGTGCTCTTAAAGTGAACCCAACAATGGCCTTACTACATAATGATGGTCCATTAACTGACTGTGTTGAATTTGCAAAACCATCCAAACCCGTTGGAAAAAAACGAGGGCCAAAGAAAAGAAACAAAGGTGGTAGAAAAGGTGTATTCAATTCTGATCATCCATTCCGTTGTGATTTGTGTAGTACATCGTATGTGACAAGTCCAATGCGAAGAGGTAATCGTGGTAAAGCAACTCGTTATGTGGCATCACCAAGGCGAAAAGTAGATCCAATTACAAAGAAAGTCTTGATTCTATGCAATGCTTGTGGTATGATGACCATTTTAATATAATTTTTACTCCAATTTCCATATAATCACATCATTTTGTGTTAATAGGCCTACATTGGTAGCTTGATGTTGTAATTGAGTATAAATCATCAATGTCGCTGTATTGACAATATGAGATGATAATAGCCTACATATTAGCTATTAGCTTGGTAAAACATTAGGTTACACTGTAATACTTTTTAAACAACTTTTCTCAACTGGCAGCACAAATTTACTGCATAGGCCTACCTTAGTGACTAGAATGCATATTGAATGTTGCTAACTAAGGTCACATTGAAGTTATAAATTATTATAGCTACGCTGGCAACTTATTATTGTAGATCTATGTAGACCTATAGTTATTTTTTTTTCGATTTTATTGACGTTACAAATTATTTATTACATTAGCTTGAAATAACAGCCAACCGAAGCAAAGATGATACACAGTGAAACCTATATACAACAGCCAGTTATCAGTAGGTAGATAAATAGACCACTATATATGCAAGTTGCTTTCATATACAGGGCTGATTCAATAGAAATTCCTATCTTAGACATACCAAGAGCACAGATTATAACAACCAGATACGACACTTAAAGTCGAATTCATTGTATTTTCGAATTCAATTGTTCTCCGCCGCCATTATGTATGTTGATTGTTGCCCGTCGTTTACCTGGCTGCAGTTAAGCGCTAAAATCGCAATGGAAAAACACGATAAATTTGCACTTATTTTATAGGAAAATAACGCGTTTCTTTTGCGTCCAATTTTCATGCTAAAGCAAAATAACAGGAAAGTATATCTTCTATTTTGAGATGATCGTTTGAGGATAGTATATTATGTACTGAAAGACAATATTTTATTGACTTATGATAGTTGAACCAAAATCATTGATTTTACTCAAGAGAAAAATTGAATATAAATTATGAATACAAGCAGTTTTTGGTAAATAAAAATTTACAATTACATTGCAAATAATATTTCATAATATGATTTCATTAATTTGTCGACTGTGTGTGGCTCTTTACACAAATTTTTCGAATTTGAAATGCCGTGGTTTTGAAGTGCGTGTGGTTGTATTCGATCGAAAATAATGGCAAAAACGTAAGCAGTAATTTCCGTAAAAATCTACTCCAAATAGCCTATTCTTTGACTGTGATTACGTTATTCCATATCACCAAGCATCAGTGCATATTATTTTACAGTTTGCAATGAAATTTATGTGATAAACTATAAATATTGTCATCATTTCTTCATTCAACCGTAGACTTTTTAGGTTTTTGAATTTATGGCATTTAGAATAAATTTGCTAATATCAAAATTATGATTTTGAATTTTACATATAGCGTATCATCCATCCACTTGCATTGAGTAGCTTGAGAAAGGCTGAATTCAGCTTTAAAAGTGAATTATTTCAAGTATCATTTTGTCGATAAATCCCTAAAATCGTAATGGACAATGATGAAATGCGTCAAAAATAGGCAACAAACATAATGGCCAATATTTGACCAATCACAATTTTCGAACGTTCAGTGCCGTATCTGGTCGCTATGATCTGTGTACCAAGAGTGACTACTATAGGATCAATTTACATTTGCATCATATTAATTGCTGAATTAAATATTGTCATCTCAATTGTTGCTAGGTCTTGCCTTTGGACGTCCCAAGAAAGCATCAAAGATGAAGGAAAAGGCAACTGACGAAGAAATTCATGACCAGATTTTAATGACAAAGGCATTTGCTAAAAAGCTGGCTGAGGATTTAAATGAACCGTGCGGTAGGACACACTCATAATTAACGTTTGTACTAGAAATCTCTATCGAATGAGATTAGGCATTCATCCAAATGTTTGCAAAAAGAAACCTTCATGCGAAGAACTCACACGTAATCAACATTTGCACAAGAGTTCTCCTTTATAATCTGAATATTTGCAAACGATTTGTGATGAATCTGATATGACCCAAATTTGTTTGAACAAAATTGAAGGAATCTTTTCATCGGCACAGTTCTGTGTTAATAACGTGAAGTTTTCAATTTTGAAAAATAATGTTTCATCCTCTACTCCGCTCATAACACTAGGCTACTATTAAAAGAAGTATTGCATTTTAATTCACAAATAAGAGTCAAGTTAATCAGCATTTAATAACATCAATTGATATAAAAAAAACCTTATCCGATCTCAGATAGGCCTATATCTGAGAAAAGTTCTACTCTATCCGATTCTATCCATTAATGAAGCATCCAAATCTGGAAAGAAATCTGTCCACTGTATTACATCTCTGGTGCGATTAGCCCAAACCCCCCAATGTACAGTATTACACATGTCTGACATGAAATTGTACAGACTTCTAACACCCCTTTTATAAACTGTAAAATGCGTCTTTTTCTTATCAAAATTCAGCAAAATTTTGTACTTTCAATTTTGAAATGTGTTGTGTTTTCTTTTTTATTAATTTTAGTTGAGAATCTCATTTGCACTTATAGAACTTCTCAGCTGTGCAATTGTATTCACCAATATATTTGTTCCGACGATGGTTAGTAGTTTTTTCAATGTTATTTTTGCTCATACGTAGATAAATGTAAAGCAAGGTACCCTGTTTAAGAAGTGATTAAATAGTTTTAATTTATTTTTTGATATGTTTTGCTTGTACCACTACAGTGAAACCTGTATATAATGGCCAGCTACGAGAGGTAGCTGAATTGACCATTATAGACAGGTGGCCTTTATATACAGGTTTGATTCAATAGAAAATACTATTTTAGACATTGCAAGAGTGACCACTATAGACAGGTAACTGGTTTCTAAGTATAAAACCGGTCAAATACTGTAGCCACTAAGGCTCGTTGTCTAATTGTTAATTGAAATTTGAATATGAAAATGAAAATTTCCATTTTAAAAATAAAAGGGGATGCATTTCACATATATAATTTCTACATGGGAGCTCGCTTCTTTTTATCTTTCAACAATAGTAAATGTGCTATTAGAATATTTGATATGTTCGTTACAATTGTTAATAGTGAAACTTGTACGTAACGGCCAGCTACGAGAGGTAGATAAATTGACCGCCATAGACAGGTGGTCTTTATATACAGGCTTTATTCAATAGAAAATACTATTTTAGACATTGCAAGAGTGACCACTACAGACACGTAACCGCTGTATAGAGGTGGCCATTATAAAATGCTTGACTGTATCTTCAAGTTTGATCCTTTGATGTCTGGCTTTAAATGCAAACTGTTTGATTAATGAGTTTCAAGGTCTGATTTTGAGCTCAATTAAAAAAAAATCAAATCAAATTTCGTAAATGCTCTATATTTAGAACAACCTTCTATCAATGAAAGAGCAAAAAAGTTGATCGATCTTACAAAAAAAGCTGCGGAGTTGAGGAAGAAAAAATGTTATGAAGTTTATGGCAATGAAGCATCACCGTCATCAAAGAAAAGATCGTAAGTAAACCCCTGCAGGTTTATAAAGCTGATGATCAATTCATAACCCTAATAATTTCATGTATTGTACATTGGCATTCTTTTAAATTATTTTACCCCATTTGCAGTTATTGTATTCTAAATATCAATTATGTAAGTAGGCCTACCAATCGGGTTTCCAATCTTATCATGATTATTTTCCTATTCAAAATTTTATAAGTTTTGGATTTCATATTTTTTATGTTTTGAAATCCATGCATCTTGCTTCAAAGTAAGTCAAATTTCTGAAATTTTAAGATCAATTGATCAAAACTATGAAGCATTATTAATTCAATCCAATAATGTGTACAATCAAGCCTCGCAGTTCACGGAAGGTCAACACTTTCTGTAACACCCTGCCTAGCTACTACTCATGGAAAATAAAAAGCTTTTCTATCTATCCATCCATGCTAAAGACTACTCATGAAAAAGAAAGGCTTTTCTACCTATCCATCCATGCTAAGGATTACTTTTGTCAACATGTAAATTGGGCTGTTGCATGTCGTTCAGTGTTTATGAAACAGCTTTGTTTAAGGCCATCTTGAAAATATGTTACGAAAAATGGAACTATGAAACACATTGGAAGCATTTTGATACCTACATATTTTACAGATTGCCTTCACTTTATAACTTTTTTATTCATTTTTTGTTCGTAAATCACCTGTTCAGGTTGTTTGATTGTTTAACTTGGATTCATATTTTTAAATGTAGGGTTTATCATATTGGCCTTGGCAATGGACTCAGAAAATCCAAAGAATTTGAAGACTTTGTTTTAGACAATAGAAAAGATTTGAGGGATATCTTTGGTTTCTGTGAAAAGGGAACACAACGAATCCTGCAGTATTCTAACAATTTTTTACACAAACGACTCAAAACAGACCCCGCAGTAAGTTTATTAATAATATCTTCCCCTGCGAAAAACAGTTCAGGAGTTCATGAGTTCATGAAAATTTGGGGCCATTTAATGTTCATGAACAGTATGAACTGTTCATAAACTATTCATGAACTCCTGAACTGTTTTTCACAGTGGTTATTCTGCAACTGTGACATTTTTTTTGAAAATTGCTGCATAATGCCAACATGTTCTTCCTAAGTAAGACAGTACGAAGTCATATTAACATTATAAAAATGTTAGATTTTTTTTAAATAATATTTTTATCTGCAATTGGCTTGTTGTTCGCAAGTAAAAGCCCTTTCCAAAACTTTTATAGGATTGAATTCACATTTCTCAATGTGATAATTGGATTATGGTGAGACCTCATTAGGTATTAGGTAGTTCAATCATCAATCTTCATGCAATCATTAGAACGGCATATCAGCATTTTTAAATACTGAAAAGGAAAGTCGATTTTCTTCTGAATTTCGTCTAGCCTTCCGGAAACCTAGTTGCTTGGTTGCCGGGTTTTGTCGGACCCTGTTTCAAAAGTACAGTCAAACTCGCTTAATATCCTCCTTCTGGTAACTATCATGGATGAAAAGGGGAACATTATGCGTAGGAATATGAAAGTTTGTATGGTAATGGCAATAGAAATCAGTTTAATGTAGGGATATTAAGCAAGGGGACATTAAAAAAGTATTAATTAACTGAGTTCCACTGTAACTGTATCAGCAATGCCAAACTTGTGTGCAATAGCCCAGTTAAGTCAGTCAAGATAAGAATGTCAAATTTAATTTCAGTTTCCATCACTACATAACAACAACTAATTGATTGCCTTGTATTTATTTTTATTAGAAACCAATCCGAGCTGATAGAAAAAAAGGAAAAGCTGTACTTGGGAAGCTCATTCCTATTCACGATCTCCAAGGCGAACAATGCTGTGTGGATAATTGTGTTCTTGTACGTATGATAAACAATATTATATGAATTTTCTCTTTCCATCATAGGCATCATATACAGCACCCATTTAAAAAACCCTAATGAGATTTTCTGGTTGAGAGTCACAGCATAATTGAATGTCCAACTGCATGTTTTTGGGTGCTGGATAGCTAATTCTTACTGGTATTAGCATCCGTCAGCAGCAAAGAGTTGCACAAAAACACCCTACATCGCCACAAACCTGTATGGTAACCACCTATAAGAGGTACAAATTGACCTCTATAGACGCTAGACAGGTAACTTTTAGGAAACCCTATACAGTAGAAGATTTGAAATCTCAAGACTTGGAGGGGGCTGTAGTTAAACTATAAAATAAAATATTTGGTTATTCAAACGTATTCTGTCTTTGTTTAGATGAGTTTAACACATGCTAAGCTATTACAGCAATGGCGCGATAGAGCAGCACAAGGGCAAGCGGAAGCAAGACGTGTTCTAGGTGAAATGCTAACACCATCAGGCGGAAATCGTTGTAATTGTTACAGATTTGTATCGTGGGTAACAGGTTGTAGTAATAGTACCATCGGTAAAGTCAATGAGCAAATGAAGGAGACAGGTAATTTTTTTTTTAAATTGTAAATTTTATTCACATTTGTTTATTAGTATGGAAATCCCTGTTACAAAAGTTAAAGGCAAATAAATGATCATGGAAAATATGTAAATGCTTATGAGGTACGGACCAGAGCCATCTATTTATCTGTCAAGTATTGGGACACACAGCTTTTGAGGCTCGAAAATCGTCATTTTCGTTCCATTGAAAACGAGGTTTTGCTTCTGTACAAAAAGTTTTTCGAATTCATGATATTATTTTCGCGGGCTTTGTTCAAATTTCGCGAGTCTGGGTTAGACGGAACAAAAATGGCATCCATAAAATCATGTGACATCGGCATCTGTTCAATGGGAGCCGAGGGAGTCACATGAAAGAGTGTCCCAACTCTCTTGTAAATAGATGGCTCTGGGTACGACCGACGGTGGAATTAAGAATATATAATAGGCATAGGTACGTGTGTTGAAATCTATGAATTCAGAGATCAGAATACAAAATACAGTATGGTAGTATTGTATATTAAAGTTAGATACATTGTGACTATTACATTTACAAATGTTCAATACTACAGAGAATTGGTGATGCTATTTTAGGTGGCGACCGTGAACCTCCACAACACGGCCTCATTCAATGGTGGAAAGACCATCCGAAGCCAAAGAAACCGAAAGCAAAACTAAAACAGCAAACTGCAGTATCATTATCTTCACAAGACAATGCACCAACAATGCCTTTATTTCCGACAGCTGCATTTGTACAACCATTATCTATTTTACAAGCAGCTGCCAATTCTGCTGGATTAACTGCTGTTATGCAGCCTCAATCAATTCAACAAGAAACACACCAAACACTGCAACCACAACAACCACCACAACCACAAGCTACACATATACAACAACAACAACAGCAACAACTTCCGATTGTTGTTCTTCAAACACTTGATCCGCAACAACAATCAAAAGTTAATAGCTTACAACAGACCATTGGATTACAGAGTAATGATTCAAATTTACATACAGGTTCTACTTTTGTTACGCTTAATGGTGCAATATTTAATCAACCTGGTATGATTGCTATCCCAAATGTGGTATCGAATTCACTCGGGATATCAGGATCACCAATCCAGATTCAAACAATCCAACAATTGCAGCAACAACAACAATTAACACAAATTCATATCCTTCAACAGCAACAACAACAACAACAACAACAACAACAAGCATTTCCACAGCAATCATATACTCTGTCATTATCACCATCGATTTTAGCTGCATTGCAAAATCAAGCTATTACATCAGTACCCTCTATGGCGGTTTTTTCATCAGCATCAACAACTCCTACTGGTATAACAGTTATTCCAGCTACTGCAAGTGCCAGCACAAGTCATTTACCTGTATCAAGTTTTACATTAGGTACAAATTTACAATCTGTTATCACAACACGTGCGGCGAATACAAATGGATTAACAACAGAATTATCTAATGTACAACTTCAAGGACAAGAACAAGTTGTTTTGAATACGAATAATAATGGTGAATCAGTTATTTTATCGACTATTAACGAAACAGAACAAGTTGTTACTGTACCTCAGATAAGTTCAACAACAGATAATTTTCATACGGATAATTTATTAAATGATACTGCAGGATATACTATTATTGATGCTAGTACTATAGGACAGTCATCACAATCAAATAGTGTTTCACCACAAACAAGTTCATCGGTTGTAACTTCACAAGAATTACAAGCAATAAAATTATTTACAGGAGGATCAATCATCTAAATCTAAACCAAATTTATCATAAAGATCTAATGTTGTCGTTCTTTGCCATTCAGCTAATGGAAATATAACAAAATCAAAATGTGTTAATATTCACACAAGGAGGCTAACTTGATTATAAAGTACTAAAATCGGCATCCTATATCAATTGGAAGAAAATGATTAAAGGAGCAAAAATGACCGGCAGGCGTTACGCACTTAGGATCACGTGCATGTTTATTGTTTATAACACAATGTTCATTGTTGACATGAATTTATAACAAATTAGGCTCGCGTATAACAATAGTTTCAAAGCGAGACGGTTGAATTACGCTAAGCATAAATTCAACTTGAGCTCGCAGCGGTCGCCGGTCAATTTTGCCCCTTTAAAGTTGACAATACATTATAAATATTACACACCAAATTATCAACTAAATTTCTTTGTTACTTGCTGATTTATAGACTGTAAAAACAAACAGTAGTCTTAGCAGAGTTTTTAATAAATAAATTATTATGTTATCGTATTTAGAACGTGATGGACAGACATGAATAAATATATCATCATTTAGTGTAATTAGATAGATTTGTATTATAGTTTAGATTGTATTATATTTTTATTGCTGATGAGATATTACACGTTACAGCCAACCAAACTTACTAAAATTACTTGTGGATTTACTTATCTAGTATGAAAACAAATGATCATAATTAAGCTACATAGAACTGTACTCACATGAATAAATACTTCATCATTTATTGTAATTAGATAGTTTGTACATTATTACTGTTTATATTGTATCATATTGCTGATTGATCAATCGTTGTTATTGTTTGCTTACCAAGTCTACCAAGAATCATTTGTGCGGCGTCTTTGATTTCATTGTAATCATGTAAGGAATTTATATACAGATTTATATCATTTTCATCATATCTAAAATGAAATAATATATAGGACAGGACATCATCATCAAATGTCAAGAAATATCAAAAAGGAATGTTGTCATGGTAGCAAAACAAGATTGAAAAGTTGACCGTATTTGCCCACACAAAAATATCATATTTTTCACATACTATGAAATAAATAGAGAATAATTCATGGGAGCGTAGGGATTTATTTTTATTTTGCAAATGTATTTAAAAGCGATTGCATGAGTAAGGCCCTGCGAGCAACTAAAATAACAAGTTATATTACAGCTTTTTAAATTACAACTGTATCCAGCAGCGGAAATCCTTGTATAAACCTGACGATTAATGATTACCGGTATATAATAAAAACTTGTATTATCGGTATCCAATATTAGCTGTATAAAACAGTGTTGGAGATTTTATAAAAATAGCCTCAGGGACTCGTGTGTTTGTGTGTGTGGTGTGTGTCTTTGTCCAGAACTCAACCAAATTTGGCTTAATTTACAAGTTTAATGTCTAAAACTATTCGCCTTCAAGGAATCACACATAGGCCTACATAGACCTAAATGTTGGGAACCGGTAGCTCAATGGTAGAGTGATTGGGGTTTGATTCCTTGTCAGTTCACAATGTATTTTATCTGTATGGATTTTTATGTAATAAAGCTCATTGTTTTTAAAGCTCAATTTCAATTAGATGGTTAGAAGTTTGCTGTTCAGTCCTCCGTTCCCACGAAAACAAGCTTATAACTCATGAGGTTGTATTTACTGTAAATTACAAAGTAAAAATAAAATTAAATACACACACTCGTTGCCTTCAATCTTACTTGATGAATGGGACGGACTGAAAATCTTATTTTTTAAAGTTAAACTTCTTTTTCTTTCAAATATTTTGAAAGAGTGGGAGGAAATCCCCGATGGAAGGAATGCCAAGGCTGGGGTTATAGGAACGCACCGAACTCAATTGATTCATTCGGTCCATCAAAATTCCTCAAAAATCATTTGGTGCATCGAGCTAGCTCTGTATATCAAGCCTTGACGTGCGGAGCTCTTCTCCATGAATTAAATTCATCGTCGTGTTATATGAGCGAGCTATCATTGCACAAACTAAATACATTTGAATCACGGTGCCGTAACTGAGCTCCAATATCTATCTTATATGGCAATAACCCAGGGGATGTGCAAATCATAAATTATTTTGAGGAATGTTTCCATGGCAATGCGATGGATAGAACATCGCTTTTGGAAAGTTTTGTTTATATATTGAAAGATGGCTGATAGGGAAGCTGATGTCTTTCAAAATCATGATTTAAACCATTTAAAAACGTTTTATTTTAGTCAATCACAATGCATCAGCACTATAATTGGGGTCACTTTTATCACAATACGTTATTTTAATGGAAATTTGCATTTACTTTGTTATAATAAAAACTGTTTTCCGTAAAAATGCTTGCAAACCTTTGAGATTACTACTTCATACAAGTTTCAAACTATTGACAGGCGAAATAGAACGGAAAAATCGCTGAAAGTCAATAATAGTGCAAACAAAACACTCTAGTTTCAAGAGCGGCATAATTCCAAGAAAATTTCCTACCACGTGTCAAATTTGCCAGTTTCTGAAAATCTTCGACATTTGGTTTCATCTGTATAACCCCAAATGCGAATTTAATGCTATTCAGTGTCGCACCTAATTCAAATTGAATTTGGTGCGTCCATATAACCCCAAGTTTAACTTTATTATCATGAAAGGATGATCAATTGATCATTTAAGTATAGCCTACCATAGATATATTGAAATAAGTAATGAGTAATGAAATCACATTTAAATCACATGAGTAATGCGTAATCACGTTTGATAAATAGAGAAGTTAACTATGAGGCAACTTGACTACTTTGAAGCCAGCTATCTAACTGTTATTCCCCACATAGACCAACAATTGCTAGATTACAGACTAACAATTAAATTACATTTTCAGTAATGCTTCAGTATTTAATTATAGTGAAACCTGTATATAACAGCCAGCTACGAGAGGTAGATAAATTGACCACTGTAGACAGGTGGCCTCTACATACAGGTTTGATTCAATAGAAAATACTATTTTAGACATTGCAAGAGGGTAGAGACGAATGGTCACCCTATACAGTCTCTGACGTCACATCTCCAAAACGAGGTCACTATTAAGATTGAAGTTTTTCTATCTGGAGTTAAATCCGAAATAATATTTGAAATATGTTGTCGAACTGTCATGGCGATAAAACAGTTTTTCTAACAACTGTCACCAACTTTGAATTTATTTACAATCAAATTTTTATTATATATTTTGCAATTTTTTGATGTGCTACTTTATTGAACCTTGCATCAATATTGTGGATATTAAGTTTTATATGATGAACAAGTAATTCGTCAGTTATTTATTTGCAACAATTTTTCACGTACTCATACTGGACTGGAAGCCAAACTTCATCCTTCTTCCTGTCAAGGCCGTTTTCATACCAGCTCAAACATCAACGCTATGCATTATATATGGTATTATACGTTTGATAAGTATTCAAGCAATTGTAACAAAATGATACAGTGTTTACATTTCACTTTAGTTTTTGTTTTGAAATAAATTGATTCGTGAATCGTGATCCCCACAAAAAATATGGCGTGTTTAAGTTTTGACATAAATCAAACAAGTATCAAATTATGAATCAGATATTTTGGAGTAAATACGTTAGTTTAATTTTTCTCACTATCGATTGTTATTGGAGAGAAGTAACACTGTGTTGTCATAGGCATTGCCTGTTATTTGGTCACCTATGACATCCGCATTAAATTTCTTCCGCTTTCTTTTCAAAAAGTTATGGTAAAATAATGGCGCCAAAAGGCGCGCTTTCTCGAACTGAATGGTCACTCATTATAGTTCCTTGCAATCATGGATATGATCCTATAAACTACCTGAGTAGTATAGTTAAATAAAGCCGAAAACATTATTTGTAGAAATTAGAGATAATATCTTGCTATAATAGACTTGAAAATAGTCCAATTTGTAGGCATTAATTGTTACGTCGCTTTCTAAATTATGTCTTCATAATCAGCCTTACAAATAAATTAAATAATAAATACGTAGCATCAGTACAGCAATATATCCCATTCTACAAAACTTAAATCCATTGACAACAAAAACAAGTAATCTTTTTAATAATAATTCCAAATCAATTGGCGGTATGGTGACACAATAAAATGAACGACATTTGTTAGACTTACGAACCGCCATGTCAGTCAAATAGTTTGATTGAGTTGTGAGTGAATTCGGATTTGACGAGATTCAAGGGAAATACTACAATCCTAAGGGTAGTCTCGTTTAGGAGAGGTGACGTCAGAGACTGTATGGGGTGACCATTCGTCTCTACCTTGCAAGAGTGACCACTATAGACAGGTGGCCGATGTACAGAGGTGACCGTTATAACAGGTTTGACTGTACTTAGGATTCAAAAAATGATTTGTTAAACATAGACCAATTAATAAAGTAAGCTGAAAAAAAGTAATCTCCAACTAAGGGTTAACAAATGTAAATAATTCAACATCTTTTCCGATAGTTTTCATACGTTTTTTCCAATTCTTGAATTTCATTTTCCAGTTCTTTGCTTTTCTCTTCCAACGCAACAAGGTCTTTTGCAAGTTTTAATTTCTGATCTTCGTATGCACCTATCGTACCCTGAAGTCATGGTATATAGTCAATGATTTGTAGAAAACATCATTGAATTGAATAGTGATTTGAGGCTCTAGAGCCTCAACTCAGCCTCTCTTTATACTACCTGAAACATGAATGAGATTGAAGTAACAGCGCTGCAAGCTGCTTGCTCTAGCTGCTTGCTTGCTACTTGCCTGCTTGGCGGGAAACAACAAATATACAATACAGTGAGGTATTACTAACATTAAATCGTTTTCGGTCGTCTCCATAGTATCTGAGTATTCATTATTGGTAAGTTTTAATCATGAATTGGCAAGGAAATAATTACTCTGAGCCTTGAGTCACGTAGTGTAATTATATGTGAAGTAGCATGATGCATAGAATAGCCTAAATGTAAATAGGCCTATGTATTTGAGGCTAATGACTTATTATAAACAACTTTGCTCCTTACAGCTTCAGCAAGTAATGCTAAACATTGCTGAAAGCTTCTAGAGACATTTATTCGTAATTTTAAATATATATTAAATGTCATCATATCTCCATTTTTGACATTTTTATGCATTATAACATTTTTAACATATTTGCTTTGTTTAGTGAGAAATGCTTTCAACTGTAATCAGATTTTGTTACTTTTTTGTGTTCTTCTTCAGGATTTTTTTGAAAACGTATAGAAATGTGAGAGATAGAAAATCTTTGGCCAGAAAAGACCTAGATCAATATTGAAAGATCATACGGCAAATGTTGCAGTCTGGTAGTTAAATTTCTTTGCTATGACCTAGTAATAAATTTAAAATATAGTGTATGGTGTTCACTCATCTACTGTAGTGTCAGCAGAAGCTTCAGAAATTGTGTATGATAAGCTGCCAGATTGATGAGTTAGTCACTGAATGTCTACGTCAATTTAGTGATGTAGATTGCAGTGCTACTCCAGGGCATTCTATTTGTAGGCCTACAAATATGTTCAATCACTTGGTCGTTCCAAACTCTGTATTTTTTTAAATACATTGTTATTGTGTCTTCTCCTAGGATAGTGTCTATTTTCATTCATATACATGAGTCATATGAAACTTGTAGGATCATTATATTAGTATGGATGTATTATCCTAGGGGATTATTATAAAGAGAGTGATAGCGCTACTCATGAGTATATAGGTAATGAAATAGTTGTTGAGTTTTAAATTCATTCTACATTTGAATACTAATCATATAGCTTGCTGCAGACTTTGAATTTAGTTACACAATTCAAAATAGTAGCTTTAAGACCTTATCCAATTCTAAATTACAGCTAAGCCTCTTCTAGTTAGTAAGACCTCTTATTAGACCCCAGATCATTTGCAAATAACCAAGGCATGTGGCAATATTTGACAATGTTTAAACATTTCATATAGCGCTGCTGCTTGCTTTGTTGTATGGCTAAACCAAGGCCACTATAGGCTACAATTTTATAAATGTATGATTCATGATACTAATGATTTATGCGTCATAAGACACAAGGTAGGTATAAGAAAAATCACGAGCAGTTGTCGTAATTGATTTCCCGTAGGCCTACCGGTAAGCCTTTTGAGTTCTCATTACAACACAAGTGTTTATATACCCCCATATTGCAGAAGAAAGTATTTAATAATATGAGAAATTCTTGAATTGTCAAACCCTGATTCATTCAAAGCACTGTTCTTGTTTACTAGAGATACCATTCGTCATAGGCCAATCATGACATTCGTAAGATTAAGGTTTGAATGAAAGTATCACTAGCTACATTTTATAAAGTCTGATAGAATATATTTTTATGATATTACAGGCGTTGATGATATTATGGAATAGAAATTTGTTAATATTGAATATTGTAATAGGCATTAGAGAATTAGAAACACCATGATGTTTCTATATTAACATTTAGCGAGAAATTTGAATTTATTAGCTATAAGGTCGTATTCTAAAATCACATAAAACCGATGCATTTAATGGTGCAAGGCATTCATTTGAACATGCAATGTTGGGACCCTGTTCATTATAGTAGGCCTATTGTGGATTGTATGGCATAGATTTTATTGAAATCAATATATACCCCTCAATTTTCTTGTTGTTACATGTTTATAAGGGTTAATTGTATTGAAAAAAGTTATTCAGACAAGTTGTTTAATGTTCAGACATATATTTATTGATTCCGTCAGTATAGCCTTAAGTTACCCTATGTCGTACCCTACAATTCTATTATTTCACAATTCTTAATGTATTGAAATTGACAGAGAGCCTGATATGGTAACAACCTAATAAGTAGGCTTAAACTAAGTTGTTCAGAAAAATCTGGCCATAAATTGCACACTTGTATATGAACTGCTTTTGCAACTTTGTGATCAATGCGATCTGGTAGGTTGCTTGCAGCTAATTTTAAAATACAAGAAGAAAAATATTCAAAATTGCAGAGGCAAGCATCAAACTTTCAAATTATTTTATGCAATTCAATGAGAGACAGTACCACATCATATACAGCAAACAAAAAAGTGATGGCCTGCGTTGTTATCCTTCCATTAAATCCATTCTCTAAGTAATTTATTTGTAGCTTATAGGGTGTCACGGTTGTCATATTTATTTTGACTTACTTACAAGTGTTATCATGTTATCTTACATATAGATTTTATAAAACAGCCATTCAAAGCAGAAGGTAGATAAAAGAATAAAAGATGGAAGACAATACAGAAAAGGGTATGTTCATAATCTACATAGCACTAACAGTAATTCTATATGAGGGTTATTTTCAATCTGGTGCCTCTAACAATCATATCAAGATTTTATGAAAACAATAGCCTGCATTTATGAGAAGTCTAAAACAGAAAATCTGCTTAGTTGTCCTAGGGAATTGAGTTCTTAATTTCAATATCAAAAGAACCAGTATGTTGCATATTTTCAATTGCATTGATGTTTTCATTCGTCTCTTACAAAAGAAACATCAGCCAATAAATGATTCTTATTCTAAAGCTATAAATATTAATCTGTCTGATGTGATTGAAATAAAAATTATGTTTTGTTCAAAAAAATTCCCCAAACAGAAATGTATCTCGCTACAGGAATACAGCTATTTGCCCTGATATTAGTACATCTGTAATTTTCTACATTTAATATGTGTATGCATTTTTTTAGCAGAAAAAATTTCTTCTGTCTCATACTCAGATGAGCAAAGATGCATCCTTGAAAATGCATATTCAGAGGGTCTGACGTCAACCGGAAAATTAATGCTTCCCCGCATGACTATGCTGGCAAACGATTTATCTTTACCTTTAGGGAAAGTCAAGGTAAATGTGTAAATATATCATTGATCATTAAGAAGTTCTGTGTGGTCTAATTGATTGTGATACTTATACATATACATATGTAGTAATGTTTTATTTAATTAAATGTAGGCCTAAAATTCAAGTTAATTGTTTAATTGTTTGCAGACATGGATTACAAACCGGAACCGAAAAAGACGACGAGACAACCTAGAGTTTGAAGATAAAGATGTGGAAGGGAAAAGCCTTACTCCTTTCCAGGTTTTTCAGAAGATATTTCACAGATCAGGTAAGCTATTTACATATAATCAATTTTCCGATATCAGATTTTGTCCATTCTAATTAAAATGTTTCTTTCTAAAATGAGAACATGATAACATTTAATGCCACACAATAAAACCATTGATGAATTTGTACATCAATTAGTAGTAATAGTAGTGATAGTAAGAAGTTTATTAAAGACATTTAAGCGCACTACAACATTACAGTTAAGGGTTACTAAGAAGGTATGCAGAGAGACTTATTTACATGATGGTGTTGGTGCTTCTTGAAGTCTATAAGGCAAAATAATAAGAAAGGCTAATAACATTGTATTATCAACAGATCATTTTAATTACACATTTACAATTTTCTAATGAGATCCATTTAATTAGAATATATTTTCTGAGCGATTTTGCTGCTCTAAACGTAGGGCATCTTTTTCCAAAATCAGTTCTAACATAATTTTATTTGTAGTTGTGAGAAAATGGCTCAACAAATTTGAATGGTTAGTTAATGAGATATCAGTGATCGGTGATAGAAAACCGACTCTCAACGCTCAGAGTGACTCTATCCGTTTCCATATTCTTTTGTAATTTACAAACATGAACTTATTATGTAATTGAATAGCAGTATTTTTCTAAAGAAATAGCGTATTTCAATTTGTTTCATCTAATAGCCTATAAATAATTTCTAACTTAATTTTGTATTCCTTTTTGGACTGACAGTCATATGATGTATGATATCAAAACGTTTTCACCAACCACTACTTTCAGTTTTTCGTCACAAACTAACCTTCATTTCAAATTTGTTTTACTAATTAAAATGCTTCAAAATTAGATTAAAATAAAATCAGGCTGATTAAATTAGATTTGCCAAGTAAGATGTAATTGTCGCCTTCCAGTACAATCATGCGCCAGGTTTTAGGTGTTCCTTATCAGGCGTTTATTACGCTCAATTCATTGTGTATTCCTGGTGAACTGGAAACAGCTGACAATCATTTCAAGATAATGTTATGTTTTAATTTAAATGTATCCATAGATGCCTTGTCAATGGACTGTATGTCTTCTCTATTCTATATTATTTTAATCAACAGATGCCAACTCCGCTTCCATTTCATTGGCAGAAAGGAATATTGCAACAGGGCATGCTTGGAGGTCTGCCTCCACAGAAATGAAAAATAAATGCACCGAACTATCTTCTGTTTCAAAGAACACTGTCAATTTATCGGGAGATGGTCTACAAAATCTAATTGACAAAAAATTGGATAAAATTAGCAAAACGGTAGGAGTGAAAATTTTATTTTATTTTAACCAGCAGTAATCATTTATTATGTTGCTCTTTGCATGTGATTTGCATAATAATAACATGATTAGATCACAGACAATGCTTGCAGACAAAAAACCATCATTACAATAACCATGACAAGTGACATAAGAAAATTTTTAATCAATTTTAATTGTCATACAGTGTAACCCGCTTAAGTGCAATTCGGATAAGTGAAATTGCCGCTTATCTGCAACCTGAATCTGAATTCCTGTAAACTATTTTCTGGTCAAATGTTTGTTAATCAATTTTGGATAAGTGCAAATTCGGATAAATGCAACTGAAATCGTTGGCAATTCTTACTTTCATTTAAGCGGGTTACTCTGTATTGTAAAATGTAGGTGAACATGCGTGCAATGGTAGCACAGTGCAGAGTGTCTGCACGATGTAAGGGATACTGGTTTAGATTTCTGGTCAGTACGCACATGTTCTTTGTAACC
The DNA here is from genome assembly GCA_916610825.1 of Haliclystus octoradiatus. NCBI lineage: Eukaryota > Metazoa > Cnidaria > Staurozoa > Stauromedusae > Haliclystidae > Haliclystus > Haliclystus octoradiatus. Next base: position 20,955,455 of record OU744450.1, on the reverse strand, counting down.
ATCTGTAAATTTCTCATGTACCTACCTAATTAAACAAGCTTACGAGGTGACTTTCAATTACAATTAAATACAACTGAAAATGTAAATATTATATTATAATGTCAATCTTTCCAAATATGAATTTTGGACAACGTTTAGTATGTACATACAGCATCATGTACTTGCATATTGCTCACACCCTAAATGTTTTCTTTCTATACGTCGCAGTTAACACCAATTGGATGCTTCAGGAAGTCCTTCTGTATTTGACTTTAATAGATAATTGAGCGAAAAACCAGTAAATGCATTTAATCTAATAATACACGTATTGGTGGTGCATGTAGGCCTACCGAAAAACAGTTCATGAACGTCAAAGAGCCCGATTTTCATGAACTATTTTATTAATGTTTCATCCTCATTCATGAACTTTATTCATGAACCGTTCATGGACTCATTAACTGCTTTTTAGTGGTAGTAGTAAAAGTAATGTGGACGGTGTCGCCCTACCGAAGGCACCCGTAGCACCCCTCTATTTCTAGAGGAGTGGCTCTTTTCGCTAAGAGCAATGATGTTAAACGCTCCTTAGATCTCAGCCGCGACACTGCAGATCAATTTCAACAGATTTCATGGCAGATAGGCCTTGATTGTCAATGCGCAACGATGCGCCGCAGCTACTTACAATGCAATTCCTTCTGAACCATTCCATCCGCCATCCTTAGATGGTACTCATTTGATGTTTCAGATACAGTCAAGGCTGAGTTGACCTGAGGGGGATTTGAACCACAGTCGATCAGATATGATACAATCTGAGGTTCAGTTGCTCTGCCAACTGAGCTAATCACCCCTTTAGTGGTAACATGTCTATCAACCCACAACTGATTTCTTACACGACTGATTGTCAATGTTGATGATTGTTATTCACTCTCTTTTACTTATAGATAACAGAGTTGAATAACCTTGGGTGTGCTGCCGTGTGTGTTGCTCAAACTGACCCTAAAGAATATGTCAGGGTTGCAAGACTGCACAATTCCTCGGGAGAATCATTTTCTCCAAACATAGTCATGGAGTTCATTATCTATCTCCAAAAGCAATCAACCGGTAAGATTCTGAATATATATAACTTGATTTCGTACGTCAATAAGTCTACAGCACATTGATTTTGGTTTGAATGATCTTCATATTACATGTAACACAAATCTTGACAATTTTACCTTTTCAATTTTTATTCTTGTTTCATTTTGCAGGTAACCGTGATTGGACACATAAAAATGTCAAACAGCTATTCGCAGACAAATGGGGTTAGTATATTCCATTTTCAAAATTTTCAAACTCACTTTCTTCAATTGCCAATTGCTATGCAGTGTAAATATATATTATTCTGGTTTGCATAAGTAATCATAAACGATAGTGCACCTTGAGATGAGCGTGCGCATAATTGTGTAATACTTGTGTTATATAGCTACCGAAATTGCAGCGAATAATAGCATGCACTCGCCTATCATACAAGCAGATCTGCTCTGCAATCCCTTTAAGAGCGACCGTTTTAATGTAATCCAATTATAACTTGAGTATTGCTTATACTGTACCATCCATCCATTTATCTACACGATTATTTTTCTTTTCAGCTCAATGCAATGGTAATGTTGGGCGGTTAAAGTATGAAGAATACCGAAAAGTCTATGATGTTGTTGGCATGCCGCCTGGAATAGCCTTCCATAGGCATCAAGATTATGGGAGACTACAAATTCCGCAAATAATGGCTGCCAATGAAGCCATAAAATTTGTCATGTTGTAATAGTAATCTTAGTTCTCTAGAATAGATTAGAATATAATAGAATAGATTAGAACAAAATAGAGTGGAATATAGTTAGTTTTTATTTGGGGACGATTAATGCTTTATTTTTAGGTTTAAATAGTAGATTGTATTTATATATGTTGTGTTTAATGTTGTATTCACTTTTATTAGCACTATGTAAGACGATTGTTTGTCCAAATAAGTTCATAAAAGAATACAATCGTTTTCTGCCGTCAGCATTAACCAGTGGAAGAATGTGCTACCTATAATTGCTTTATTCTCCTTTTCACCTATCCTAGATTCAGAAAAGAGAAAAATAGTCAATACAGGCATTAGAGATTTTCTATTGTTTCTGAAATTTTCAAGGAGATTCCATCTCTTTTGACTGACCTTGCCTCTCATGCCTGTCATGTGACTCATTCGAGATAAGCTAGCTAGACTTACAATAGTCATCATTATCATCGGTGAGGGTTTATGTGCAAATCAGTGAAGTCAATTGCACCGGGAAGGGGAGAACATTGAATTTAAATATAGCTACACTCTGTTTTACCGTCTGAAGATTACAATTAAACGCTTGAAACTCTGTGTAACGGAAAAAGGGTTTTGCCTCATCTCTGTCTTTTGTTATATAATGCATTGTTTTACCCAACACTGAGCACTTTCATATTCGTATGTGTATGAGTTTACATCTCACTATAATTAATTTTTTTGATTTATTATTATAAATTAATAAAGGATGTAGACGCTGAGAAATTGAAGTGAGTATGGCTAAAAATTATCATAAAAGATTCTACAAGGATTATAAATCAAATTAACGTTTTATTTAGATGCAGAACGACGCTTATCCAATGACCATAAGCACAACTTATAGAAAATTTATCAATAATTCATATATAAGCTATATGGATACTTACTTCAAGTTAATGGGAACATATCTGGGAAATCAATGAAAAACAACTCATTAAAATTTTAATACATTTTCTACATTAGAAATTACATTGTTTTTGAATTGCAGATACAATTCGCATCATATCATATCATATTATATTCATATATAACCGATATCCTTTTTTAAAGTTAATTTTCTAATAATTTATATAACAGAATAGATTTCTATTCTAAGCTTTTTGAATATTGTATTTTATTATATAGCTTTTTATTAATGCTTGGCAAAATGTCCTATGCTAGACCAGCTTCACGCCACTTCGTATTTGATCTACATAATATTGTATATCGTACAAAATTATATTATAAAATTCAATCATATGGACACATAACTACATCTACCTACATCATGGTTTCGTATTTTGTCAATCAAAACACGAGGCAATAACACTTAACTAAATTTACAAATATGTCTGTTACAATTACATGTTCCATAGGAATTTTTGAAATGGAATATAGGTCGGTGATGGTGATTATTAGCAATGGGGAAGGGGACGGGCTAGCTTTTCAAAGAATCTTTAAATATGTCATGGTCTATTTGATTTTTCAAAAAAAAAATATGCTTACCCACCACACCCAAAAGTCTGTAGTCTCTCTGTAAAATTGCTTTATAAATTTCGTACATGATTGGAAATGCGTAAAATTGTGCAATTCAAGCAATGTACTATAGTGAAAAATTAGGTTCGTCAAATAAAACGTTTTTTCAGAACTCTTTACATTGAACATTTTTGCAGAAACCCAAAAAGTTCCAAAATCTACAATTTCCTGCCAAAAAAGTATTTTAATCAGTTAGAATATGGACTGAAAAATAATGGCACGCCCGCACAGTCTATTTTTCATATGGTAGGCAGTTACCCCTCGGGAGAACCAAATTTAAATAAGCAGTCTATACGGTTGCCATAGATTTGTGCAATAAAGTGTTATATACTGTTCAAAATGACTTTTGCAATCGTGTCATACCTTGGTGGAACTCTCTGCCAGAGAAATGTGTTATTTCAAAGACATTGCCAGCATTCAAACGTTCTTTAGCTAGCATAGATTTAAATGCCTGTAAATGTTTTAGTACAAATGTCGTAACCTTTAAGTTTTATCTTATAGCCTTTTTAACTTAGCTAGATAGTTCTAAATGCTTTGCAAATATTTGAGTAGCAACTTTGTTTGTAAAACTTTTATCTTAATAACCTATTTTAACTTTTTTTAACGGCTTTACATAAGTGGGAACCACAAGTTTCCCTGTATTTGTCTGTCACCATTGTTGACAAAATAAAATACATACATACAAGAAGCGAATGGTATCACCACGGCCGTGAATTCCCGAGGGGGGGGGGTGACACATCCAATCACATTTTTGACTCGTATCTTGGTCAACTTTGAAGGTATAACTATTAAAATATGCAAATGCCACGCCTTTTTAGGGAAAAATGCCCGTTTTGTCGAGCAAAATTCACCCACGGACAGTCGGAAATGCAGCTTGTAGCTAGGGTTTTGATGAGCTATCACATTGGAACTATGCTTGATAATCTTCGTACCCCTTTTGATTGGTCGAAAAGGTTTCCAATTGAGTCAATAATCGTGAACTTAAACGTTATCCGCCACCCCTTCTTCCATCATCATTAATCCTACACTTCACTTGCTCAATATTTCATCGATTCCAGCTTTGTGTGGAGTATAGGAGGGTAAAAATGTGTGGGAATTCTCAAGAGGGATCTTGCTGTCATCAATAATTGACTATAATAGCACAATAACACGCTTAAGCATCACATTATCGATCGTATACCCGATGCGCACACTCTACGCATTCTCGCACAAACAATGGGGGCCATATAATTCTGAGTGTATGTGTACAACGAATAGAAATTACAGTCAAAACGAGTGCGATGGTGGCCAACTATATGTGTGTTCACAGTGTGTACCTTCTTGCTATAAATTGTTACAGAATAAATTCAGCTATGTATAAATTTATGGAGTCTCAATAATACGCTACGGTATATCTGCTATACTGAAAATAATATTCAGCATTTCAGCAACGCAATAATTAATGAAGAAGAAATTTACTAATAATAACGGATTAATTAAGTCTAATCAAATATAGATATTTCAAAAATAGTTATATTTTTATTTATCTAATCAGCGACACTCTAAGCTTGTCTTCATGTTTATGTACAGGGGCACAATATTATATGGTACATTGTGTTTGAAAATTGCTGAATGTCCTGAATCAGCTTGCCAACGTCGTCTCAAAATACAAAGAAGTTGGCTAGCTAAGAAGAAGACAAAGGCAAAGAAGTTAGCTGATCTATTTGATCTCATCGTTGATACTCTTCTGTTTCAGAGAAAGAGGAATGCATCGAAGAAGAAGGAATATCAGTTTATATGCCAATTATTACAACTACTATAATTTATTCAGCTTTTCAGTAATGATCAAGTTCATCATATTCAGAATCACTATAATCCGATTCGTTATCTTCTTCTTCGTCCTCAGAAAGGCTGGAAATATTCGTAGTAATAATTGGCAGATAAACTGGTATTTCATCTTCTTCGATTACGCATTCCTCTTCATATGAAACAGGGGAACTTTCGACAGTGTCACGAAAACATTCGTCGGCAAATTCAGTCTCATAACTTGGAAGTTTATCAACGATGAAATCAAATGGACCAGCTAATTTCATGTATTTTGGGACGATCCTAGCAAGCTGGTACTGATTTCTTATCAGTTGATTATGAACGAGGGGTGATGTATTGCTGTTGGGGTTACTAGCAATAAAAAATTTAAGTTTGGCAATCTCTATCCTCAAATGCTCAACATGAGATTGCATTTCTTGCTTGCAAATTACTGACTCCTCCTCACAACGCAGCACCATCTGCCTGTGGTCAATCAATTCTCTCCTTATTGCTGGGCATATTTCAACAGTATCGTGATCATTCCTTGGTTCCGAGCGATAACATTGATTTTCAATATTTAATAGATCTTCTAGTGATGGACAAACGAAAGGACTTATAGATATGTTGGCCTTTTTTAGAAGAAGGGCATGCATTGAGCTTATCTTCGCAGTGACTTTTGTAATGCATTTCGATATTTTTATGGCAATGCCTTGTCCACCTGAAATGTAAACAGAAATAGAAGAAAGTGTCAGTATAGATATAGACAGGTGATTGAAATAAGTTTGAGGCAATGAATTGATTAACACTATTTCTTCAGTGTACCACTAGAATATCGCTTTTGCTGTTGTATTCAAATATACCGATCATATGCCAGTGCATGCGTAGACGAAATCAAGTTTTGTATCTCCTTTTGTTGGTAAGAGTCTAGATGAGATATGAACACATCACCAGATCGATCCCATGGGTTTGTTATCAGATGTGCTTTCTCAAGATCTGCCATCACCTTTTGATATCTAGAAATAAATTGATATGCCTTGCTATATGTCACATTACCGTCTAACTTTTTGTCCTCATCGTATAATAGGCATATAATATACATACTTTTTTAACTTGGATTCAAAATTCTTTTTATCCTTTGGTGTTATATTGACATTTTTTAAAACAGCTCTACAATAATGGAGGAACAAGAAACTAGATATACTAACTTACATAAGAATTACTCTGTCAGAACCCTCCCATATCAAACCGATTTTCCCGAAGACGTTGGAAAACTATGTTCCATCTGCCTAATATTACCTTGCATTGTCAGCGTCTACACGAGTTTTCACGTAAAGTTCTTGCCATGGAGTTTGGTTTTTATTTGCTAGTACACAAAAGAGCAGTCGACCTAATTTAAATCGGGGAATAACATGCTGAGGATACAAACACAAACAAATCAAATATGTTATACCTGATAATTTGATACTTCTTTCTCTGTCCTTTTCAGCTAGTTCATCTAAAATAGCAATCTTGATTGACGGGACTAGGAAAAAATATACATTCAAGTTAATGAACATTCTCATTAATGAATATAATGAACTTAAAATAAGACAAACTTAGCTGAAAGGTTGCTTTAAGGGAGAGCTATAGAAGATGTTGTCAGCAGTTTATTCGGGAACCTGACAATGGAATAGAATAATTTACAGACGCATTTCACTTAAACCTAGGATATTCTAAATAGTTGTAGACTACTGAAATAAGACTCGTTCAAATAATATTTGTTCCAAGAATTCAAAATTCAAAATCCAGAATTGATTTTCTTAAACTATAAAATGTAAACAACATGAAATGATCCGAGAAACGGTTAATAACTAGTGGCGCCATTGATTCCAACAAGCAACATCATATTTCACACAATATTTTGGATATAATTACCTGATAAAAGAAGATCATCAAGACTCTTCTGTGCTGATTTTTTCCAAGAATCAGCCTTCATCATCTTTGCAACAAGCAAGATATCTTAATAACAAAGTAACAGACCAAATGTATAAAAACGAATGCAAAGAAAAAGAGGAATATCGAAACCACCCATCAGAATCATTGTACCTAGCTTTTTGTTCTTCCGCTCAGAGAAATGAAGGAGAGCATCATTCAAAAGATCTTCCCTATTTGCAGCTGTCATTTCCTTTGTGATTGCACTGAATTCCCGTAGGTACGACCATAGGCGTTCAGCACCTTCGCCATCAGTAAGGCCAATCCCTTTGCTGCGTCTCGGACTATATTTGATCTTCAAATCAGAATGCATAAAGGTATAAAGGCATAAAGGCATGAAGGTATGAACAATAAGAAATAAGAGACTGACAATAAACTGGGAGAAGGCTTGGACCAAAAGCCATACTGGGGACATATCAAATAAGTTGGAATAACATTTATGATTATATTGAAAATAGGTAGGCTACAGGCTTACCTGACATGACATTCCATGACCATAAATATGAAAGCCTGGGATTGCAAGTGTTACTTGCTTCAGGAGATCATGCTGCTTTGTTTTCTTGAAGGTTGAAATACAAATACAGATTAACAGTGCAAGTGTATGGACAAACAAAGTTGTATGGACAAACTAATAATAGAATTATAGGCCTACCTTGAGATGGCTTTCCAAAGTACATGCTATATCATATAACAGGAAAGGCTTGATGTTTTTTGTTGCAATAGGCTTTAGCAGTTCTCGTAGCCCATATACCATGTAGGCTATCCTGCAAAGTAACACATCCATGTTTGATGGATAACATCTGAAAAATCTTAAAATTTTAGCTTCAACTTATGTTGCAGGATTTCTAATATATATTATGACTGACTGACCTTTCTCCATATTTACAACTATAGAAACGTTGGGGGCAATCATGGCGGCATACTGTACCAAACAAGCCAGTTTCGTCCAGCTTACCATGTTTGCCTTTAGAGAATAAGTCTATCACTTCTTCGCCAGCATGGAAGTTGTGACAGCCCTGCAAAAGATCAGATATGAATGAGTTAAATATATTACAGGATAAACGAGAAGAATGGACAAAATTTTAAAACGAATAACTAACTTCTCTTGTTTTACTCTTTTTCGTTTGACCAGCTTTGTAATAGGAATCAACAAATTGATCAACTATAGATTGATCTTCTAAAAATAAACCGTTCCCAAACCGACGTCCATCATCAGAGGCTCCAGCAGACTTTTTCCTCACAAGGCCAAAGCACCCATCAGCTGCAAAGACCTTTATGCCAGATTCCTAGAAAAAACATATGCCACAACTCATCTTAATCAGAGGCTATATCTCAAAAGATAACAAACAAAGATACAGTAGGAATGTATCCTTAGAACTAGACTAATCATTCAGTATATGGATAATCAAACCTTTGGACATGCAAAACAGGTATTTCCACGGTCAAAACCAGTGTCTGAACTACCGTAATTGACAAGGTAATGGAATTGCCTATTAATAGAAAAAGCAGCTGGCAATCATTAGAAAGAAATTATTTAGCTTTCTTTCTAATTTAACTTAATATTCTTCTTCTAGCAGTAAATATTCATTACTACTAATACTCTGAGACATTTTACCTGTATTCCAGAAAACAACCTCTTTGCAAAACCGTATAAAAATCTTGAACCTGCAGTGAAGAAAAAGGATAAGCTATCAACTCCAACTCTATTTGACAATACTAATGATGCTGGCCCCATCAAGCTTTGATCATAAAAAGACTTACAAACAATGGAGTCAAAGCTGTGTATTTGCAATAGATTGCATCGCAAAACTTCCTGAGAGATACTTGGCATTCCAGTACAAGAGATGAAAGATAATCCATGAATTGGAATGAAAAGGCAATAGTTGGACTGGAGGGTGTTCCTGGCCAAAATCCATTTTTTATTAGTAAGGCGGCTTCACTCTGGCAAGAACAGAACATTGCGATAGCCTGATGTTGGAATCCTTCAAATAAAAAAGACATAATAATGAATAACGCATAGATATTTGTAGCCTATGAAATATCACAGTCACAGATCAAACATATTTTGTTCTAACTTTCTGAGAATGTTCTGGTCTGTGTCCGGACAAGCTAGGATATTTATCATTTTTTATCACAGTGTCAGCTGAACAATGCAAATTGATGCAATGCAAGTATTCAAATCCGCATAAATTTACATAATCCAACAATCAGCTTTAAAGTAACTTGTCAATATGTCATCAAATAAATTTATCACTCATTGTGTGTACAAGAAAGTGTAGCAACAAATTGAAGAATGATTTTATAAATTTACCATTGTTTCAATTGCCAAATAAATTATCAATTGAGTCTAGCCTATTGAGCCCTGTAGGCAGGGGCATCATATGAGGACAAAATGGCAGACCCTCCAAACACCGAATTTCAAGACAGAATGTTTGCACTATATGCTTTCTACTACTTATATTATACAAGGAAACCTTCTGCCATTCTTTCCCCTGCCGGCTAAGGCGCCCATGAGTCTCAACTATAATCAACATATTGCAATTGGGATTCTAAAGTCTAAATACTCTGCTGAATGTAGGCATATGTCCATTAATCAATTACCTAACCCGTCAATACATGTTACTTTTTTCGGGAACACGGAAGAGCAAATAGATTCTTCGCAACATTCAATTTTACCAATGATCTGGAAGGGCACAAACATGTTTTCTTTAACCTAATATGAAAAAGCAAATTAAATAAATTATCAAAAACCCAATAAACATCAAATTAAATTACCTAGGCGACTCTTTGACATTGTCCTATTGAATTAAACCCGAAGCGTGGATATGTTTGTGCATGGTGCATGTTTATTTTGAATAGGTTTCATGTAATATACTTTGTAATAATTCAGCTGATTTACCTATACCTTCAGAAATTATTGCTATATTAAAAGTGGACAGGCCCGCATTCAAGAGGTCTTCACAGAATGCTACCTAGTATGATCTTATGGTTTTGAGTTGTTTTTCAGAGGCTTGAACGCTTCAATATATTGTTGCTGTCAATCCAAAATCTGTCCAAAATAGTCTGAGCTGCATACACGTGTCACAGAGCATACACCGACATTGAGAATGATCGATGCAGAAGATAATAGGTAATCTATGCATGTTTCAATGGTTTCAGTAATGTGAGAATGTAATTCAAACTGTGACATTAATCAAGTAGAGAATGATGGTGAATTTTTGTGTGTTTGTGTGACATTGGAGTATCCAGAGACAAGAGGGACAACACCGATAACTTGTGTTTTATGTCATCATATGCCATGAATTATGATTCCTGAGTATCTCTAGTAGGCCTACCATTTAATAATTCACAATAAAATTTACCTGAAAATGCTCCATACGATGACAGAAGTTACCATAATCGTGTTTCTTCATGATGCAAGCATGGCAAAAGTGTAATCGCACTCCACAATCATGGCAACGGTAGGATGCATCTTCACCTTTGCAACTGAAACATAATGCATCAGCATCAAAAGTGAAAGGAATCAGCTTTGCAAAATGTTCAATTAAATCTGCTGCTTTGCTATTCCATGCATTTCTTAGACGTTCTTTTCTTATAGACCAATTATTCACGTGTCTACTTTCTTCATCTCCACTGTCATCTTGCATGTCGTTCGTATCCCCAAAATCCAAGTTCTCATCATTAATTTCATTTGATGATAATAACAATAATCTAGTGGTAGAAGGTGAAGAAGCAGAGCTGCTTTCTGAGTTTTGCTCTCTTGGACGGTAGATTTCTTGCCTCCGCTTTCCTCCAGGACCAATCAATTCATACTGAATTCCATTATAGTCCAAACGGCCAGCTTTTCTGTTTTTACGTCGTTTTTTATCCATTTAATTAATCAGATTACAGTACTATTTATATAGGCCTATAACTCAAAACACAAACATCGGTTTCCCGCCGATTATTTGACAAGCAGCTTGCTGCTTGCAGCGCTGTTACTTCAATCTCATTCATGTTTCAGGTAGTACAAAGAGAGGCTAAGTTGAGGCTCAAGAGCCTCAAATCACTATTCAATTCAATGATGTTTTCTACAAATCATTGACTATATACCATGACTTGGATGTACGACGGGTGTCGTATGATACAGAACTAGTATCTGTATCTTGACTTTCAGAATCATATAATTTTTTTTTCATGACCTGAAATAGCATACATTGACTCAAATCAGATCCAATGATACACTTTCCAAATGACGTCATTTCTCAAAAATTCAATTATGACAATACAATTATGACAGCAAATGAATAATCTCATTGGCCATATTCAATGTTTGTTTGCCTGTATTTTAATTTAATTAGGAAGCATGCCACTATAATATCGCATAAGATTTTTAAATTTGCTTTTGCTGGCTTCCAGGGTCTCATTTTAAGTACTTTTTCGTTAAAAAGTGAACTTATTAGGTCCTGAATAAATGATGATCATGATGATGATGATGATGATGATGATGATGATGATGATGATGTATATGTCATTGTGGGTGTGTGATCTAAGGATCTTGTCTTGGTGGTATTTGGTCGTTGAAATATATGGTAGAGCAGAGGAGGAGCTAGATTTAATTTAATTTTATGAGTGAATATTAATTGATGTGAGGTTATTCGATCTCAGACAGAAAGCCAACCAAGTCGACTTTGCATATCAGAGATACGAGTGCGATAATTACAACAGAGCACTATCCTCATTTCTCTTTGAAAATTTTTTCCTTATATTTTGTAACGTTATTTCTGACTTGCCTAGTGTTTCCTTATATTTTGTAACTTTATTTCTGACTTGCCTACTGTTTTATAACATACTGTTTGGGAATTTTAGTCAGCACCCAGATATTCTATGAAGTATCTGCCATTGTTTTCATCTTTACCCAATTTTCGTCGGAAAATCCTACTTGATGACCATCGAAAAAATTGAACTTGAGATGTAAGGTTTTAGAAATAACAGATCCAAATCTTAGATTCTTAGTCGGACTCTCAGTAGGCTAATAATTTCAAACTTACAGGGGATTTGAATGCTTTGAAACAACCACTTGTACTTTTCCTATAATCAATGAAAGAAAAATAGGTTGAAATAATTTAGTTGCATCATAAAATGTAGTCTGACTGTCTAATTGAATAGACATCATTAACGAGCCACATCACATCAGTAGCCTATGCATAGTTTGTGCCATTCAGATTCATTTGAATCTAATCTAAGGCAGAGATGAAGCCTTGTATGCACCAGTTTGCAAAGTAGGCAGCTTTTCTACAAAATCTCAGGTCGCCTACAGAATATTTGTTTGCAGGCGTGGGTGCTTTGACAGATTTTTGCCTCTCATCAGGCGGAAAAACAATATTATTCTATAGATAAATAGTAGTTAATATGGTTTAAAAAATAGATACAGTAGTAGGCCTAGTTAATATGGTTTACGTATAAAAACTTAAAATGTTACCCCAGGCCAGTTCGCAGAGAAGGGCACTTTTTGACGACATTTCAAGGGTGGCCACAAAATATTCAGGCGTGAGTGCTTTAACGGGTTTTTGCCTTCTGTTCTCCGTGGGTGTAAAACAATATTCTATAGATAAATAGTAGACTTAAGGTCACTCTCTAGTCTAACATTTTTCTACCATTTCCAAACTCACTAAAATTGTTATTTTGTGGCAAATCAGTTTGTGTCCCATCAAAATTGAGCTGGATCTAAAAATTTTGGTCTAAAAATAGCTTCTCTGGTGTAAAACGCACGAAATATAGCCTTTGGCCTGACAACGATCCAGGTTCAGGGGAAGTAGCTTTGGACCCCAAATTCAGTACAAGTATTCCTTAAGAGTTGCATTATGCAACTATAGAATTAGATTTTTTAATTAGCAAGTTATAAAAAAAAAAACAGATTTGTAACTTGACGTCACGAAATTTGTAACTCGATTGTTTCAAAAAAAATTTATTAAAAAATATTTAGATATGTTATAAAAATTCTGTTACTATAGTTGCATGGATAATACAGTAATAAATAAATAATCCAAATTTGAAAGCAATAGCTTTACAAATGAGTTTGCTACATCCGTCAAGGTCATTGAAAATCGCTCTAAATCATAAATTGAGAAAATCGCGGTCAAAGTCAAAGTTTATGTTTATCTGTCTATATTCTAGTTGTAATTGGATTAAAAACCACCTGCTTCATAAGCAACTCCTTCTTCCTCTAATACCTCATCCTCTACTGCTTTTTTCGACTGTCTCTGTGCTTGTCTGATTTTTTTTTGGATGGTTGATGCATTTCTATCACTTTCACGAATTCTTTTCTGGTCAATCTTACGTGTTTGCGCCAACATGAATTGTCCTGGTGCTACTCCCATGGCCACTAACACATTATTTAAGGCTGAGGTTCCATCATTGAATACAGTAACTGCACTAGCACAAGCAGCATCGAGGTGAGCTCTCCCAGATGACACACCTTTAGGACATCTAGACCAGATAAGATGATTCAGCGCCTCACAAGAATTTTGCGTATAGCCACCAAGACATCCTTCAAGTATTTCGTCTTTGCCCAATCTTTCATATGTAGGTTTCAGGACAGCTACAATGGACTCAGGTATAGTTTTAACATGGGAGTACGTTTCTTTATTGGCAACAGCTTTTTGGTATTTGCACCATGATTCTTTCCCAGTTGGACAGTTCTGGTGCTGTGGTTTATCATTTGTCGAAGCTGTGTGATATAGACCAGCCCAAACCTCTTTTCTCATTGCTTCTAAGTTATTTTTATTTCTTCTAATAGCCAGACCATAATATATTTGCAGCTTACCTATAAGGTCTTTTGTCAGCCTACCACGTCCACCAATAGTTTTACCATCAGGCAATTTCTTCTTCCCCCATTGTGTTTTCAATTTTCGCAAAGCGTTGCCCATGCGCTTTTGAACATGTCCGACGCATTCATGTTTTTTAATGTCAATTTTATTCCCATAAGGCATACTTTCTTTTATAGTGGAGAACGACTTACTATCTCCATCACCAATATATCCCGTATATCTGAGTTTCTTATCCTTTACCGATCTTTCATACATTCGCTTTATACCTTCCGGCTCCATGGAAGGGGCAGACCCATCATAGTTTACTGGGCATATATGATTTGCATTCCAGGATTGTTTTTTTAAACTTTCAGGTTTTGAGCCCCAACGTGAACAAGAAGGGCACAATTTGTTCATGCTTTCGTAGTCTAGAACTTTGCCTGATTCAACCGATATAGCTGTGACAACTCCTTGCAGGGAGGAGAAGCCCCGTTTGCGCCATGACCCATCGAACATAGCTTTACAGTCAGCAATTTTTCTTTGCTGTACATCCTGCAAGTTATGCTCCTCTTTAGCTGCATTTAGCATACTGGATGATGCGCATTTTTCAAGAGACTCTTTCACAATGTTCAAATTGTCTATGTAGGAGGTTTCAGTCATTGCTTCGGGCATATTCAGAATTGCACATAACTTTTCGAGTGAAGTTTTGCCACCACCAATTTCTGACATTCCAAATACAGCTCTTCTGTTGATCTCATAACCTCTAGATCCTTCAGCTATAGGGGAGGTGTATGATTCAGTGATAGCTGAACATGATTCACAGGTTAGCATAATCATGGAAGACAAACCCATTTTTCTTGATGAGTCTTCTTGTAGACATAGTCTCCCTTGTTTGCATGATTTACAAATCGAAGCTTCATTGATCAATAATTCAAGTAGTTTTAAATTGACAAGCCTGAATCCATGACATTTATCCTCAACTATAATATCTTTTTCTGATAACTTCAGTTTTTTCGAGCTTGCTCCAGGTTGCTCATCAAAATCAGCTGATTCCTGTTGTTTTTCGTTGAGGGATTTTTTAGCTGGAAATAACTTCCTTTTACACCTCCTTTTGACAGAAAATTTCCTTCTAACATTTGATGAATCACCAGAAGACATTATAAACACGAAAAAGAAATCAATAAATATTTCAAGGCTTCGGATACACAGTTGAAAGCAATAAAAACTACTTCAAAACGATTACATTCGTGAAAAACTATCACTTTTGAACCCTTTTGAATGCAGTGTGGAAGTAGCTTCAATACAGCACTTCTATTGGACAATATAAAAAAAACCTTTTGTTTGGAATATTGGAGCGACTTGATGTTTAGAAATTCCATTGTCTGATAGGGTGTTGGTCAAGGTCTCATTTAGAAGCCAATATCGATTGAATGGCAGAGGCTACAACAAAATGGCCTGAAAAATTGGAAACAGCGATAAATTACCAACAAAATGAATGTCTTATGCTTAAAAATGACCAAAATTTACCATTTTTTTCCAAATTTGCAATGTTTTGCACGAAATGGACCAAAAAAGCATGAAAACAACAAGAAATGCTAGGTATGATCTTTGAAAATGTATTATTTTGTAGTTTTTCGTTCGTTTTGTAGTAAAAAAAATTCAGAATCATGTTCCTTAATAATTATACTTACTAAAAACAAGAAAAGCTCAAACTCAACAAAATTTTATTTTTTCCCAAAATTAGACTAGAGAGTGACCTTAATGGGATCCCGTAAAAAAATTTGCGGGCAGCTGGAGACGCTTGGAATATTAAACTCGGGGGCAGCTCTGTGACTGTCAGTGAAGCAATTTCTAACCGCAATAATACACTTCGCATGACATCGGCTATAGACGCCGCAAAATTTGTGAAATTCCAACCAATTATATTCCGTATATGCGTTCCTAATCCACCGCTGCTGCGCTGCAAGTCCAAGTAGCAAAGTTCAAGGTACTCAGTTACTCATACATGTTTTCAGCTTTATTCTTCAAAATAGACTGCACGTGTCTACTTTAGGCCTACTTTATCATTTCGTTAACATTTACACCGATGTATTAGCTTTTACATTGCTTCCTTTATTCATGGACAATGGGCCGATTGGCCTACCTTTTTCCTCCTAAAGATTTTCTACTTTTGCTGACTGGTGTGACGAATTTTGTTTCTGTTTCTGTTTCGCCTGACTTTGTTTCTGTATCAGCATTATACTTTTTTTTCTTATCTCCTGACATCATACTGTTAATTCATATTGATAATATCTGATGTGCATGTAAAATATAGCTTGTTCATGTAAGATTGTAAGATGTTTGTTTAGATTTTGACGAGCATACAGAATTAGTCAATTAGACTACGTCACTACTGTAATAATATAAAATTGGCGGCCATGTTTTCTATGTTTATAATCTGCCCTCTTTGTTAAGCCTCACTTTAAATAATGAATCGAAGGAAATGGAGATTCTTCTGTGACTTTAGTTGTCAGTGGCGACTGTTTCCCTGGTTACTACACAGGCAAAGTTTTTCAAAACAGCTAATCCTTCGAATATTCTTTTACTCACTTTACAATTTTGGAGTAAAGTAGCAATTAACGTACCATGTGGCGGTCCAAAAACCACGTAAACGTTTCTCTAAACGATCAAATTGAAGAGCTAAAGCGAAAAATTGCACTTTTAGGTAAGTGAGAATCAATATTTTGAATGTTATATCTCGCCTAGATCAGGTTAAGTATATACAAAATATTTCAATAACCTAGTTTCCCCCCACATCTTTGAATTTAAGATGGCGACAGAAAAGCATATTATGAAAATTCCCAATGGATGATGAAAAACAACAAAGAAACAATACAGAAAATGAGAGCCAAGAATAAGGAAATTAGACTGGACTTGGCAAAAAAGAAAGCAGTAAGTGTTTTTTTAACTAAGTTATGTTAAATTCTTTGCCTTTTACCTGATTAATTGAGGCAATATATCTAGAGCATATAGCATAAAGAGAGTCCTCCAGCAAGGACAATTCAGTCTGTCACTAAAACTTGTTATATAAAATTAAGAGCAATATCATCTTTGTTACTTTTTGTCATGCCCACATATAATTAATTACCTGGTATGTGATTTTTTGTTTTAGGGTGATGAAAAGGTTATCGATGAAGCATTTCAAGAGAAAGATCCTGTCCGTCATTGTGCAATGAGAGGGATGTCAGGAAAGGTAACGTTATCAATCAAATCGAATAAAAAGCATATTAAATCAAGGCATAGGGCCAACTAGCGGTAATTTGGGCATGAGATATTCCAACATATGTGCCTAAAATATTTGTATAGCTCCGCTCAGAAATCTTTCGAATAATATTAGAAGATGATCTCAAAATCACAAACAAAATGTAGCAGATAAACCTTACAAGCCCTATAAATTACTCAAATGAATTGCCCGCTCACACCCTCCTTTTCGACGTTAGGATCGAAGTATGCGCACATAGAAATGAGCCAGCTCATGCCTCTCCTGATGTGTGTATACCAAGTCACCAATTCCAAGCATTATTAAATGATAGCAACATAGCAATTTGAAGCCTTGAGGCGTCAATTTTACCAAACAATTTCATGACTTCATTACGCACAATACCAAGATACTTAAATAAGTAATTCAGATAATATCCAATACAAGCTTGAGAGACACAGAGGGTTTAGGGTTGTGATGTGATAGGTGTTACTCTAAATTTTCCCTCAAAATTCCAAGCAGTCATAATTTTACGAAATTTTATGTTTTTTCATTTTATTGAACATGGCCTTCATATGAAGGTCATCTGTCTAGATTGGTCTGCTATTGTAATTCCGATAAATATTAGTTGACAATGCCATTCAACATTTTTCATGAAAGTTTTCACGGTCAATTTATGAAAAGTCGTTTAAAAATTGTTTGAAAATATTTGGATGTTTTGTTTTTCACTTTTCAGGCTGCTATTGCAAAATTAGACCAACAAGTTTGTGAAACAAAGAAGAAGTTGAATGCGTTTATGCATCAGCGTAAGATGCGTGAAAAAAGACTTCAATCGTTACAAACCGAATATGCCCAGATGGTGAAGGATGCCGAAGGAATTCGTAGCACTGACGAAGGTCAGTCACAAGATGCACAGGTGATTATGATACAGCAGAATTGTTAATACTATCTCTTTAAAGTTTCCACTCTGTAGGTATAACTTATGTAACTAATGTGTAGTATGAAATGGTAATCTCAACATATAAAAGAGAGTTCCCAAAACAGTATGTTCATCCATGAGTCCGACATTTTAGAACAAAATATTTTGTAAATGGTATCCTTAAGTTTTATTTCTGATTTCCCCCCAATTACATTTCCATAGCGACGGATATGCTTCATTCACACCATGAACGTCATCATTCCACCATTGTTTCTCTCCAGCTCTCAGCCAATAGGAAGGCAATCACTGCACATATGGGAGCGTTATATTAGAACTGAATATCAGAAAATGTGCCGTTGTTCTGTTAAAGGTATATAATTGACTGGCAGCCCTTGCGCTTGGTCTTCAATTATGTTGGTGATGCACTAATTCACTACATTATTTTTGACTTGAAAAACGACATTCACTTTTCAATTTTAAGCATTAGATAAATATTTGTTATGGAAATTTTACTCAACTTCAAAAACAGCAAGCAATTTATAACTTAAATGTAGTTACAATTTCTCCTACTCATTTATAAGCAGGAATTATTCAACAGAAAGCTTTGTGCTTTCTAATTTCTAACAGTTGGAAGCAGTGTAGCCTGCATGCAGACTCATGATAGGCTAACGTTATCTATAATAACTGACTTATTTGATTTATTAAAACCTTTATATGATCTCGTGTTTTGTAAGATAAACTGTAGTTGGGTAATTTGGTTCCCAAACGGTACCCAACTACAGATTCTCTATAATACCAAAACTGGCTCGGTCAGCAAACACCATGGACTTTATTATCATTGAAATCCTTCTCTGCGGCGCATTTTCCACATTTCTAATTTACTTCTGGGGCATCTATAAGGCCTTGGACTAGGCAAGGTTTTATTTTTACAGCTTAAATTGCCGTAAACTACTCAAAATTGCGAATAAAATACGTAAAGTTACGTAGCATTAGATGAAGTCTTGTGAAAATAAACTGTGTTGCTTTTGCTCTCTTTCTTTTGTGTTGAAGAAATTTTCTATTGTATTGAAGAATCCTTTCATTACGCCTTGCTGAACACGCTTGCTTTGACAAAGGGCTACTTCTTGTTCTTTGATAAAAGTGTTTCTCTCTTTACAAGTTTTACTTACGGGTTACTAAAGGGAGCGAAGCGACCTCTTTGAGGAAGCAATAGGCTGACTGGCTCCAGCTACAGGCCACAAGGCTTGTAGTAAAATAATATCTCATTAATGGAGCGAATTTCACCAAAGAGCTAACTGATCGAAATGGAATAATATCAATTTATTTAGGCCTATAATTTATGTTTTGTATTTCATTCTTCAAATCTCCATTCAATACTAAAGCCTTCTCTTCAGCATTTCTTCTTTAGACATACTAAAATTTTTGAGTTGCATGCAAATGCTTGCTTATATTGAGCTATGAATCATTTGGCTTGATTCAAAATAAATGCACAAAAGAAATCTATGAAGAAAAGACAATCGAAGCACAACAAATTTCATTAATTATAACTAATGTCAGTAATGTTTGTAAATTCTGAACAGTAGTTGCTCTGGTTCAAAGCTTGGAACTTGCACATACTCTTTGTTGAAAAAGGAAAATAGTAGGGCTGCGCGCAGGCTAGATACATATCTGATGAATAACTTCACTGAAGCTCATTAGCATCTCTCCTGCAAATAGTTTTTTGAGTTCATGAAAGGTTCATTAACACCTTATAAACGATTCATGAACGTTACACGGCTTGTTTTTCTTCGACTTTTTCATAAATTTTTCTTGAAAATTGGGTCATTTTATGTTCATGGACTGTTCCCATAGGGGTTTATGGCTTGTAGACGCTTTCAAGATTATATTAATTCAACAATAGAGTGAGCTTATAGATGTTGTTGGAATTTGATTTGATTTTTCTTTACTGATGAATTGAATGCTTTTAATATGTCAAACCTTTTATATGTAGCGATTGAGAATGCTTGAAAATCAGTTGGACAAGATGAATTTGAAACTTAACGAGGCAAACAAAATCAAAAGTACTTACATTCAAATACTTGAACATCAGAAAGAGGTATTGTAAATGATGGCTTAATGATTGTGACTATTTGATTGCTTTAGCAGTGGTTGCCAATTTGCCATTACTATAGTTAGTAAATCTTTGTTTCGCCTATCGTAAAACAATCTCAAGAATGACCTGTGCAAGTCAAGAAGAAGCTATATGCAATCTATGGCGCACAAGAAGCAATCTGCGCTACCAACACCAAAACCATGAAAACACCATGGGAATGTTGAAAACGACAAATTTACGAGGCCATGAAAAAGTTTGAAAGCCATGAAAGCAGCCATATTCACAGTATTAAAATGTGAAAATGCCATGAAAATGCAATGAAAGCGTCATAAAATGTCTTACTTTTTTCATGTTTTTGGTGTTAGTTATAGTGCTAATATACTTCAAGATTATCCATCATTCAGTCTTGGCAGTATCAGTAATAAGTTGTGAGTTTGGAAAGTACAATGAAATATTGAATTGATTGTTCATTATTTATTTAAAATGTCTGTTTTCAGGAAAGGCGAAGTTGGCCAAAACAGTTGGATACTCTCGAACAAGCAATCCGCCAACAAACAAACGAGCTGAAAGATCTTCGTGCTATGCAGCATGATGCACAAATTGCAAGAGATAACGCCAAGACTGAGCTATCAAAGCTGGAACAATCTGTTTATGAAGCAAAACGTGAGCGTGAGACTCAGTTAGCAGAATATAAGAAGCAAGCCGAAGAGAAGAAGGAACATGCTGAGCGCGTTGAGAAAAGAGTGAGTTGAATTAAAATTAGATGGTCATGCATGAACGATATCTATTGTATCATACAATGCTTTATTTTCTTGGTCAGGCAGGCGGATAATTAAGGGTATTATAAAGGCACTCAAAACCATTTTGAAGATTCAAGATACTTGTTTGGGTTGTATATTTCTCAAAGTTAAAACTTTATCAATGCTCCAACACTACCCCTGTGAAAAAAACCCATAAGTTCATGAACTGGTTCATAAACGTGAAATTGCTTAAAAGTTCATAAACATTTCATGATCAGCAAAGCACCAACTATCAATTTTGCATTATCCTAGTAGTCATTCCATTTAATATTATTGTTATCGTGAGAGCTGCTTGATTTTCCAAACTTGATGCCGGTAGAATACGTCCATGATTGCATAAGAGCAATGTCCTGCACAACATAATATAATATGCTTACTTGTTGACATTATTTTTATTATGTATTTATACATGTTCTGTGAAAAGAAACTTATGCTAGCTTATCACTACTGGTTTAAAAAGTCTATAAAATATAGTATATGACAGTTCTAATTGGTCGTAATGTCTAACATAATTTTCATGTTAAAGTAAAAATCTTTCAGTAATTGCTGTTCATGTTTAATAATTTGTTTTAACTTGCGCATTAGCTTCAAAGAAATTCACTGCAGCATGAAGAATCAGGCCATGGTAAGTTGTATAGCATTATTGTCTTTCTCGGTTCTCCTCCCCAATAGACTAAAAGTATCATGATTGTTTTGTGATCTTGGATGCAAAGATGGCTTTATAATTATATCCACAGTTGAGCCCCTGCGACAACTGTTCATGAATGTTAAATGGCCCAATTTTCATGAACTATTCATGAACTTCGAAAAAGTTTCCGAAAAGTATTTAGGAGGTGTTCGTGAACAGTTCTGTAATAGTATGAGAATACTGTGTGTAAGCAGGATTGAGATATATGACACAAGAGATTGAGTTGAGATGTTATTCGTGAGAGCACCAAGCAAGGAATGAGTTTACAAGTGTCGAGGGACGGTATTTACATGAGTTACAATGAATGGACGATAATTAGTAATATGACGTTACAGGATGTTATGACAATGATTACAACACAATTACAATACTACTACAAGTTCATGAACTGAGCAAATTATTTACGGCTATGATCACAGGAAGGGACAACACGCAATATATCTAAACATAAATCACACATTCCTACCTGATCTCAAGATCACATAGCACATAATTTACAAACTTAAATAATAAACTAAACAGTAAACATACACTCCTCATGCATAAAAGAGTTACTGGTTGATCTTTAATACAGTCGATCTTGCTTTAAATAGCCCCCCTCTGGCACAGAGATCAAGTGAGGTAGGGCTATGATACCTTTTACAGAGAATGGAAATCAGTTTTATTTGGGGGATGTTAATTAAGCAAGGTTGGACATTATATCCTTGCTGCCTTTCAGTTAAAGGGGCCTACAAATGCACATTGTTTTTCATCAAGAAAAGGATATTGTACTTATGTTAATAATAATAATATTACATTTTCAGTTAGCTACAGACAGATAATATAACTGATAGTCACCCCGTAAGCATAGTGCTTGTTTATTTGGGGACATGAACAGATTTACAGAGAAATACAAACATGTGTGCAACGACGAGGAATCGAACCCCAGCCTCCCGCACAGAGTGTGGACACTCTGCCACTGAGCTACCAATGCGCAAATGTTACATTGCGTTACAAATACAATAAATTTTGAATTCAAAATGTTTTGATTGGTCTGCTAGAGTAGTAGACAAGTTTAAACTAAAAAGACATCAAGTGATATGACACTCATTATTGTAATAACTGGGCTTAGTGATCTGATTTTGTCTAAGATGTCCAATCTAGATTCATATCTAACTTGAAAACACATAAGGTCTACCTTGAGGTCCACTTAATAATAATAATAATATATTGTGCATTTATTAAGCGTCCTTATATGAGATTAATATCTGCAACGGCTCTGGAGAATTCTATCAATTAAAAATATTTAAAATTAAAATGTAAATTAAAAACATGGATAAAAAGTAATCAAACATTATTGTAATTTATATACACTTAATTTAACAATTAAAAATTAGTTTTAAAAATATATATATATATATAACTAAAAGTAATATGTACCTTATTGACATGCACATGCACTATTTAAAACTTGCCGTTGCATATTTACACTATTAAAAATATTGTACTTCAGCTGACGACGAAATGTGTACAGGGATTTTGCAATATTTAAGTATGTTATGTTTTGTAGATTCTTAGTTCGTTGGGATCAAATGTAGTACAATAAATAGATTTACAATGATGCTTTGTTTAACTACGTTTGGCATGCTATGCGGGGTCCGACAAAAGTATGAATCCTTTACTGCTAGATTCCAGAAGGTTAGAGCAAATTAAGAAAAACTTGATAATTTTATGATTTATTGGTCAAACTTCAACATAAAATTCAGAAAATGTGTTGAAATGTCTCTAGGATTCCAGACGGCTGAACCTTTTGTCGGACCCCCAGGTGCTATGGTGGAACAATCTTTAACGTCAGATTACTTAATGTTGCTATATTTCAGAACAAAAAACCCAACTATCTGGGGAAGAGCAAGAGAGACGTATCACAACTTACGAAGAAGCAATGGCAAAAATCAAGGATGCAACAGGTGTATCAGATATGCAAGTAAGAGTTATTACAAAATTAACTTACCCGATATCATTGCGCAAAAGATGGACCTTGCGCAAGCTTAAAATTTTTGAAAAATTTCATTTATATGAAAACGAAAAATTGAAAAATCAACATTATTTTGCATTTTGAAAGTCAAATTGATATTTTTTTTATTTACATTTTTGATCATTAATAATTTGATATCCATCGTTTTTCTAAATAAAACGTGACGTAGCAGCAGGTTAGAATGCCTACATCAAATGATGCATTAATTGTCTGAGCAATTATAGGCCTACCAGGCATTAATAAGATGGTATTATCAATTCTGTACTCTTTATTTTTGTTAATATTTAGGAAGTTGTACAAAGATTTTTATCGCAAGGAGACACACAGAAACACCTTGAAAGATTAAAAATAAATAATGAAAAATTAATTGAAGATTTGAAGAGAGAGAAGGTACAGTGTAATTATTAAGACAATTCCATTTTTGTTGTTGTGGTTGTTGTATATACAGTAATAAACTTTGTAATTTAAAACATTAAAATCACAACAAAGTATTCAATAGCTAAAAGCTAGAAATCTATTCACAGTGTTGGTTGATTGATTGATTAAAGTCTCAGATAGAGTATGTTTTATGGCTGTATGCCCTACCTGACATCAACTAGTAGTGCTCCTGCCACCGAGATTGAGCCATAGAACTTGTGAGTGAAGGTCGATTTACCTGACTACTGTGTATGACTGTCACTAGGTAACCTACAGTGTATTAGCCATTTCAGTAGGCCTACCAACATTACACTGCTAAACCATGAAAAGCGTGAAATTTCATAGTGCACGCTTTCACAGCATTTCCATGGCATTTTCTTATTTTCTTTTTTTGGTATCTGGTAGTGTTGTATGGAAAACATGCAAGTAGTCCATATTCATGCAAGCGGGATGCAAGTAGTCGTTTTTATTGGCTTCTTTGTTGATTTTTTATGCTTACTTATATCATAAACTGACCAATAAGAATTCTCCTTAACCTGTTATTTGTGTATTCAATTCCAGCCATAGAATTTTGTTTACATTATATTATTCAAAATAAAATCACCCAGCCATTGTTGTTAGCGTAATTCAGAGCGTAAGCGTAGCGTAAGCGTAGCGTAAGCGTAGCGTAAGTCGCAGCCCACAGGGTGTTTTTTCATGCAAAACAGTAGGATTTATTGATTTGGTGCATACATAGACATTAAATAATGTTTTCATTTGTATGTTTACATTTGTAACATTTTGATATATGCCAATTGTAATTTAACATCAATCTCTTAATTTCTGAAGGCACAATTGCAACTAGAATATGAAAATATGAAGTTCAGTGGTGATGCCAAACTCTCTAGGTATGTCAATAATGTTTTCAACTGGCATATTATGCACAATAGTCTTATAATGATATTTATTTATTATGAAACAGATGCTATTGGAAAATAAAACAAATATGCCCTGTATTCTGATTGGTTGATGACTGTATTAAGATATATTCTCCTTACAAATACACTTTCAAGAGTTGGAGACATGTACAACGCCAAAACCAAACACGCTTGAATTTTTAAAAATCTATAAAGGTCCAGTCGAAGAGTAGTGAAGAATTTAAGAGGGATTAGAGGGCACTAATGTTGTTCACATTTCATCAACTTTTGATTTGCTTAGTTACATCATGTTTTTTCATTTTTCAACAGGGGTCAGAATTTAATTGATGAATTTGAAAATCGTTTGAATGTTGAGAAACAGAGGTAGGTCCTTACTGCGTATTTTCTTTCGTGATGATACATATTTACTACTACAGTGCATTTTTTGCGTGTGTTAAAGGAAGGGATGAAAAGATTACAATATATTAATAATACTACTACAACTAACAAGGTTTCATTCGCGTTGCTAGGTTAATTTAAATAACAAACGTAGGTCTTAACTACTGTATAATAAGCGCTACTAAATTGATGTGTTCTTGGAATTCGAAAACTGGCGAAATTTGATATTGAAATTAAAAGTCATAAAAATTAAAGCAGTTGAAACAAAATTTTCTTTCGTTATGCAAAACGACAAGCGAAATAAAAAATCAAAGTCGGTGCGAACTACGATTGAAAAACAGTGATATTGATGAAATCCAACTGAAATATCTTACTCAAAAACCGACTGAGGAACTGCTGAAAATTGGACCACACACATGCATGCTTTCGAATTTATCTACTATATATAAACGTCGATGTATTTCTGTCTGTATCTACTGTATTCGAGATTCACGCTTCTCATAGTAACCGTATCAAATCCATACTTTCCGTGGGGTATCTTATAACTTTTTGCGGCAACATAGGCCATATTTTATGTTAATATCTTTATATACCTTCAATTGACGGCCTGAAGCGTATTTTTTTCGTAGATTTTCTCTTGCGGCTCCAATTAGAAAGAACGTTATACATTACAATGTATACATTCTCATGTTCGCCAGGCAATATCTTTCACACCCGACTGACCTTCAGTTCTATTGTTTATTTATCACTTGAGGAATGGGCAAACTGCTAGCAATTAAATTTTATATATTTTTTTATTTTCAAATCATTTGAAAGTTTCACCCAGCAGAGCGGGTTCACTCCACTAGTATATGTATAGATCGTTATTGTATTATTGTTGACGAAAATTAAGTATTGTTGGTTTTATTTGTTACGTTTCAGAGCAAGCGAGCTGAGGCAAAAACAGGAACGCACAAGTCGAATCCTTGTAGATGTCAAAGGTGGAATTGAGCATTTAGCAGATAAATTGCAACATTTAAAAGCACCTAAAAGTCAAGTACCAACAGCCAAAGTATCTCCTGATTCAGAAGATTATGTTCTCGATTTACTTGGAAATTGTGAACAGAAGTTAATAAAGCTTATGGATGATCTTGGTGCAAAAGATATTCAAGATATCGTTAAAGAAATGGAAGATGCAGAGGTAATTTGTATCCAACGTTATTGTTTGCTTGATGTGTATCATACTACAGGAGATATATGAAATTTGAATTTTACTCTGCCCATTTGAGAAAAATTCATGAGTTTGTGGTTTATGAACATTTTTAAATCGAAAGTTGTTTTCATACTTCATATCAATAAAATATCAATGTTGACTGATAAGCTGTCAGACTTGATTGTTTAGAACAGTTCATGAGCATTTCATAAACATTTCATGAACCAGTTCATTAACGTGAATTTGCCCACATTTTTGTGAACAATTTAAGTAAGAATGCTTCGGAGACATTCCATTAACATAATTCCTTAAAGTATTTGTATACTGCCTGTGAAAAATATCCATGAGTTCGTGAATTGTTCATCCATGGCTCATGAGTAAATTCATGGTTAGTTCATGAAAAGTTAACAAACCTTTTTTTGTGAGTTCATGAACAGCTGCAAAGAGTCCATGAACACTGCACGAACCGGTTCATAAATGTGAAATTGCCTGAAAGTTCACAAACGCTTTATGAACTTTTGAGCAATTTCACATTCATGAGCTCATGAATTTTTTTCGCTGGAGAGTTCATGAAATATTGGATTAAATTTCTCGTCCATGGACTCACAATCCTTTTTCACAAAGGGGATAGATTACGAGGAAAGGTTTCTAGAGCATTAAGGAATCCTGGGACGGTTTTCCCCATGTATTTTGTTGAGGATTAGCCCTAAAAAGTCATAAAAATATTCATTTTTTTCAAAATTTTCTCTATTTCACTAAAATCTAAGATTGCAAGATTCCACTTTTGTAAGACCCTGTCTATTGTACCTGTGACAATAATCATATTGGTAATAATAATAATAATAAACAAATGATTTTCCTTTTCAGTTTCGTGGTAATTTAGAAAGTAAGCTCCCTAAAAACAATACAAGAATTGTCCTGCCAAGTACGAACGATCAAAACAACACATATGATGGTAAGATATTTACTTTCTTCTTTGGTTTAGTGTATGTATTAAATGTACATACATTGGTGATACCCCTGTGGAAAACAGTTCATGACTTGACTCATTGAACAGTTCATTGAATGGCGCAATTTTCATGAACTGTTTATGGACTTTGTGAAAAAAGTTCATGAGTTCATGAACGTGAAATTTCTCAAACTTCATGAATTTTCAGGCAATTTCACATTCCTGAACCAGTTTGTGCACCAGTTCGTAAAGTGTTCATGAACTGTGCATGAACTGTTCATGAAGTTTATGAAGTGCTCACAAAGTTGATAAACTGTTCATGAACTCATAGATTTTCACAGGGAATAACAAGGTTTTTAGTAACACAGTGTTACAGGTATGCTCCATTTCTATTTGCAATGAGATACCATAACTATGTACAGATTAAAACCAATAATAGCAATTTATCTCTTTGAAATTAATCCTTGTGAAAAATGTTCCATGAGGTCATAAACAATTGCACAATTTATGTTTGTGAACTTAATGAAATAAATTCATTTTCACAGGCACAAGGCTATCTGTGTATCAGTAGATCTGCAAGTTATCTATGGATAATAATAAACCTATGTCAGTTTATCAGAGCAAGATAATAGATGGAGTGAATGAGCTAATCTACAAGTCAAATAATAATGTAGACAGTGTCACCCTACCGAAGGCACCCATACCACTCCTCTATTTATAGAGGACTGGCTTTTTTCGCTTAGAGCAATAATTTTAAACGCTCTTTAATGATCTCAGTCGTGACACTGCAGATCAGTTTCAACAGACAGACAGGTCTCGATTGTCAATGCGCAAAGATGCGCTGTAGCTACTCACAATCCAATTCCCTCTGGACTCAGGCCTGAATTTCGGTTGCTCTGCCGCCTAAGGTAATCTTCCTCACAACAAGTACATTACAACCAAAACAAGCTCAGTCATCACCGTAAACCAAAAACAACAATGCCATCATTAAAAATATTTTATCATACCAATAAATTACTGGTCTCCCTCACATTTCATCTTTTGATAGTTCGACCAGTTGTGATCATATCGCTCTCATTCGATGTGACCAATATTTAGATGCATTGACTTTGAATCTCAATTTTTCAAGACTTGAAACACGTTTCAACTTTTTCAAACAGTTTTTCTTGAAAGTTACTCATCAAGGCACTTGGTGTCCACGAATTTAATGCGAAAAATTTGAAATAACTTTTTTTACGAGTCAACCGTTGAGCAAATTATAATGATGTAGGTCATATCGTTCATAATCATGAACAATGCATCTGTAGATTAACTACCCATGTGACTCCCTTTTGATAAGTAATTTATTTCAATGTTGTCCTGTTGACGCTAATATTTTTCAGAATGCATCCAACATGAGCTGATACAGCTAATACATTTATAAGAACTAATCATTTATAAGAAAATTTCTAGTTTTTAGATCAATTTTGTTTTGTTTATTTTATCAGATGATGACGAAAGTGGTGACGATGATGATTACCTATCTAGAAATGCAATCAAGCGTTATTCACAACAAATTGTTGATTCAAGAAATAAAAAAATAAAACCACGTCCATCGAAAAGAAAATCTAAAAAATAAATTACAAATAATATTTGTCTATCTATCAGATGTTGCTGTGATTTGAATTTGTAATAGATCAATGTAATAATCATGTATATTTAATTTAACAAACTATGAATATTAATTATAATAACAGAAATATGCAACAGATGGATATTTCATTTTATAATTTATCAAATTATTTTAATCTAATTCATCATAATCATCCTCATTTATTCAATACTAAGGAATCAGTTACCTCAGAGCCATCTATTTACAAGAGTTGGGACACGCTTTCATGTGCCGCTATCGTCTCCAATTGGACAGATGCCAGTCACGTGATTTTTGGATGCCATCTTTGTTCTTTTGGAAACAGGTTCTCAATCATTTCAAGTGAAACGCGCGAAAAAATACAATACAATATGGCTGAAAAAACACACAACATTCTCCTGCACATGCGCACTGTTAAAAACGTGCTCGAGGCCCCTTTCCGCCCGCAGAAAAATTGTCCGCGATTTTTCTCCCCGTGCAGCGAGCGGAGTCGAGCCCACTATAATCAAAGCCGGAACGCAATATTTTTTTTAAACTTACGTAGAGAAGCTAGATTTAGCGGCGTTTTTTCGACCAGAACGGGCGGCGCTACTGCCATTATTTTTCCACCATCGTGCTTGTCGGCCTGCAAAACCTGAACACCACAATTTTTTTTTCGTTCTGATCACTTTAACTATTTTATTTTAATTTTATTTATTCAGGAGTTTATCGCGGATTTTGGCGGGTGGCGCAATATATTCAATGGACGATCCGAGACAATTATTTTAGGCACCGCCTCCACCGCGAACGGATCGACCGCCTCTTGCTGTTCACCACTGTGACGATGACGTCTGCTGCCGTTGTTTATGCCACAAAGAGATCACAAAGCCTTTGCCATTGACGAACAGTTTTCGACAAAGACCTTTGCAATTGCCATTGACGAACCGAACAAAACGGCAGCCCACGCCATGCTTGACGATCACGAAGGCAAGACGACAGCTGCACACCCGAAGGCGAACGAAGTCAAAGAACATTCCCTTATTACTGACGACGGTTTACTCGTGGTTATTTAATATGGAGCTTGCTGCCCGTCGTGGATTTTATATTACCGTTTGTTCGTGGCTATTCAAGACTATGGTTATTTAATCGACGACGAGTAGTTTATCGGTGTTGTTTTTACTGACTGCGTGGTTGTCGATTGATAAAATTATTCGAAACATGGCCGCCGCTCGTGCTCGCCTTTGGTCTTGTCGTTTGCCACTGTTTCTTGGACGGATTTCGACTATGACGAGGTGAGTGAATTGTTGTGTGTTTGTCTCGATTAGTTGCCTTGTTGCCGTGCCGTTTAAATGTTTTGACCGCTGTCACTTTGGCCAACTGCATTTCGACATTTACGTTTGACTATTCTCGCGCGCGCTGGGCCGGTCTGATGCCCTCGACACTTTGACCTATTGACCTGTCTGTTTGCCACTTTGGCCTGGGCTATCTACTCGTTGATTCTCGTTTATTTGCTTGTCTAATTATACGTTTTAATTTCGACGTTTACGCCTTGTGATTTTGACTTCCTTGTTGCCTTCGTTCGAACACCGCAGGTGTTGTTGTATTTCACTGCTTTGTGTTGATTCCGTGCGCGCGTGTATTATTCTGTAAACTTTATTTTGTTAAGTACGTGTTAAGCAGCCGTTCTTTGAACAGGCCTGTCGTCAGGAATTAAATCAACATTGCTGTGTATGTTTGCAATTGATTGACTACTATCAGTACTGCGTGTTTTCGAACGAATGAATTATATTACATGTTGTGACGTTCGTTTGACTGTACAATTGTTATTGGACAATGCTAATATCGGTGTCCCATTGATTTGTAAGCAGTTCGCGCCGCTTTTGCTCTGTTGTGTGACTGTGTGTATAATTAATTTCAATTGTATTTACTATGGCCTGTTGCCCTTTTGCTATCGTTTCGCTTTCGCATGTTATTATTTTAATTTTATTGACGTTGTTGTATTTGCATTTGCTGATTTTTGATTTTTCAGAGACGTGCAGGCCCCATTCGCATTTTTATTCCGTATTCTAGTTCTCTCTGCCGCCCCCTGCCGACCCTCAACGACCCCAAATACCCCCGCCTTTCCCCGTGCCCTCTTTCAGTGGTAGTAGTAGCAGCAGTAGTAGTCATCATCATCGTCGTTTTAATATAGTAGCAGCAGAAGTAGGAGTTGGAGATAACAATATCAAATGGCAGTAGTAGGATAGGACAGAGAGAGTGTGATGGCCTGGGCTCACTAGAGGCCCCTTTCCGCCCGCAGAAAAATTGTCCGCGATTTTTCTCCCCGTGCAGCGAGCGGAGTCGAGCCCACTATAATCAAAGCCGGAACGCAATATTTTTTTTAAACTTACGTAGAGAAGCTAGATTTAGCGGCGTTTTTTCGACCAGAACGGGCGGCGCTACTGCCATTATTTTTCCACCATCGTGCTTGTCGGCCTGCAAAACCTGAACACCACAATTTTTTTTTCGTTCTGATCACTTTAACTATTTTATTTTAATTTTATTTATTCAGGAGTTTATCGCGGATTTTGGCGGGTGGCGCAATATATTCAATGGACGATCCGAGACAATTATTTTAGGCACCGCCTCCACCGCGAACGGATCGACCGCCTCTTGCTGTTCACCACTGTGACGATGACGTCTGCTGCCGTTGTTTATGCCACAAAGAGATCACAAAGCCTTTGCCATTGACGAACAGTTTTCGACAAAGACCTTTGCAATTGCCATTGACGAACCGAACAAAACGGCAGCCCACGCCATGCTTGACGATCACGTAGGCAAGACGACAGCTGCACACCCGAAGGCGAACGAAGTCAAAGAACATTTACTTATTACTGACGACGGTTTACTCGTGGTTATTTAACATGGAGCTTGCTGCCCGTCGTGGATTTTATGTTACCGTTTGTTCGTGGCTATTCAAGACTATGGTTATTTAATCGACGACGAGTAGTTTATCGGTGTTGTTTTTACTGACTGCGTGGTTGTTTGTCGATTGATAAAATTATTCGAAACATGGCCGCCGCTCGTGCTCGCCTTTGGTCTCGTCGTTTGCCACTGTTTCTTGGACGGATTTCGGCTATGACGAGGTGAGTGAACTGTTGTGTGTTTGTCTCGATTAGTTGCCTTGTTGCCGTGCCGTTTAAATGTTTTGACCGCTGTCACTTTGGCCAACTGCATATCGACATTTACGTTTGACTATTCTCGCGCGCGCTGGGCCGGTCTGATGCCCTCGACACTTTGACCTTTTGACCTGTCTGTTTGCCAATTTGGCCTGGGCTATCTACTCGTTGATTCTCCTTTATTTGCTTGTCTAATTTTACGTTTTAATTTCGACGTTTACGCCTTGTTATTTTCACTTCCTTGTTGCCTTCGTTCGAACACCGCAGGTGTTGTTGTATTTCACTGCTTTGTGTTGATTCCGTGCGCGCGTGTATTATTCTGTAAACTTTATTTTGTTAAGTACGTGTTAAGCAGCCGTTCTTTGAACAGGCCTGTCGTCAGGAATTAAATCAACATTGCTGTGTATGTTTGCAATTGATCGACTACTATCAGTACTGCGTGTTTTCGAACGAATGAATTATATTACATGTTGTGACGTTCGTTTGACTGTACAATTGTTATTTGACAATGCTAATATCGGTGTCCCATTGATTTGTAAGCAATTCGCGCCGCTTTTGCTCTGTTGTGTGACTGTGTGTATAATTAATTTCAATTGTATTTACTATGGCCTGTTGCCCTTTTGCTATCGTTTCGGTTTCGCATGTTATTATTTTAATTTTATTGACGTTGTTGTATTTGCATTTGCTGATTTTTGATTTTTCAGAGACGTGCAGGCCCCATTCGCATTTTTATTCCGTATTCTAGTTCTCTCTGCCGCCCCCTGCCGACCCTCAACGACCCCAAATATCACCGCCTTTCCCCGTGCCCTCTTTCAGTGGTAGTAGTAGCAGCAGTAGTAGTCATCATCATCGTCGTTTTAATATAGTAGCAGCAGAAGTAGGAGTTGGAGATAACAATATCAAATGGCAGTAGTAGGATAGGACAGAGAGAGTGTGATGGCCTGGGCTCACTAGAGGCCCCTTTCCGCAAGCAGAAAAATTTTCCACGATTTTTCTCCCCGTGCAGCGAGCGGAGTCGAGCCCACCATCATCAAAACCGGAACACAATATTTTTAGAAATGTCCATTGAGGTAACTAGATTTAGCGGCGTTTTCTCGACCAGAACGGGCGGCGCTACTGCCATTATTTTTCCACCATCGTGCTTGTCGGCCTGCAAAACCTGAACACCATAATTTTTTTTTCGTTCTGAACACTTTAACTATTTTATTTTAATTTTATTATTTCAGGAGTTTATCGCGGATTTTGGCGGGTGGCGCAATATATTCAATGGACGATCCGAGACAATTATTTTAGGCACCGCCTCCACCACGAACGGATCGACCACCTCTTGCTGTTCACCACTGTGACGATGACGTCTGCTGCCGTTGTTTATGCCACAAAGAGAACAAAGCCCTTTGCCATTGACGAACAGTTTTCGACAAAGACCTTTGCAATTGCTATTGACGAACCGAACAAAACGGCAGCCCACGCCATGCATGACGATCACGAAGCCAAGACGACAGCTGCACACTCGAAGGCGAACGAAGTCAAAGAAAATTCACTTGTTACTGACGACGGTTTACTCGTGGTTATTTAATATGGAGCTTGCTGCCCGTCGTGGATTTTATATTACCCTTTGTTCGTGGCTATTTAAGACTATGGTTATTTAATTGACGACGAGTAGTTTATCGGTGTTGTTTTTACTGACTGCGTGGTTGTCGATTGATAAAATTATTCGAAACATGGCCGCCGCTCGTGCTCGCCTTTGGTCTCGTCGTTTGCCACTGTTTCTTGGACGGATTTCGACTATGACGAGGTGAGTGAACTGTTGTGTGTTTGTCTCGATTAGTTGCCTTGTTGCCGTGCCGTTTAAATGTTTTGACCGCTGTCACTTTGGCCAACTGCATTTCGACATTTACGTTTGACTATTCTCGCGCGCGCTGGGCCGGTCTGATGCCCTCGACACTTTGACCTTTTGACCTGTCTGTTTGCCACTTTGGCCTGGGCTATCTACTCGTTGGTTCTCGTTTATTTGCTTGTCTAATTATACGTTTTAATTTCGACGTTTACGCCTTGTCATTTTGACTTCCTTGTTGCCTTCGTTCGAACACCGCAGGTGTTGTTGTATTTCACTGCTTTGTGTTGATTCCGTGCGCGCGTGTATTATTCTGTAAACTTTATTTTGTCAAGTACGTGTTAAGCAGCCGTTCTTTGAACAGGCCTGTCGTCAGGAATTTAATCAACATTGCTGTGTATGTTTGCAATTGATTGACTACTATCAGTACTGCGTGTTTTCGAACGAATGAATTATATTACATGTTGTGACGTTCGTTTGACTGTACAATTGTTATTGGACAATGCTAATATCGGTGTCCCATTGATTTGTAAGCAGTTCGCGCCGCTTTTGCTCTGTTGTGTGACTGTGTGTATAATTAATTTCAATTGTATTTACTATGGCCTGTTGCCCTTTTGCTATCGTTTCGGTTTCGCATGTTATTATTTTAATTTTATTGACGTTGTTGTATTTGCATTTGCTGATTTTTGATTTTTTAGAGACGTGCAGGCCCCATTCGCATTTTTATTCCGTATTCTAGTTCTCTCTGCCGCCCCCTGCCGACCCTCAACGACCCCAAATACCCCCGCCTTTCCCCGTGCCCTCTTTCGGTGGTAGTAGTAGCAGCAGTAGTAGTCATCATCATCGTCGTTTTAATATAGTAGCAGCAGAAGTAGGAGTTGGAGATAACAATATCAAATGGCAGTAGTAGGATAGGACAGAGAGAGTGTGATGGCCTGGGCTCACTAGAGGCCCCTTTCCGCCCCCAGAAAAATTGTCCGCGATTTTTCTCCCGTGCAGCGAGCGGAGTCGAGCCCACAATAATCAAAGCCGGAACGCAATATTTTTTTTAAACTTACGTAGAGAAGCTAGATTTAGCGGCGTTTTCTCGACCAGAACGGGCGGCGCTACTGCCATTATTTTTCCGCCATCGTGCTTGTCGGCCTGCAAAACCTGAACACCATAATTTTTTTTTCGTTCTGAACACTTTAACTATTTTATTTTAATTTTATTATTTCAGGAGTTTATCGCGGATTTTGGCGGGTGGCGCAATATATTCAATGGACGATCCGAGACAATTATTTTAGGCACCGCCTCCACCACGAACGGATCGACCACCTCTTGCTGTTCACCACTGTGACGATGACGTCTGCTGCCGTTGTTTATGCCACAAAGAGAACAAAGCCCTTTGCCATTGACGAACAGTTTTCGACAAAGACCTTTGCAATTGCTATTGACGAACCGAACAAAACGGCAGCCCACGCCATGCATGACGATCACGAAGCCAAGACGACAGCTGCACACTCGAAGGCGAACGAAGTCAAAGAAAATTCACTTATTACTGACGACGGTTTACTCGTGGTTATTTAATATGGAGCTTGCTGCCCGTCGTGGATTTTATATTACCCTTTGTTCGTGGCTATTTAAGACTATGGTTATTTAATTGACGACGAGTAGTTTATCGGTGTTGTTTTTACTGACTGCGTGGTTGTCGATTGATAAAATTATTCGAAACATGGCCGCCGCTCGTGCTCGCCTTTGGTCTCGTCGTTTGCCACTGTTTCTTGGACGGATTTCGACTATGACGAGGTGAGTGAACTGTTGTGTGTTTGTCTCGATTAGTTGCCTTGTTGCCGTGCCGTTTAAATGTTTTGACCGCTGTCACTTTGGCCAACTGCATTTCGACATTTACGTTTGACTATTCTCGCGCGCGCTGGGCCGGTCTGATGCCCTCGACACTTTGACCTTTTGACCTGTCTGTTTGCCACTTTGGCCTGGGCTATCTACTCGTTGATTCTCGTTTATTTGCTTGTCTAATTATACGTTTTAATTTCGACGTTTACGCCTTGTTATTTTGACTTCCTTGTTGCCTTCGTTCGAACACCGCAGGTGTTGTTGTATTTCACTGCTTTGTGTTGATTCCGTGCGCGCGTGTATTATTCTGTAAACTTTATTTTGTTAAGTACGTGTTAAGCAGCCGTTCTTTGAACAGGCCTGTCGTCAGGAATTAAATCAACATTGCTGTGTATGTTTGCAATTGATTGACTACTATCAGTACTGCGTGTTTTCGAACGAATGAATTATGTTACATGTTGTGACGTTCGTTTGACTGTACAATTGTTATTGGACAATGCTAATATCGGTGTCCCATTGATTTGTAAGCAGTTCGCGCCGCTTTTGCTCTGTTGTGTGACTGTGTGTATAATTAATTTCAATTGTATTTACTATGGCCTGTTGCCCTTTTGCTATCGTTTCGGTTTCGCATGTTATTATTTTAATTTTATTGACGTTGTTGTATTTGCATTTGCTGATTTTTGATTTTTCAGAGACGTGCAGGCCCCATTCGCATTTTTATTCCGTATTCTAGTTCTCTCTGCCGCCCCCTGCCGACCCTCAACGACCCCAAATACCCCCGCCTTTCCCCGTGCCCTCTTTCGGTGGTAGTAGTAGCAGCAGTAGTAGTCATCATCATCGTCGTTTTAATATAGTAGCAGCAGAAGTAGGAGTTGGAGATAACAATATCAAATGGCAGTAGTAGGACAGTAGGACAGAGAGAGTGTGATGGCCTGGGCTCACTAGAGGCCCCTTTCCGCCCCCAGAAAAATTGTCCGCGATTTTTCTCCCGTGCAGCGAGCGGAGTCGAGGCCCGCGCGGCCCCAGCGCTCCGTCGTGCGCCGGTAGGCGCGGTACGCTGGCCCGGAAAAGGGCAAAGAAGCCCGCTACCGAACCCAAACCCGCCGCCAGGTCCATTGCGAGTCCACGACTTTTTCTAGACGCGACGACCCCGCTATTTCGAAGTTTGAACACTTGCCGGGCGCCTACGAACTCGAAACCAACGCCAAACGAAACATCGGCTCTCGATTAGTGCACATCATAATTTTTTATCCGTTTCGAAAACTCCTAGTTTGTCAATTTTTAATTTCAAAACAGCGACCGACCTCTAAACGCCTTCTCTTCGACTGAGCCATTTTGCCTTCCCTCCTTTTCGACTCGCTGCCTCGCTTTCGTCGCTCGCTCCCTGTGGTCGTTCGTACCGAGACTTCTTCTCCACCACCGCCTGTAATAGTTTTCTGTTTTCTTGTTGTTGTTTTAAACTCGCTTTCTATTCGCGAACCACGGTGTAAAAGGCGAAACGACGAAACGACGTTCTTTTAGTTTATTGTGTTCTCTTGTCTGTCAGTTGTTAATCTACGCCACTGATTTTCTTTGGTAGGAGTTTGTTAGAGAATGGAGACGAACCCTGGGTTTATTACTTTACTGGCATTTTATTATAATTATGTCGACGGACATTTTGGATTCTTATTATTTCTCTGCTGGCTCTTGTCCCTTGGCAATCACCTGTCCTATCTATCGGAGAAAAAAAATTTACAAGGTAAGATTGGAATTAACTAATTTGTAGTCGTTCGTTAGGAGACCTACGGCCTTGTGTTGTTTGCCCTTTCGTTTTGACTCCTTCGTAGTTCCTCGTCGAACAGAAAATTCGCTGTCCTTCGTCGAATTCCCAATGTTTACCTTCGTAGTTCCGCGCGCGCGTGGGTCGGCCGAGCCACGTCTCTTATTTACCCCAAACTGAATTCCACTTGTATGTATGGATATTTATTTTTCGATTATACTGTTTTGAAATTACGAAAACGCGTCTTGAAATTCTAACTGTTGACGAAATAACGCCGTCAAGGTACACTAATAATTCACAGTTTCTCTCATTTATTTCAGGAGGCATTTCGTAAGACGACCACGACAAATACTACATTCCAGAAGCAACTACGACACTATAGCTATGCTCGAATGTATTCTTGGTTGAATTCGACTGGTATGTATGCATATTTATTTTACAATTATACTGTTTTGAAATTACGAAAACGTGTCTTGAAAACGTTTGTTGACGAAATAACGCCGTCAAGCTGTGGCCGGTCAAACTCGTGGCATTGCATGCAATATGTTCAATTTTAAACTAATTTAGCTTGTTATCTACTGTTGTTAACTCTTGTTATTTATTTTATTTGTTTATTTGCCACGGCATGTTGTTGTTTATGTGCTAAACTGATTCTCGACGAAGGGAACAGATCGCTTCCGTGTTCACAGTAATAATTCACAGTTTCTCTCGTTTATTTCAGGAGGCATTTCGTAAAACGACCACGACAAATACTAGATTCCAGAAGCAACTACGACACTATAGCTATGCTCGAATGTATTCTTGGTTGAATTCGACTGGTATGTATGCATATTTATTTTACAATTATACTGTTTTGAAATTACGAAAACGTGTCTTGAAAATGTTTGTTGACGAAATAACGCCGTCAAGCTGTGGCCGGTCAAACTCGTGGCATTGCATGCAATATGTTCAATTTTAAACTAATTTAGCTTGTTATCTACTGTTGTTAACTCTTGTTATCTATTTTATTTGTTTATTTGCCACGGCATGTTGTTGTTTATGTGCTAAACTGATTCTCGACGAAGGGAACAGATCGCTTCCGTGTTCACAATAATAATTCACAGTTTCTCTCATTTATTTCAGGAGGCATTTCGTAAAACGACCACGACAAATACTAGATTCCAGAAGCAACTACGACACTATAGCTATGCTCGAATGTATTCTTGGTTGAATTCGACTGGTATGTATGAATATTTATTTTACAATTATACTGTTTTGAAATTACGAAAACGTGTCTTGAAAATGTTTGTTGACGAAATAACGCCGTCAAGTTGTGGCCGGTCAAACTCGTGGCATTGCATGCAATATGTTCAATTTTAAACTAATTTGGCTCATACAAGACACGTGGTCCACTATTTGTGTTATTAACATGATCAAACGATATCTTTTGGTTAATTTAGAATGATTTACTGCTTCGTATAAAAAAATAAGAAAAATCGTTGATAAAAGTTCGCCGATTGGCGGACTCGAACCGACGACCCTGATATTGTTACACCGTAGAATTAACCAATGAGCCACAGCCTACTTACTGTGAATTGGGCTTTGATTGACGTAATCGACAAACCTACTGCTTCGACAACGTATTATTGAACAAGGCCGACCCACGCGCGTGTATTGAATTTCAAATTACCACATTATATACACATATTTTCTGCTAGTCGCCAGGCTAACTAGCATAGTCGATTATAGCAATTAATTTACATTCTCTTATCACCTTAGATACGCTGATCTATTTGTAGGCAGCAGCAACACTTTTGCTCCGCTATTTTTGGACTGCCTGCCATCGGCTGCCGCTTCCGCCGGTGTAGTGTAGGTTGGGTGGTAATTTGTATATGGCCACCTTGATTGTATGTACTATTGTATGATGTACAATTATGATGTAATTAGTTGAAACAAATGTATTTATGGAAGTAAAATATTAACGAATGATAATCACAAGAAAGAGGACAATGATGAG
The DNA here is from genome assembly GCA_916610825.1 of Haliclystus octoradiatus. Lineage (NCBI taxonomy): Eukaryota > Metazoa > Cnidaria > Staurozoa > Stauromedusae > Haliclystidae > Haliclystus > Haliclystus octoradiatus. Next base: position 20,915,802 of record OU744450.1, on the reverse strand, counting down.
GAGAGTAATAAAAATAATCCGCCCTCCACCGGGCAAATCCTGCGGCCCCACTCCTTTCACACTGCGCCCCCTGCCGACCCAAACGTCCCCTCGCTGCATCCATGGCCTCCCCCCCCACAACAGCCAACATTTCACCAAATTAGGAGTAGATCAGTAGTAGTAGTAAGAAGTTGCCTGTGACCCACGGGACGACGATAACAAAAGGTGGTGGAGATAAAGCTTATAGGGCGTAGATCAAGGCCCGCGCGGCCCCAGCGCTCCCCCATGCGCCGTAGGCGCCAACGCTGGCCCGGAAAAGGGCCCCATGCCCGCAACCGAACCCATACCCGCCGCCAGGTCATTTGCGAGACAAGATTTTTTCTACACCAGCCGACCCCCACTTTAGAGAAGTTTAAACACTTGCCGGGCGCCTACGAACTTGAAACCAACGCCAAACGAAACATCGGCTCTCTCTTAGTGCACATCATAATTTTTTAGTCGTTTCAAAAACTCCCAGTTTGTCAATTTTTAATTTCAAAACAGCGACCGACCTCTAAACGCCTTCTCTTCGACTGAGCCATTTTGCCTTCCCTCCTTCTCGACTCGCTGCCTCGCTTTTGTCGCTCGCTCCCTGTGGTCGTTCGTACCCACACTTCTTTTCCACCACGGCCTCTACTAGTTTTCTGTTTTCTTGTTGTTAATAAACACTTTTTATTCGAACCACCTAACAGGAGGTGAAACGACCAAACGACGTTCCTTTAGTTTCTTGTGCTCACTTGTCTGCCAGTTGTTAATCTACGCCACTGCTTTTTGTTGTTAGGAGTTTGTTAGAGAATGGAGACGAACCCTCGGTTTATTACTTTACTGGCATTTTATTATAATTATGTCGACGGACATTTTGGATTCTTATTTCTCTGCTGGCTCTTGTCCCTTGGCAATCACCTGTCCTATCTATCGGAGAAAAAACTACAAGGTAAGATTCGAATTGACCGGTTTGTAGTCGTTCGTTAGGAGACCTACGGCCTTGTGTTGTTTGCCCTTTCGTTTTGACTCCTTCGAAGTTCCTTGTCGAACAGAAAACTCCCTGTCGTTCGTCGAATTCACAATGTCTACCTTCGTAATTCCGCGCGCGCGTGGGTCGGCCGAGCCACGTCTCTTATCTACCTCAAACTGATTCAAATCCACCATTACTGCACTCTTCTCCACTGCCTACCTTCGAGGGACTCTTCTTATCTATTTTATTTGCTATAACATGTTGTTGTTTATGTGCTAAACTGATTCTCGTCGACTGTGTTCACGAAATTAATACACACTTTCTCTCCTTTATTTCAGGAGGCATTTCGTAAGACGACCGCGACAGTTACAAGATTCCTGAAGCAACTATGACACTATAGCTATGCTTGAATGTATTCTTGGTTGAATTCGATTGGTATGTATGAATATTTATTTTACAATTATACTGTTTTGAAATTACGAAAACATGTCTTGAAATTGTAACTGTTGACAAAATAATGCCGTCAATGTGTGGCCGGTCAAACTCGTGGCATTGCATGCAATGTATTCAATTTTAAATTAATTTAGCTTCTTATCTGTTGTTGTTAGCTCTTGTTATCTATTTTATTTGCCACGGCATGTTGTTGTTTATGTGCTAAACTGATTCTCGACGAAGGGGACAGATCGCTTCCATGTTCACGAAAATAATCCACAGTTTCTCTCATTTATTTCAGAAGGCATTTCGTAAGACGACCACGACAAATACAAGATTCCAGAAGCAACTACGACACTATAGCTATGCTTGAATGTATTCTTGGTTGAGTTCGACTTGTATTTATGAATATTTATTTTACAATTATACTGTTTTGAAATTACGAAAACATGTCTTAATTTAGCTTCGACAAGACACATGGTCCACTAATTGGTGTTATTAAATTAATTTAGCTTGTTATCTATTGTTGTTAACTCTTGTTATCTTGTTATTGTTTGTTTACGAAATATATATACAACACTAAATATATAAATATATATATATGTATATGTTTAAATGTATTTTTTTATCCTCCACTTTTATGTATGAATATTTTTCCAATTATATAATTCAAACATGGTTTGAAATTGTTGTTTACGAAATAACGTCGTCAAGGCGTGGCCAGTCAAATTCGTGGTATTGCATGCAATATATAATTTATTCAATATTATAGTAAATTAAGCTTCACTAGTCACATGGTCCACTATTCCGTGTTATTAACTCTCTATTTTATCCTATCACAATCAACCGTAAAAAATTTTCCAGGAATAATGCTTTTCATTTAATTTCCTTCACTTGCATAACTATTACTAAGGAATTTCTATCACATTTACTTTACAATTTTCTATTTTATCTAATAAAATCAACCTTGAAAAATTTTCCCCGAATAATGCTTTTCATATAATGTCCTTCACTTGCATAGCTATTACGAATAAATTTCTATTACATTTACTTTACAATTTTCTATTTTATCTAATAAAATCAACCTTGAAAAATTTTCCCCCGAATAATGCTTTTCATATAATTTCCTTCATTTGCATAACTATTACGAAGAAATTTCTATTACATTTACTTTTCAATTTTCTATTTTATTTAATGAAATCAACCTTGAAAAATTTTCCCCGAATAATGCTTTTCATATAATTTCCTTCACTTGCATAACTATTAAGAATAAATTTCTATCACATTTACTTTACAACTTTCTATTTTATCTAATAAAATCAACCTTGAAAAATTTTCCCCGAATAATGCTTTTCATTTAATTTCCTTCATTTGCATAACTATTACGAACAAATTTCTATTACATTTACTTTTCAATTTTCTATTTTATTTAATGAAATCAACCTTGAAAAATTTTCCCCGAATAATGCTTTTCATATAATTTCCTTCACTTGCATAACTATTAAGAATAAATTTCTATCACATTTACTTTACAACTTTCTATTTTATCTAATAAAATCAACCTTGAAAAATTTTCCCCGAATAATGCTTTTCATTTAATTTCCTTCACTTGCATAACTATTACAAAGAAATTTCTATTACATTTACTTTACAACTTTCTATTTTATCTAATAAAATCAACCTTGAAAAATTTTCCCCCGAATAATGCTTTTCATATAATTTCCTTCATTTGCATAACTATTACAAAGAAATTTCTATTACATTTACTTTACAACTTTCTATTTTATCTAATAAAATCAACCTTGAAAAATTTTCCCCCGAATAATGCTTTTCATATAATTTCCTTCATTTGCATAACTATTACAAAGAAATTTCTATCACATTTACTTTACAACTTTCTATTTTATCTAATAAAATCAACCTTGAAAAATTTTCCCCCGAATAATGCTTTTCATATAATTTCCTTCATTTGCATAACTATTACGAACAAATTTCTATTACATTTACTTTTCAATTTTCTATTTTATTTAATGAAATCAACCTTGAAAAATTTTCCCGGAATAATGCTTTTCATATAATTTCCTTCACTTGCATAACTATTAAGAATAAATTTCTATCACATTTACTTTACAACTTTCTATTTTATCTAATAAAATCAACCTTGAAAAATTTTCCCCGAATAATGCTTTTTATATAATTTCCTTCACTTGCATAACTATTAAGAATAAATTTCTATCACATTTACTTTACAATTTTCTATTTTATCTAATAAAATCAACCTTGAAAAATTTTCCCCGAATAATGCTTTTCATATAATGTCCTTCACTTGCATAGCTATTACGAATAAATTTCTATTACATTTACTTTACAATTTTCTATTTTATCTAATAAAATCAACCTTGAAAAATTTTCCCCCGAATAATGCTTTTCATATAATTTCCTTCATTTGCATAACTATTACGAAGAAATTTCTATTACATTTACTTTTCAATTTTCTATTTTATTTAATGAAATCAACCTTGAAAAATTTTCCCCGAATAATGCTTTTCATATAATTTCCTTCACTTGCATAACTATTAAGAATAAATTTCTATCACATTTACTTTACAACTTTCTATTTTATCTAATAAAATCAACCTTGAAAAATTTTCCCCGAATAATGCTTTTCATTTAATTTCCTTCATTTGCATAACTATTACGAACAAATTTCTATTACATTTACTTTTCAATTTTCTATTTTATTTAATGAAATCAACCTTGAAAAATTTTCCCCGAATAATGCTTTTCATATAATTTCCTTCACTTGCATAACTATTAAGAATAAATTTCTATCACATTTACTTTACAACTTTCTATTTTATCTAATAAAATCAACCTTGAAAAATTTTCCCCGAATAATGCTTTTCATTTAATTTCCTTCACTTGCATAACTATTACAAAGAAATTTCTATTACATTTACTTTACAACTTTCTATTTTATCTAATAAAATCAACCTTGAAAAATTTTCCCCCGAATAATGCTTTTCATATAATTTCCTTCATTTGCATAACTATTACAAAGAAATTTCTATTACATTTACTTTACAACTTTCTATTTTATCTAATAAAATCAACCTTGAAAAATTTTCCCCCGAATAATGCTTTTCATATAATTTCCTTCATTTGCATAACTATTACAAAGAAATTTCTATCACATTTACTTTACAACTTTCTATTTTATCTAATAAAATCAACCTTGAAAAATTTTCCCCCGAATAATGCTTTTCATATAATTTCCTTCATTTGCATAACTATTACGAACAAATTTCTATTACATTTACTTTTCAATTTTCTATTTTATTTAATGAAATCAACCTTGAAAAATTTTCCCGGAATAATGCTTTTCATATAATTTCCTTCACTTGCATAACTATTAAGAATAAATTTCTATCACATTTACTTTACAACTTTCTATTTTATCTAATAAAATCAACCTTGAAAAATTTTCCCCGAATAATGCTTTTTATATAATTTCCTTCACTTGCATAACTATTAAGAATAAATTTCTATCACATTTACTTTACAATTTTCTATTTTATTTAATAAAATCAACCTTGAAAAATTTTTTCGGAATAATGCTTTTCATATAATTTCCTTCATTTGCATAACTATTACGAAGAAATTTCTATTACATTTACTTTTCAATTTTCTATTTTATTTAATGAAATCAACGTTGAAAAATTTTCCCCGAATAATGCTTTTCATATAATTTCCTTCACTTGCATAACTATTAAGAATAAATTTCTATTACATTTACTTTTCAATTTTCTATTTTATTTAATGAAATCAACCTTGAAAAATTTTCCCGGAATAATGCTTTTCATATAATTTCCTTCACTTGCATAACTATTAAGAATAAATTTCTATCACATTTACTTTACAACTTTCTATTTTATCTAATAAAATCAACCTTGAAAAATTTTCCCCGAATAATGCTTTTCATATAATTTCCTTCACTTGCATAACTATTAAGAATAAATTTCTATCACATTTACTTTACAATTTTCTATTTTATTTAATAAAATCAACCTTGAAAAATTTTTTCGGAATAATGCTTTTCATATAATTTCCTTCATTTGCATAACTATTACGAAGAAATTTCTATTACATTTACTTTTCAATTTTCTATTTTATTTAATGAAATCAACGTTGAAAAATTTTCCCCGAATAATGCTTTTCATATAATTTCCTTCACTTGCATAACTATTAAGAATAAATTTCTATTACATTTACTTTACAACTTTCTATTTAATCTAATAAAATCAACCTTGAAAAATTTTCCCGGAATAATGCTTTTCATATAATTTCCTTCACTTGCATAACTATTAAGAAGAAATTTCTATCACATTTACTTTACAATTTTCTATTTTATTTAATAAAATCAACCTTGAAAAATTTTTTCGGAATAATGCTTTTCATTTAATTTCCTTCACTTGCATAACTATTACAAAGAAATTTCTATCACATTTCATTTTCAATTTTCTATTTTATCTAATAAAATCAACCTTGGAAAATTTTACCCGAATAATGCTTTTCATTTAATTTTATTCACTTGCATAAGTCTAAGTAAAAAAGTTCTATTACATTTACCATACAATTCGCTATTTTATCTATATTATTTCATTTTTTGTACATTACAAATCAAATTATATCATAGTTACATACATACATGGTGAAATTTCAATTATTATAAACATATTGTAAATATAGTATTATCATTAATGGTTTTATGTCACTGCAACTGTTTCTTCTTCACTAGGAAATTTCAACCTCTCAGGGATATCAAAATCGGAGCAAGGCTTTAAATAAGAAATGTGGAAGCGGTTGGCTGCGGCCACTCCACCATCTACAGCAGGTGCTGGCTGGGTCCAACCCATTACTTCAAACTTTGCATTTGGCAATTGAAGGATCCTTCGGACTGTTTTTCTGAACTCTATTACATTTAATTCGTTAATGTTAATCTAAAAGATATAATTACAAAATCAATTAGAACATTTCGCAAAAGCAACAATTTTATTACTTTTATCAACTCACTTTACTTTGCCATTAATTCTGGAAAAGCAATTCTAGCCCTGACCTGTCCTGTATCAAGCAATCACCTCAGTATGGTCGCCACTCACTACGATTCAATACAGATGTTGTATGAATTTACTACGTGCAATATAGTGTATATGGTATACTGCTTTCTTATTTACACAATCTGAAATTCATTATGAAATTCATTTCCACATTAAAATATTTTAATGGACTACAACTTTCTCGCACAATTTCTTACCTTTAAATGAGCTTTTTTGACAAACATCTGCAAGGCGCTGATGCTTGTCATCTCCGCCCTCCATTCATCTGTCAGAACAGTAGCGCTTAACCCAGGTTTCTCCATACCTTTTGGGCAAGGCTTCATCGCCCAACACCTTAACGACCCATCTTTGCTGTGGACGCCATCGCATTGGATGGCACTGCAAAACTTGGCGACAATGATCTGCAACAAATATAGATAATAAATATTTAATATCATATTTAAAATTCCATTTTAAGGATCGCAATTTGGTTATATGGTATTGAAATCTACAGCATCGGGCTTGCCCCCCCCCCTAATGAAAATATCGATCCAAACACGCCTTCACAAACTGTCAAAACATGTTACCATATGTTCAAAGTATAATGTTAGGGATAATTTTTCACAATAATGTTTCTTTTAAATGCAATAGCAAGTCTAACAATAACTACAAGTCAAACTTACATTTCTGAAAGACAATTTCCCGACATGCACGAAAGGCAGAAAACCACCAAGCTGTATCTTTCCAGCAGGTATTTTGTGTATTCCAATCAGCCTGCTTTGGTTCTCGTTGATGATTATCGAATCAGTCACCTTAAATTTGGGCACCTTGTACATGGTTCCGTCAGGTTTTGGATCTGTGATGGTTACCTTGGCACCGATGAATTTTTCCCCAGGCCAAAATAATGCCATCACCGATTCTTGCAGATCACATGAAATAATAAAGGGTAAACCTTCCAAGTCTCTGAAATGACACAAACATTTAATACTTTAAAACACAGAAAATTGGTAATTCATCTCACTTCTATCCAGGTACAATTTTTGGATCAAGAAATTACTACAAATGCGTGGAAAACAATTATTGCACACTCTTCAATTACATATATATAAATAAAAATATAAAATAACCTACCGAATGTAAATCAAACGATCAAAATGACTTGCTCCTCCTCCACTTTTCCCTTTCTTTACTCCATTTTTCTTGTTTGTTCTTCTTATTACATGGACAATGTGCCCTTCCAATTTCCATTCCTCGTCCAAGTCTTCGTCATCCAATACCTGCGTTAGCGTTTTCGTCTCAAACTGTCGGGCATAACGACGAATGCCATCCAAATCTCCCTCTTCGATTTTTCGTTTTACGTTGCAAGATAACCTGTGCAGGAACACATAAAAAGTTATATTTCAATCACATAATAATATAATATACCGTATACATACAGTATTAGTTGTGACTATGCAGTGTATATTTTACTAAATTACAAATTATATTTAGGAATTACAGTACTTACATTTTGATATTTCAGTTCAACCTTTGCTGCTTTACTTCGATATTTGATATGAAAGTACTGCTAAACTTTCTCAATTTATAGCAAAACCAGGTAACTATAACAGTTGGATATCATTAAGGTGTGTCGATGCCGCCAGTCTACACCATGGTCTACAGCATGAATTGTGCAGGAAATGTAATACAATTAGACTACACACCGCCGGATTTTATTTCAATTCTCAATTTAATCAAACACTAAATATATATGTGTCCAAATCCAATATAATTTTCTCTCAATATTATTTCATTACAGTTATTAACAAATTTTACAGTAATGTTATTATAAAAATTAGTACATTCGACTCTTGACTTCTGTATTCACGGAAAATGTTGTTCTTACTTAAAATCATGCTAAAACACCCATTTAGAGGTTCTTGTCAATAACAGTGTCATTAAATTCTTCCAGACATTTTATTTCGCACCAGCAAAGTTTTGCAGGAAATGAAATACTCTTTAGTCACTGAAAACACCCCGCTATTTTCATTCAAGATACCTTTAACAGACATCCAATTTCGTTTATTGCTTACGATGCTATCGTTTGACTTCAATTTCAACACTAGTTACATCTATAATATAGCAGTCAAATCGCTACATTCTACAAACAAATTATTAAATCTTAGTTAAATATTAAATGCATGGTTTATAGCATGGAACTGCGCATGTTCACGTAATTACAATCAGACCTTTTTATTCACTTGGTACAACAAAATCTCTCGCTATTTTTACTCACGTAAATTTAAAAAATATATATATTTTACATACCATACATTTCTACTACACTCTGCTTACGATACTATTGTTTTTCGTCCGAAATTAAAATTAATTATATTTATGATATAGAATTTTAATCGAAATCCTACAGTTATCAATCACATTAACATATTAAATTCAATGGACTACAGCATAGACGTTTGCAGGACACGTAATTCATCTATAGACTATACGCCCCTGGCATTTCATAGCTAAACGTCATTTTTAGCGTAATTTCAATATGACAGTAAAATAGCAATTTCCTTTTCAATCTATCATGTATAGACTATACGCCCCTGGCAAATCATAGCTAAACGTCATTTCAATAAGACCGTAAATATCAATTTTGTTTTCTGTCTATAAAATTATGTTAACTCCTGTATTCATTAGAAAATATTGTTCATAATTTAATTATGCTAAAACATCTATTTCACATTTCAAAATTATTCAAAACATTTCCTTTCAGACATTTTACTTCGCACCAGCAAAATTGTGAAGGAATCCAGCACCCTGTAATATTCACTCACAACAGACATTTTTCCGCTTTTTACTAAACAAAACTTTAAAATATTTAATTTTATATACCCTATCTGTTAAATTTTGTTTACGATGATATTGTTTTAGCCGGTATACTGTATACCAATTAAACATTCAACATAAATACAATACCTACATTTCCAATTAATATTTTTCAAATGAAATACGTCATATTTATAGACGAAACTAATATCTTATAGACAACAGACCCGCCGTCTGCCGTTCTTACAAATCAAACACATTGAATGTCCTTTTTCTACTATTCTATTAAATTTTGCATCGATCGTATTGTTTTTATTCAAAAATAACATTATCACATTATTTCACATTTCAAAATTATTCAAAACATTTCCTTTCAGACATTTTACTTCGCACCAGCAAAATTGTGAAGGAATCCAGCACCCTTTAATATTCACTCACAACAGACATTTTTCCGCTTTTTACTAAACAAAACTTTAAAATATTTAATTTTATATACCCTATCTGTTAAATTTTGTTTACGATGTTATTGTTTTAGCCGGTATACTGTATACCAATTAAACATTCAACATAAATACAATACCTACATTTCCAATTAATATTTTTCAAATGAAATACGTCATATTTATAGACGAAACTAATATCTTATAGACAACAGACCCGCCGTCTGCCGTTCTTACAAATCAAACACATTGAATGTCCTTTTTCTACTATTCTATTAAATTTTGCATCGATCGTATTGTTTTTATTCAAAAATAACATTATCTATAATCATAAATAAAGCATTTGAATCAATATTCTACAGACATTCAATAAATATGAATGACACCACTTTAACTGCTTGATAGACGTGTCATATCACAAGACAATGACAAGACACCGCTATAAAAATAATGTGTGAACGTTTATCCGTCATATCACACTTTCTAGTTTCCTGGTTCATTTGCAATAAATGTGTTATTAAAGCCATTACAACACATCTTTCAACATTCAAGGACATAAAGTGTAGAGCACAGACGAAATTTTTACGATACCACATTAATTTCACTCAACGTATGGTACTGCAGACTTGATGGCTTAGTTGGAATAAACAAATCATTGTCATCATACACTTTGTGTGTGTGTAGACTATATATATCTTACAAGTGATGTTTTAAGCAAAATTTATATCCTAACCTTTAAATGGTAAGTGTTTTACATTTATTTCAATGTTTAAGGTGAACAATATCTAATATTACATTGCTTTCTAATTGATTATATTATTAATTAAACTTTGAAAAATTTTTCAGGAATAATGCTTTTCATTCAATTTCCTTCAGTTGCATAAGTCTAAGTAATAAATCTCTATTACATTTACTATACAATTTTCTATTTTATCTAATAAAATCAATTGTGAAAAATTTTTTCCGGAATAATGCATTTCATTTAATTTCCTTCAGTTGCATAAGTCTAAGTAATAAATTTCTATTACATTTACTATAGTTTTATCTGATAAAATCAACTTTGAAAAATTTTCCAAGAATAATGCTTTTCATTTAATTTCCTTCACTTGCATAACTATTACTAAGAAATTTCTATTACATTTACTTAACAATTTTCTATTTTCCTGGAATAATGCTTTTCATTTAATTTCCTTCAGTTGCATAAGTCTAAGTAATAAATTTCTATTACATTTACTATACAATTTTTTATTTTATCTAATGAAATCAACTTTGAAAAATTTTCCTGGAATAATGCATTTCATTTAATTTCCTTCAGTTGTATAAGTCTAAGTAATAAATTTCTATTACATTTACTATACAATTTTCTATTTTATCTAATGAAATCTACCTTGACAATTTTTCCCGGAATAATGCTTTTCAGTTTATTTTGTTCAGTTGCATAAGTCTAAGTAACAAATTTCTATTACATAATTATACTGTACACATATATCCGGAATAGCTATCCATCACTTATTCTTCTTATTATTTTTAACAAGTACATTTCCAAAGTATTGAATTTTATGCTAATTATTTCATTACTGTGTGTAATTTTTCACGGACCGGTATGTAGGCCTACAGTTTATAATTTATTCATCTCAAATTATGCAATGGAATTATTTCGCTACTGTGTTTAATAAAGCTCATACTCAAATATGTCCTTTCAAATTGTGACATATAAATACATACATTGTCCAATCGATAATCTGGGAACACCTATTTCATTTTATTGAGTGTTAAAATTTAAATATTAATTTTCAATTTCACAACTTATATAATATTCCAAATACTTTTATTTTCGATTGTTTAAATTGCTTCACCGACAATTTTACCATATTGACTGTATCCTTATCCTAGTGCCTTATCCCAGACAAAATACTTCTTTTTCTGGTGTCATTCACAAACCCAAACTTTATTTGGGCACCCCTTTTCCTTTGTTAATTCAGTAGAATTTAGTTCAATATAAGGGGCTATAATCCTATAATTCAAGTTACTTTAAAAAAACATTTTTATTGTAAAATATAAGAGGTACAAATATAAGAAAAATTAAGAAAATTATTTTACATTGACCAAACAAATGAGGAGACACAGGAGATTTAACAAATTTTAATTGCTAGCAACATAAATCGAATGCATTCTCTTACATATTAGATGGTGCTGTTACATGAACAACATATAACTTTATAATGGAAGCATATTAATTTAATCACTCTACATATTTTATTTCAGGGTCGAAAACACATAAAACAACAATATACATGTTCACGTTGTAATGTAAGTATTTATGATGAAAAACAATATTTGCTTTTTTGTATTCATAATTATCACCATGGATACTGATACAATTGTTACTGATATTGCAGCAACGTGGGCATAGGTCAAATGCGTGTCCCCTTCGAACTGTTCCGCCACTGCCAGTGCCAGATCAAGACAATGATGAAGACATGTCTATGGAGGTAAATTGTGATGCAGATAAATTGATCATATATCAACAAATCATCAAGTTGTAAGCATTACTTAATGACCTGTGTTTATCACCTCAGATCGACAACATTGATGAATCTCAGTCTCAACAACAGCAACAACAGCCTCCAGTAAGATTTTATTTTTGTTGTCCACACCTTATTTATTAAGTTATTACCACATTTGTACACATATATACATATTAACATACATATCAACTATCAGAATTTATAAATATTGAAACTATCAGTACTGATGTTCTATGTACAGCCTGTCAAAACATGAAGATAGTTCTGTGGTTCCACACTCCCACATTGGTCAAAATGGGCTTCCCTGAAACAAATTGAATACAAATGGTTAATCACATTTGATTTATTATTCATGTTTTATTTTACATAGGACGTCAGCCAGACAACTAATGATGATTCAATTTCGTCCGACATTGATATGTCATCATCATCATCATCATCATCATCATCATCATCAATTGTAAGTAGATTGCACTTTTCACCTATCACATTAATTTAGCATTTTACAAAATCTACATCTATAGTTACCGTCTTTCTTCTTGAATGTCAGCACAATGTCACATTAAATGACATTTGTCGTATCTACAAAATAGGATACATATTATAGCATTGTCATTATATACGGAAACATTTATTCACTTGCAGGTCGATTCAAGTGATGACGAAGACAACAGCGATGCAAATATAAATATATCAACTAACGTAAGTAGAGAATCATTTGCTGCTTCTACATAATCTAATGAGTAGGTGAATTTATGGCGCTTTATATTCACAAATAAACTCATGTTGTCTTTTCATAACTTGTGTAACAGGTTCAGCATTCTCCCCATAATGGCAACATTAACAATGGTATACCATTCCAACAGCATCACAATTCAGTGAGTATTTTCTGTTCCTGTCTTGTCATGCTTATTTATGCAAATGATAAGTGTTACAGTTAACATTTCAAAAATGATTCAAACAAATTCAATTTCATAAATGATCTACTCCAAAACACAAACCTGCAATCGACAGTTACTCATGATTGATTTTCAAATGTGTTCCTAGGGAGTGGATAAAGAAGCAACATAAGAATTGTAGTACATCCCATCTAACGTATCATTGTATAGCAGGTTTCTCTTCTTTATGCATTCGTTAATTATATACACTACTTTTTCATTTAGGACGTCAACCAGTCAATTTCACAAAATCATGATTTAATTTTGTCTGACATAGACATGTCATCATCATCATCATCATCATCATCATCAGATGTAAGTAGATTGCACTTTTCATGCATCATATTGAATTAGCATTCTACAAAAAGCTACATTTATGTAAGCAGTCAACAATAAAGCATAACATTACAGTTACAATACAACACAGCCGTTTGATTTATTCTGATTTTATCAATTTTTAGATGGACTCCTCAGATAGTGAAGGCAGTGATGAAACCAGTTCGCAAGATTCATCTGATGGTGACACGCCACCCATCATGTGCAGCGTGTGTCACATGACAACAACACCATCACATCCCCTGAATTTTCAAAACCTGACAGCAAACCTCAAAAAACACAAAATTGGAGATTTTAATGGCCAACGCGAGGGGAACGTGGCATGCCACCATTGCACAGCAATGTTGAACAACAACAAATTAAATTGGCATCATTCATGGCCAGCACAGATGTGGTCAGTGCTGAGTGGTACCACAGCATGTCGCCAGCCCAAACAATTCATGGAAGCTATTCCACAGGATCTGCGACATGCTTGGACAAATTCCTACCATTTGATATCACCAAATATCATTCAGCACTGGCCAGTGCTACCAAAATTTAAGAACATCACTTTGGATGTCATCGAGTCCAAACAACAATTATCAGGTAGTTTAAAAATTGGTAACATGATAAAGTTTTTTAAAAAAAATCCCTATCCAGAAGTAAGATGTCCAGCAGGTTGCTGTCGTTTCGTAGATGACATTTTTCGAAAAAGAACACGCAGTATTCCTGCCAATCACTACTTCAAGCATTTGGCAGAGCTCAACACTCAACTTCAGCCAAACATCAACAGACTGGCCTGTAGTAGAACAGACTTTCCGTCGTCGGTGTCTCAGCTTGACTGGACATCAAGCCCCAGTCTGATAATAGACAAAAATGGACTTAGCGTCATTGTGTGTAATGATAGATATCATTCATCGGAAAAAACCATCATTCATTTAAATGAACACCCCGTGTACGGCAGTTCTCCTCCAGATTCTAACGATGACTTGGCACCCCTAACCATATCATCTAACTTGGTACGGTTAGGGAGGGCAAATCCTCAAAATACTACATACGATGTCTTGACAATGAGAGGCAATGGCAAAGGTTTGTATTTATACCAAAACATTAACATTTACACGTTTAATTTTTTGTTGTTGTTTGATTTTCAATTTCATGTTTCAATTATATAGGTCTCAGTACGTTTAAAATTACACAAAACAAACAAAATGAAAATCCAACAGAACAAGATCGCATTACATATGGAATGGTATTAGATGAAAGAGATGATATACGTCGGTATGTACCTGTGTGATGAAATTATGTGTGATGTTTTACTGCTATGTGATTCATGTATTTGTGCAGCATTAACTTTCACTTTTCAACTGATTCTTACAGGTATTTGGCAAATCAACACCATCTATCATCAGATTTTGTAGAAGAACACCTTCAATTCTACAAAGATAAAAACATTACCAAAACAGATGGATCTTACATGACACCATATGATGCCCTTCATCTACAACAACTGATTGATAACAAAAGCAAAAGTAAAGATTCTGCAATTCAACTGAAACATTATGTTCCTGTCATTCATTCCACCAAGCATCCTGATGGAAATCCACATATCGACATACCACAGGTTAGTATATCAATCAAAAACATGTGTATTATTCACTAAAAACTATTGAAAGAGCTGGTCAAGCACTGCTCTTGTCCATAATCAAATTCCAGCGTCACAGGTTCTCTGCACAAAATAAGCTAATGCACAATTAAGTAATCAACCATTATCTTCTCTTTTTCTTGAAAGGCTCTGAATTATGGAAATCTTGGACTATTTGACAGAGATGTTGCAAGAAATGTTACTGCACGTTTATTAATTGATGCTGTCGCTCACAATTCAAAACTGAGAGAGGTGATAGCCATAAACAATAGCGACGATTTGCAGGCAATTATAAAGAAGGTTTTATTGCTTAGTGAAAGAGCCATTGGGGCACAATATCGAATATCCAATCACTTAATAAATGATATATATCGTTTAGACTGCGATGTGATAGACTATTTGCAAGAAAACCAGCAGAGCTGCAAAGTAATGCAGGCATTTTTGTCAATTTTAAGAAAATTGTCCGTTAATCAATCATCGATTGTAACCGATATCAGAACCGGCATTGATGCCAATACAAAAGACCTGTTAATTGTTGACAGGTATTTATGGACATTCATACAGTATTTAATAATCTCTCAAAAAATCATCAAACTTATTGATAACACTCAATTTCTCATATTTCCTCCAAGGTCGTCTATTTCACGTCGTGACAGAACCGATGATGATTTTCCTGATCAAATAACAAATCATGGAAAAAAGTGAGTGTAATCCAATGATGAACTATAACAATGCCAAACCATGCGTTATTGTACTGATTTTAAATAAATTTATTTCCATTAGGTACATTCGATTATGGGCAGCAGGTGTCCAAAGTTCAACGGTCGACAATGATCACGCCATTCGTGTTGGTTTCCGTTGGAACATCAAAATGCCATGGCAACAAACAACCTCACGGCCACCATACTTCGTTGGCATTTATTTATTAGCACCACCTCCTCTTGACACCTACAAAGAGGCAATGAAGAGGTCAGGTGGCCAAGATAAAATTATGTGCGAAATTCATAAAACGTATTTGATCAAAGGTATATATTACATACACAATTAAAAATTCATTCGGCAATAGTGCAAGTTCTCTAAAAAAATTATTGTTTTTTGCATCCCTCTAGAAAAGTTAGATTCCAAGCTAGTATGCTGCCACCCGATGCATGTTAATAATGGTCAGCTGTCTAACGTTGTGTACCGTTGTCCACATGATTTTCCATTTACATCTCAATGCCAGGTAAGTTTTTATTTACAAATTTTACAAACTTTGTATTCTTACCATCAATTGCAGATATTAGTAGGCCCGCATCATAGTATCACACAGTTAATACCAATCAATACATCTATTTGTATTCCAATTTTACAGGTTTCAATTTGCAAAGATCATGTGGCAAGTTCTATTCTAGCATCTGGTGATACTGTGCTGAAGCAACTTCAACAGCAACCAAATCAACCACAACTAGTACCACCACAGCCACCATCACCTCAAAATGTAAACCATCAACACAATGCAGGGCTGCAGCAACATCATGACCCTTTTCATGGCACTTTAAGAGTCAATGCTGCTCAGCCTCAGATGACATCTGCAAACGCACATTATTATCAACACGGTATAAACAATGATTCATTCATATAATCCTAATGGATTCAATCATAGTTTCTTTGCAACCTTGTATCACTTTTTTCATTGTTCACAGATTCTTCTACCGTCACAACATCAGGACATTTTATTTTGAATGCGACATTGCAATGTCATATACCATTCAATGGATTTAACAAACAGAGGACAGAAACAGCACAAATTATGCAACATTTATGTTCCACTGTACAAAACAAATCTGTACCGTTACTGTTTCCAGAAGCGATGATTGCTCCACGCATATTCCACAGACAGGTAATAATACAAAAAACGTTTTAAAATATCTACATCCCTACAGATGTTTTCAGTGTTCTCAAATTGTTCATCTTTATTATGAATTTTGAATAGGTCAATCAGTCTGTCGTCGGTGCATTGCCATCATTTATGTATAACTCGTCATATGGATCAAAAAAAACGTTTGGGTCCCTGGAAGATCATCTGGCAGTAAGGTTAAACGATCTTTCCTTACTGACCAGCTCTGATCAACAATACCACAGTTGGGCATTTTCTGTGCTCACAAACAGAGAGCTGAATCACAGCAGTGCAACACTCATCATCAAAAGAGGTACCTATTTATTTTCAACATGATTTTGTGTGATGTATCATAACGTGCAATAAAATTAACACACTGTGTTACGTTTTGTTTCTACAGGAATGGAAACGTTAAGCAAAACCTCTGGAATAGCAGTTGAAACAAATGATTCCGAGCGTTTACCATTCGGCGAGCTTGATGCCAAGAAGCAAGCACGAAACCTGTGTTCCCAACAACGAGACGAAGGTGGTTGGACATATTTTTTAACTGACACATCCAACGATATGGAAACATATGGTCTCAAACCAATTCGCCTTGCCATTCTAAAACACCATGGGTAAGTGTTTCATGTTACCTTTCCATTGATCATGTTTGACTGTAGTACCGCCATTTATCTAACCTTTATATATTATTACAGCCACAAATCAGCAAACGAATTAAAACAAATCATGAATTCTTTTAATAATTTGATGTGCAAATGTTGGGAACGGGTGTCGTATTGGCACTGGAAATGGAGGGTAAATAGTGAAGAACAAAGTTTTGGAAAAGCGATCGGTAAGAAATTGTGCTGCTTACGTTGATTTACTGCTTTGTCAAATTGTTTTTCATAATGTCAATTATTTTTAATTTGAAGGAGCATGGTACCGTTATGAGTTTCAGTCGGAAGGTGCTCAAGGAGGAAAACCACACATTCATGGCGGGATCACGACAGACAATTCAGAATCATTCGACATTACACATCAAAGGATTGTCTGTCGTGCGTATGACATCGCCCGCTATGAAACGGAATTCCTCAAAGACTTGGGTCTCATAGAAGGAGAATCAGACCTTCATGATGTCATAAATTTAGCACAGAAGCTCCAAATGCACGACTGCAACAAAGGTATTACACAAACAACAAACATTTGGTCTTCAACTTCATTATCATTATTTCAAATGTATTAACTTTAATGTCACTGTCATAATTTCAGCTGGAGGCAGATGCCAAAAGTTGGTGGATGAAAACGGAACAACAACATGTCGAGTCATGAAATATCCTGTTTCGGAAGATTACAAAAAGAGAGTCCGCCCTCATAAGTATTCAGATGACGTTTTAAACATCTTTCTTCGTCTGGGGTTAGCAACCCAATCATCAGCTGATCAACCAATTGTGCCGATAGAACACTTCTTGGGAGTTAAATATCTCTACCCGGCAGCTGTGAATGAGCATTTCAGCCCAATGGAACCGTTGAATTTTTGTGCGTTACGCTCATCAAGCAATGTTCAGGTGATGGATGACCGCATTTTATCATCATATGTAACAAAATATTGCAGTGGTAAAAATGACATGTCATCCATCACCATAACAGCAGAAAAGAATCAGCTTGCTGCAGACATCGAACGTCGACCAATTGACCATAACAAAATTATTTCTCACAGGCAAGAAATTCTAACATAATCAATCTCTGTCAATCAACAACGACACAATTATTCTTGTTTTGTAATAATGTATTCCTAATTGCAGGTACTTCGCCGAAAAGCAGCATAAATCTCTGCAAAGAGAAATATGTTTGACAGAAATGCTGTGGTATATGTTAGATCTTGATTTTGTTCAGTCCACAGTTGACTTTATCCATCTGTCAACTTTGCCAAGGGATCGCCGCAGTTACATCAAGCGCTACAGTAATGTTACCCCAGCTTCAGTAGCTGATGCTAATGACGTCTTGTACGCAGTTTCCAAAAGATCACTCTTACCAACTTGGCGTCAGCACAGCGATGGACAGGTTAGTACTACATTCCAATAGCAATGTCAGGGTTTTAATGACAATTCAACATTTGTTTAATAACAAACATGTTTTCTTTACCATCACAGATAAAAATTATGAAAGATCAATTAAAAAGCAGTTTTTGTATGGACGAAACAACAAGGTTCTCAATCAGGCCACCTGAATTGAGACTGGTTGACCATGTCGAAACCTATACTAAATGTTTTAGTAAAGTCAAGTTAAAAAAGTATCCAACAATTGGCTCTCATGATGACACACCCTGGGTTGATGCCTATTGCTCTAAAGTAAGTTCTTACAGATCCCATTGTACATTAAATCATATTTGCAAACAAAGTAGCTAAAGTACTATTGCATTCTCGATAGGTACAAATTCGATATGCTCACATAGATCAGCTCCACAAGTTCATCACAGACGATGTTAACATTAACAGAGAGGGTAAGGTTATCATTTTAAATCATGTCTCTGACAACATACCATTTTGATCTATTTACATTCATTTTCCAATGCATGCCATTCCAGGAAGAACAGAACTGTTGGACATTGTCACGTCTCTCCTGGAAGAAAAAAACAATAATGATAACGAATTTGATGAAAGCGAATGGACGCCACTCTTTGAAATGTTTGTTGATACGAGTACCGACCGAAAATCAGTGGTGGTATTCACAGCTATTACACCCGAAGACCTCCCATCGTTTCTCAATCATCTTGTAATAACGTTAGGACGATTTGACAATGAATGGGATCTCTTTTACTCAGCTCGAGATATGACAGAGGTAAGAAGAATGATCCATCAATTAATATCACTATTTGCATGTTCTTGAAATCAATGCATCATTCCTCGTTAATCTTTGATTTTATAGTTATTCTATCGTTGTGGCCTTCTACCTGATGATTTACTAGTCACTCAAGCTGACATCGATGTAATTCTGAAAAAGTATTTGTTACGTGATCTGGATTTCCATCCACTGGCAACAAAGGCGTTCCAGAAATTCATTGCTTTGGCCGATAAACGTAAGTTAACCAACCATTCCATTCCTTTCAACACCATACAACGCAGCTATAAACTAACATTCATAATTGTTTTTTATCAGAGCTGAGATTTCATTTTATCACTGGAGATATGGACCTGCCAGTCCCGTCAATCGACAGTGATGAAATCGCTGAACAACTGAGCAATCAAATCAAAGAAGTCGAGAACAACAGGCTAGTTGCTATGGTAAACCATCTTGAAACGGAAAATTTGCCCAATTTACCACCATTAAACGTGTTGATGCAAAGAAATCCAGTGGCTTACCATCCAACACCTGGATCACATCCCAATCAAACGTTTACTTCAAAATTTGAGCAGGAAGATGCAGTAGCAAAGTAAAACAATTAAACAATAGTTATTTTCACATGCAATATGGCTTAAATTAAATACATTCATCATCCTCATTTTGCCATTGCAGATCAATCAAGCTTCTACATGACCACTTGGCTGCACCAAACAGAGTGTCAACACAGTCAGCACACGTTTTCTGTGGCCCTCCTGGAAGTGGAAAGACCAGACTGCTGTTGACAACCTTGGCCTATGCGTTGAGCTGTGGGGTGAAATGTATGCTGACTTCATCAACAGCTAGCCGTGCACGTAACCTTGGCGGGGAACACGCCCACTTTCTGTTCAGCATACCAGTGCCTGACACTCAAGTTTCAAATGTGCCTAATTTGACACAAAGAACATACCACACGCTGATCAACAATCCGGTCAGGTATCATGCCTTGAAAAACATTCAAGTCCTGTTTGTTGAAGAGCTGGGAATGTTTTCTACAGAATTACTGACAATCATGGACACAACATTGAAAATGGTTAGAGGAAATGCCCAACCCTTTGGCGGAGTCTACATTGTGGCCAGCGGAGATCATTGTCAACTTCAGCCAATCCAGGTAAATAATATAGCCAGTTCACCTATTTTGCCCTATTAAGACATATTAAACAGCTACTTAATATATAAATATATATATAATTGTTCTCCAAATAGGGTCACAATGTATGGCTTGGCTTCCATGTATTTTTAAACTTTGCAATTCTGCCACTCAAAGAACAGGTAATAAAATCAACATGACAGCTTCCATGCCATCTTTCACGAGTGTTACCTGACATGCATGTTTTGTAATAAACATTAATCCTTGAAATATTTCAATCTCTAAAGGTACGAAGTGCACAAGACCTACAACTTCAGAAAGTCAACAACATGCTAAGGTCCCACCTCAATCCAATTGAATGTCAACAACTAACAGACCTAATTCTTGCTAATTGCACATTTGTGCCAACATGGGACGACGTGCCACCTCAAATTTTGAGGGTGGTTTCAACAAAAAAAGCAGAAGCTGAAATAACATCTTCAGTCATGACTGCGGCGAAAGCTAATAACGTTGGAACCACTTTCAAAGCACTTAACGAAATGGAGGTGTCACCAGGCAACTGGCAACCGACCGATCGAAAGGACATTGTTAAATCTATTGATTATGCTTGCCAAGAACCCAATGAACTGTTCATCTATGTGGGTCAACACCTTCGGTTGACTTACAACAAAACATCAAGACATGGCATCACATTTACACAAGGTATTTATAAAATAAAATGCTGTTATCACAGATATTGATGAGTTGATGTTCAATTTATCAAACATAAATTTATCTATCCATTTATCCAAGGTGATGTTGTTGAAGTAGTTTCATACTCTGCTGTGGATGAAACTGTCACAGTGAAATTAGTGAAAAGCCCGCTGGTTATTGTCAAAGTATCAAAAAGACAATGCCAGTCCACACTCATTTTGAGTGGAAAAACACAAGCACGTCGAAAGCAGCTGCCATTGAGGTAACCACCAGCATAATACCACACACTATTTTATTAAAGTTGGCATATTTTTCATATTTAATAAACTTGTAACTTTCAACAGATACCACATATGTGCCACCATACACAAGGTCATTGGTGACACACTACCTGCTGTTGCAACAAGACTCTCTATTACAGACCCATCCTACCATCTTTGGGAGAGAGAGCAGTTGCTAGTGTTGCTATCACGTGTACAACAGTTAAAACACATTTACTTTGTTGGAGACAAGAGTGACAATGCTGCAGCTATTCTACAGGTATATGTCGATAATGCTAATGACGATGAAAAATAGCAAACTTGTTAATCCCTTCTTAAAATAGTGAAGAGCGACAAGGCAATCAATCATATAAATAAATTTTTTTTCTTTTATTCAGATATCTCAGATGGCCTCTTCAGTATTCACAGCCTCCTCCGAGATGCTGTACAAATTATCTTTCAAACACCACCATCATGGAATATTCTTGAGGGATAACATCATTGTGCCAGATTGTCCTGCTGTCTACGTATTGGGCAGTGCAGTATCCTCAAGAGTATATCAGGTTGGAATTACTAACAATATTTACGCCAAACTCAACCACCTCAACACCAACGCAACAGTTAACAATCAAATGTTCCGCCCTTGGCATGTCCATGCTATTGTGACAAACTGGGAACACGGTGACATCACTAAAAATCAGACAGCAACTACTTTCTTGACAAAATTAAAATCAGTTCTGTCAGTGAAAATGTCTGCAGACATCATCATCAAGACACTTGTTGCTATTGTTACTCCAGCAAAGCTGCGCCTGCAAATGCTGAATACGGTATGTTCCATATAACTATAATCCCTATAACCATTAATTAAAAATTTACATGACTAAATTGTGATTGTTGATTCATTTATTTTTTCTTAGGCAAAACAAACCATTGATCGACCTACCATCATGGCAAATTGATGGAAACAACAAGGAACAAGGTTAGTAAAATAAATTTATATCATTGTTGAGCATTCAGCATGGATAGTGTTATACAACTGTAATGATGCAATTGGTAGCTATAAGTTGTCAATCCAAATTAATACATTTTTCTCTTTCCTTTCAGAATTTCAATTGACACATTCCATGTGATATTATATATATGTACATATACTTACTTATTAAATTTAATTTATTGGATACCAATTGGATGTCATGAACAGACAAAAACTCGCTGAGAACATATTATATTCAAACACGTACTTCAAAAGTAGCCTACTCAAGAATTACCAGTGCAATGTAAGTAACACAACATTAATCAATACTTTATAAGCTTACCCAGTGCTAATGCAATTTAATGAAAGTGAATGGATGTGTAAGAATAAAAAATGGGCCAATTATGTTTACGTATCTCGCTATCAAGTCATAACATTACTATAAGCTTACCCAGTGCTAATGCAATCTAATGAAAGTGAATGGATGTGCAAGAATAAAAAATGAGCCAATTATGTTTACGTATCTCGCTATCAAGTCACAACATTACCATTTAAGCAGCATGATATCGCTTCAATTGTGTTTTGTCTACTAAATTCATTAAACTGTGGCAATTTAAACAAACTCCACTTCAACAAATTTTCTCCTCTTTTATTTCAGAAGCTTGACACATTCCATACGTTACGAAAACAAATACCTCAAAGGCACTTCCTGGCAACATGTAAATATAGACCAATATTATCTTATAAACTTATGTTATTCAACAAAATTACAATTTCTATAAATTATAAGTGTCAGCAGTAAGGCACTATTGAAGTAAAAGTGAACATTTCTTTGTTGTGCATGGAACACCTTGTTGGCAACATGTAAATATAGACCAATATTATCTTATAAACTTATGTTATTCAACAAAATTACAATTTCTATAAATTATAAGTCTCAGCAGTAAGGCACTACTGAAGTAAAAGTGAACATTTCTTTGTTGTGCATGGAACACCTTGTTGGTTGTGGAATCGGCTCATTCGAAGGAATGGCAGCGACGCCATATCCATGATTGATAAAAGGCAGTATCATAATAGCTGCATTCAGTTTCCCCCATTCAACAAAGCCGGTGTTCACTACGTTGAAATCGTGTACTTATTGCTGTGACCACATAATGTTGTTATATAACTTTGTTGAGATTACAATAAATGCATTACTCACACAAAATACCAGCGTAATATTTTATTCTAATTTATTCTTATTCATCTCAAAACTTCACTTCTAAAAATAATGAAAGCTTGATGAAATGACAATAAAAGGGTCATTCACTTTACCAACTCACCTTAGTCCAGAAATAAAGCTCATGTTCGAAATAAATTAAAACCATTTACAAAATAACATTGCTCGTTTCGTTATACTTAAACAAAATTTCTGAACACTTTTTGGTAGCCATGTTGGCCTCGTTCACACAAACCTTCTTGCTGACTTGGCATTTATAAAGCAGCCTCTATTACGTGTAAGGACTTTTTGTATGTGCATAACGCGATAAAAGAGATTCCATTTCAGTGAAACTTCGCTAATGAAAACCTACTGCTATACATCCCCGAACAAAATCTATTGCTTCAACAATGTATTTGAAAGGCCGACCCACGCGCGTGTCATTCAATTTTAGATGAAAAATGGACATATGGATTTATGTTCCGCAGGTCGCGTGGCTTGCTACCACGATCAATGAGATAAATTATTTTAACTTGACTTCTCGCACCGATTACACCGATCAGGGTAAGGACTTGTTGGATCATCAGCAGCAGCAGTTCGGACTGTCAGTCGTCGGCTACCGATTCCTCCGGTTTCGGGTGGTGTAGGTTGCGTGGTATGGATGTCTGTCCCACCTTGATTGTTGTATGTACTGTTGTACGATTACGATGTACAATTGGTTGAAAAAAATGTATTTATGGAAGTAAAATATTAACTAATGATAATCACAAGAAAGATGGCAAAGATGAAGAGAGTAATAAAAATAACCGCCCTCCACCGGGCAAATCCTGCGGCCCAACTCCTTTCACACTGCGCCCCCTGCCGACCCAAACGTCCCCTCGCTGCGTCCATGGCCCCCACAACAACAGCCAACATTTCACCAAATTAGGAGATCAGTAGTAGTAAGAGGAATTAAGTTGCCTGATACCCACGGGACGATAACAGAAAGGTGGAGATAAACCTTATAGGGCGTAAATCAAGCCCACAATAATCAAAGCCGGAACGCAATATTTTTTTTAAACTTACGTAGAGAAGCTAGATTTAGCGGCGTTTTCTCGACCAGAACGGGCGGCGCTACTGCCATTATTTTTCCGCCATCGTGCTTGTCGGCCTGCAAAACCTGAACACCATAATTTTTTTTTCGTTCTGAACACTTTAACTATTTTATTTTAATTTTATTATTTCAGGAGTTTATCGCGGATTTTGGCGGGTGGCGCAATATATTCAATGGACGATCCGAGACAATTATTTTAGGCACCGCCTCCACCACGAACGGATCGACCACCTCTTGCTGTTCACCACTGTGACGATGACGTCTGCTGCCGTTGTTTATGCCACAAAGAGAACAAAGCCCTTTGCCATTGACGAACAGTTTTCGACAAAGACCTTTGCAATTGCTATTGACGAACCGAACAAAACGGCAGCCCACGCCATGCATGACGATCACGAAGCCAAGACGACAGCTGCACACTCGAAGGCGAACGAAGTCAAAGAAAATTCACTTATTACTGACGACGGTTTACTCGTGGTTATTTAATATGGAGCTTGCTGCCCGTCGTGGATTTTATATTACCCTTTGTTCGTGGCTATTTAAGACTATGGTTATTTAATTGACGACGAGTAGTTTATCGGTGTTGTTTTTACTGACTGCGTGGTTGTCGATTGATAAAATTATTCGAAACATGGCCGCCGCTCGTGCTCGCCTTTGGTCTCGTCGTTTGCCACTGTTTCTTGGACGGATTTCGACTATGACGAGGTGAGTGAACTGTTGTGTGTTTGTCTCGATTAGTTGCCTTGTTGCCGTGCCGTTTAAATGTTTTGACCGCTGTCACTTTGGCCAACTGCATTTCGACATTTACGTTTGACTATTCTCGCGCGCGCTGGGCCGGTCTGATGCCCTCGACACTTTGACCTTTTGACCTGTCTGTTTGCCACTTTGGCCTGGGCTATCTACTCGTTGGTTCTCGTTTATTTGCTTGTCTAATTATACGTTTTAATTTCGACGTTTACGCCTTGTCATTTTGACTTCCTTGTTGCCTTCGTTCGAACACCGCAGGTGTTGTTGTATTTCACTGCTTTGTGTTGATTCCGTGCGCGCGTGTATTATTCTGTAAACTTTATTTTGTCAAGTACGTGTTAAGCAGCCGTTCTTTGAACAGGCCTGTCGTCAGGAATTTAATCAACATTGCTGTGTATGTTTGCAATTGATTGACTACTATCAGTACTGCGTGTTTTCGAACGAATGAATTATATTACATGTTGTGACGTTCGTTTGACTGTACAATTGTTATTGGACAATGCTAATATCGGTGTCCCATTGATTTGTAAGCAGTTCGCGCCGCTTTTGCTCTGTTGTGTGACTGTGTGTATAATTAATTTCAATTGTATTTACTATGGCCTGTTGCCCTTTTGCTATCGTTTCGGTTTCGCATGTTATTATTTTAATTTTATTGACGTTGTTGTATTTGCATTTGCTGATTTTTGATTTTTCAGAGACGTGCAGGCCCCATTCGCATTTTTATTCCGTATTCTAGTTCTCTCTGCCGCCCCCTGCCGACCCTCAACGACCCCAAATACCCCCGCCTTTCCCCGTGCCCTCTTTCGGTGGTAGTAGTAGCAGCAGTAGTAGTCATCATCATCGTCGTTTTAATATAGTAGCAGCAGAAGTAGGAGTTGGAGATAACAATATCAGATGGCAGTAGTAGGACAGTAGGACAGAGAGAGTGTGATGGCCTGGAGGCGGGCTTTGGGCGAGATTTTGAAATTTGGCGCAGCCAAATTTCGACCCGGACGCGGCTCGCAGCCCGCCATCCATACATATACCGCCCCTGTCTGACTGTTCAAAGTTTACTTTTACGTGTTTTGGGTCGGTGGGAATTAGGGGCCTACTTCCGGCGGCGCTGGAGCCAATTTTTTTCGGCCATCGGCTTCTTCGCCTTGCAAAACGGGTGGGATACAGTGGATTCGTCGTTCTGCCGACTGCAACATGTCTCAAATCGACTCGCTACATTTGCATTTCTTAATGGAGAATTAGTACGGGCCGCAGAACGACGTCGTCAAAGGGCACCGAACTCACGCAAGCCCGCCCACGACAGGCATCACAGAGACACCGCGCCGCCACCTCTCGTGTTTCACTAGCATTGTTTGCATTCTCTTCGTTCGCCGTCACGCAGTTGCTCTTTGGTCCTCGTGAGAGAAGCATCGTTCTGACAGTACGTTGTTTATATCGATTGAAAATCTGGTCGACTGCTCCGCGTTTAACGTTGTTGATAACGTTCTTGATAACGTTGTTATTACGATATCCTCGCTGCCGCTATTTAATGATGATCGCGGTTGTTTGCCTTGCATTGCCAGGTTGTTGGCTACGTGTTTCGAAGAACTGCGTCATGGCTTAAATCGTGGCTTTACTGTCGTTGCTGGAGGCGCTCTGACGGGACTTCGACTCGACCGAGGTAAGAGAATCGGTGTTTACTCGTTGACCTGTTTGCCACTGGCCTTGTTTGTATTCGTTTTGTTTTGATGTGATTGGCTTTATCGCCTTGGCGTTGTCGTATTTTACCCGCGCACTTTTCACAATTGTTAATACCCTGTTCGTTTTGATCGTTGCCACGCGCGCTGGGCTGGTGCTAGGCCCTCTGTCTGTTTACATTTCGAACTGCTCCTTTGCCATTGTGGGCTATCGTTTTCGATTGTCGACCGTGATTTAATAAACAGTTAACAGCCTGCTTTTACGTTTTCCTTTCGACCACGGGCGTTTCTGTTATTTTAACTTCCGTGTTCGTTTGACACTCTGCATTTAATCGTTCTCAGCTCGACACGGCAGTTTAAATCTACTTCCATGCACTGCTACTTGTGTTTAACAATTTATAATGTTATATTTGTTTGACTGAAATGTTTCTGTTTTGATTAAATTGCTTTTTATTTCCCTCGAAATATTTGTTTAGATCTTGATTCGTCGAGCCATGACGACATCGATGGTTTCATCATCATAACAACACCAGGACATTTGATATCGCCGCCGACACTTTGGAGTTGCTGTTAACACTATTTATAATGTGAGTAATTTTTGAATTATTGTTGATAATATTCGTATTCGTTGCATAAATATCCCGGTGGGCCGTAGGCCTACTTCACTACGGTGTGCCCCGTGCATGAATTGTATTTACAAACTCTTTTCGATTAGCCTTTTCTATGGGCTTGACGACCCGTCATCGTCGACGTATTATTCCGCTGTTTGCCTGTTATTATGTGTGTTTATTTTGATTCCCTGCGCGCGTGTATTACTCAGTGAACGATTGCCCCTTTGTTATTTTGACACTTTCTTGTGAAGAAGACGAGTGGCGTGTGTATTTATACTTTCGTCGTAGCCAGGAATTTAACACTTTCGTGACATATGTTTGCAATGAATTGTCTTCTATCAGACGGTGAGAATAAAGGCTGTCGTCACAGTTCGTTTGCAAACAAGGAAATCGCGAGTAATTGTTGTTGTGTACACAAACAACAATGCCGTTCGACAATAGCTGTTAATAATCTGTTTGTCTTTTCGATTGTTTAAAACAAACTGTACGAGCCTAATAAAAATACCAACGACGTTCGCTCGCTTGTTTGGTACTAGCTAGGTGATCATATATCAAAACATCGGGAGAGGTGTAGTGTGTGTGTGAGAGAGAGAGAGTCCAGATAGAGAGAGAGAGATAGTTTCAAAGCCCCCCCATCGCAATTTCTGGGCTCTCATCGTCATCTCCGCCGCCAGACCCGCCGACTCCCAACGACCAAACGGTAGCCCAATCGATCGGTAAAAATCAATGGATGTTCTGCTGTGTTGTGTATGACTGAGGAGATTGACTTGTTTGACTTGTTGCTGTGGAATAGAGGAGGAGTGAGTGAAAGTTGGGCGCTAACTCCCTAGAGGAGGACTTTGCCGAGATTTTGCGTAGCAAAATCTCAACCCGGACGCGGCTCGCAGCCCGCCATCCATCAACACCCATGCACTGACTGCCTACCTAAAAATTTATAAGGCGTGTGTTGGGTCAGTGGGAATTAGGGGCCTACTTCCGGCGGCGCTGGAGCCAATTTTTTTCGACCATCGGCTTCTTCGTCTTGCAAAACGGGTGGGAAATAGTGGATTCGTCGTTCTGCAGACTGCAACATGTCTCAAATCGACTCGCTACATTTGCATTTCTTAATGGAGAATTAGTACGGGCCGCAGAACGATGTCGTCAAAGGGCACCGAACGCACGCAAGCCCGCCCACGACAGACAACACAGAGACACCGCGCCGCCACCTCTTGTGTTTCACTGCATTGTTTGCATTCTCTTCGTTCGCCGTCACGCAGTTGCTCTTTGGTCCTCGTGAGAGAAGCATCGTTCTGACAGTACCTTGTTTATATCGATTGAAAATCTGGTCGACTGCTCCGCGTTTAACGTTGCTGATAACGTTCTTGATAACGTTGTTATTACGATATCCTCGCTGCCGCTATTTAATGATGATCGCGGTTGTTTGCCTTGCATTGCCAGGTTGTTGGCTACGTGTTTCGAAGAACTGCGTCATGGCTTAAATCGTGGCTTTACTGTCGTTGCTGGAGGCGCTCTGACGGGACTTCGACTCGACCGAGGTAAGAGAATCGGTGTTTACTCGTTGACCTGTTTGCCACTGGCCTTGTTTGTATTCGTTTTGTTTTGATGTGATTGGCTTTATCGCCTTGGCGTTGTCGTATTTTACCCGCGCACTTTTCACAATTGTTAATACCCTGTTCGTTTTGATCGTTGCCACGCGCGCTGGGCTGGTGCTAGGCCCTCTGTCTGTTTACATTTCGAACTGCTCCTTTGCCATTGTGGGCTATCGTTTTCGATTGTCGACCGTGATTTAATAAACACTTAACAGCCTGCTTTTACGTTTTCCTTTCGACCACGGGCGTTTCTGTTATTTTAACTTCCGTGTTCGTTTGACACTCTGCATTTAATCGTTCTCAGCTCGACACGGCAGTTTAAATCTACTTCCATGCACTGCTACTTGTGTTTAACAATTTATAATGTTATATTTGTTTGACTGAAATGTTTCTGTTTTGATTAAATTGCTTTTTATTTCCCTCGAAATATTTGTTTAGATCTTGATTCGTCGAGCCATGACGACATCGATGGTTTCATCATCATAACAACACCAGGACAATTGATATCGCCGACACTTTGGAGTTGCTGTTAACACTATTTATAATGTGAGTAATGTTTGAATTATTGTTGATAATATTCGTATTCGTTGCATAAATATCCCGGTGGGCCGTAGGCCTACTTCACTACGGTGTGCCTCGTGCATGAATTGTATTTACAAACTCTTTTCCATTAGCCTTTTCTACGGGCTTGACGACCCGTCATCGTCGACGTATTATTCCGCTGTTTGCCTGTTATTATGTGGGTTTATTTTGATTCCCTGCGCGCGTGTATTGCTCAGTGAACGATTGCCCCTTTGTTATTTTGACACTTTCTTGTGAAGAAGACGAGTGGCGTGTGTATTTATACTTTCGTCGTAGCCAGGAATTTAACACTTTCGTGACATATGTTTGCAATGAATTGTCTTCGATCAGACGGTGAGAATAAAGGCTGTCGTCACAGTTCGTTTGCAAACAAGGAAATCGCGAGTAATTGTTGTTGTGTACACAAACAACAATGCCGTTCGACAATACCAGTTAATAATCTGTTTGTCTTTTCGATTGTTTAAAACAAACTGTACGAGCCTAATAAAAATACCAACGACGTTCGCTCGCTTGTTTGGTACTAGCTAGGTGATCATATATCAAAACATCGGGAGAGGTGGAGTGTGTGTGTGAGAGAGAGAGAGTCCAGATAGAGAGAGAGAGATAGTTTCAAAGCCCCCCCATCGCAATTTCTGGGCTCTCATCGTCATCTCCGCCGCCAGACCCGCCGACTCCCAACGACCAAACGGTAGCCCAATCGATCGGTAAAAATCAATGGATGTTCTGCTGTGTTGTGTATGACTGAGGAGATTGACTTGTTTGACTTGTTGCTGTGGAATAGAGGAGGAGTGAGTGAAAGTTGGGCGCTAACTCCCTAGGCTCACTAGAGGCGGGCTTTGGGCGAGCTTTTGAAATTTGGCGCAGCCAAATTTCGACCCGGACGCGGCTCGCAGCCCGCCATCCATACATATACCGCCCCTGTCTGACTGTTCAAAGTTTACTTTTACGTGTTTTGGGTCGGTGGGAATTAGGGGCCTACTTCCGGCGGCGCTGGAGCCAATTTTTTTCAGCCATCGGCTTCTTCGCCTTGCAAAACGGGTGGGATACAGTGGATTCGTCGTTCTGCCGACTGCAACATGTCTCAAATCGACTCGCTACATTTGCATTTCTTAATGGAGAATTAGTACGGGCCGCAGAACGACGTCGTCAAAGGGCACCGAACTCACGCAAGCCCGCCCACGACAGGCATCACAGAGACACCGCGCCGCCACCTCTTGTGTTTCACTAGCATTGTTTGCATTCTCTTCGTTCGCCGTCACGCAGTTGCTCTTTGGTCCTCGTGAGAGAAGCATCGTTCTGACAGTACCTTGTTTATATCGATTGAAAATCTGGTCGACTGCTCCGCGTTTAACGTTGTTGATAACGTTCTTGATAACGTTGTTATTACAATATCCTCGCTGCCGCTATTTAACGATGATGATCGCGGTTGTTTGCCTTGCATTGCCAGGTTGTTGGCTACGTGTTTCGAAGAACTGCGTCATGGCTTAAATCGTGGCTTTACTGTCGTTGCTGGAGGCGCTCTGACGGGACTTCGACTCGACCGAGGTAAGAGAATCGGTGTTTACTCGTTGACCTGTTTGCCACTGGCCTTGTTTGTATTCGTTTTGTTTTGATGTGATTGGCTTTATCGCCTTGGCGTTGTCGTATTTTACCCGCGCACTTTTCACAATTGTTAATACCCTGTTCGTTTTGATCGTTGCCACGCGCGCTGGGCTGGTGCTAGGCCCTCTGTCTGTTTACATTTCGAACTGCTCCTTTGCCATTGTGGGCTATCGTTTTCGATTGTCGACCGTGATTTAATAAACACTTAACAGCCTGCTTTTACGTTTTCCTTTCGACCACGGGCGTTTCTGTTATTTTAACTTCCGTGTTCGTTTGACACTCTGCATTTAATCGTTCTCAGCTCGACACGGCAGTTTAAATCTACTTCCATGCACTGCTACTTGTGTTTAACAATTTAGAATGTTATATTTGTTTGACTGAAATGTTTCTGTTTTGATTAAATTGCTTTTTATTTCCCTCGAAATATTTGTTTAGATCTTGATTCGTCGAGCCATGACGACATCGATGGTTTCATCATCATAACAACACCAGGACATTTGATATCGCCGACACTTTGGAGTTGCTGTTAACACTATTTATAATGTGAGTAATGTTTGAATTATTGTTGATAATATTCGTATTCGTTGCATAAATATCCCGGTGGGCCGTAGGCCTACTTCACTACGGTGTGCCCCGTGCATGAATTGATTTACAAACTCTTTTCGATTAGCCTTTTCTACGGGCTTGACGACCCGTCACCGTCGACGTATTATTCCGCTGTTTGCCTGTTATTATGTGTGTTTATTTTGATTCCCTGCGCGCGTGTATTGCTCAGTGAACGATTGCCCCTTTGTTATTTTGACACTTTCTTGTGAAGAAGACGAGTGGCGTGTGTATTTATACTTTCGTCGTAGCCAGGAATTTAACACTTTCGTGACATATGTTTGCAACGAATTGTCTTCTATCAGACGGTGAGAATAAAGGCTG
The DNA here is from genome assembly GCA_916610825.1 of Haliclystus octoradiatus. Taxonomy (NCBI): domain Eukaryota; kingdom Metazoa; phylum Cnidaria; class Staurozoa; order Stauromedusae; family Haliclystidae; genus Haliclystus; species Haliclystus octoradiatus. Next base: position 20,882,854 of record OU744450.1, on the reverse strand, counting down.
TCGTCACAGTTCGCTTGCAAACAAGGAAATCGCGAGTAATTGTTGTTGTGTACACAAACAACAATGCCGTTCGACAATAGCTGTTAATAATCTGTTTGTCTCGATTGTTTAAAACAAACTGTACGAGCCAGCCTAATAAAAATACCAACGACGTTCGCTCGCTTGTTTGGTACTAGAGGATCATATATCAAAACATCGGGAGAGGTGGAGTGTGTGTGAGAGAGAGAGAGAGAGAGAGTCCAGATAGAGAGAGAGAGATAGTTTCAAAGCCCCCCCATCGCAATTTCTGGGCTCTCATCGTCATCTCCGCCGCCAGACCCGCCGACTCCCAACGACCAAACGGTAGCCCAATCGATCGGTAAAAATCAATGGATGTTCTGCTGTGTTGTGTATGACTGAGGAGATTGACTTGTTTGACTTGTTGCTGTGGAATAGAGGAGGAGTGAGTGAAAGTTGGGCGCTAACTCCCTAGAGGAGGACTTTGCCGAGATTTTGCGTAGCAAAATCTCAACCCGGACGCGGCTCGCAGCCCGCCATCCATCAACACCCATGCACTGACTGCCTACCTAAAAATTTATAAGGCGTGTGTTGGGTCAGTGGGAATTAGGGGCCTACTTCCGGCGGCGCTGGAGCCAATTTTTTTCGACCATCGGCTTCTTCGTCTTGCAAAACGGGTGGGAAATAGTGGATTCGTCGTTCTGCCGACTGCAACATGTCTCAAATCGACTCGCTACATTTGCATTTCTTAATGGAGAATTAGTACGGGCCGCAGAACGATGTCGTCAAAGGGCACCGAACGCACGCAAGCCCGCCCACGACAGACAACACAGAGACACCGCGCCGCCACCTCTTGTGTTTCACTAGCATTGTTTGCATTCTCTTCGTTCGCCGTCACGCAGTTGCTCTTTGGTCCTCGTGAGAGAAGCATCGTTCTGACAGTACGTTGTTTATATCGATTGAAAATCTGGTCGACTGCTCCGCGTTTAACGTTGTTGATAACGTTCTTGATAACGTTGTTATTACGATATCCTCGCTGCCGCTATTTAATGATGATCGCGGTTGTTTGCCTTGCATTGCCAGGTTGTTGGCTACGTGTTTCGAAGAACTGCGTCATGGCTTAAATCGTGGCTTTACTGTCGTTGCTGGAGGCGCTCTGACGGGACTTCGACTCGACCGAGGTAAGAGAATCGGTGTTTACTCGTTGACCTGTTTGCCACTGGCCTTGTTTGTATTCGTTTTGTTTTGATGTGATTGGCTTTATCGCCTTGGCGTTGTCGTATTTTACCCGCGCACTTTTCACAATTGTTAATACCCTGTTCGTTTTGATCGTTGCCACGCGCGCTGGGCTGGTGCTAGGCCCTCTGTCTGTTTACATTTCGAACTGCTCCTTTGCCATTGTGGGCTATCGTTTTCGATTGTCGACCGTGATTTAATAAACACTTAACAGCCTGCTTTTACGTTTTCCTTTCGACCACGGGCGTTTCTGTTATTTTAACTTCCGTGTTCGTTTGACACTCTGCATTTAATCGTTCTCAGCTCGACACGGCAGTTTAAATCTACTTCCATGCACTGCTACTTGTGTTTAACAATTTATAATGTTATATTTGTTTGACTGAAATGTTTCTGTTTTGATTAAATTGCTTTTTATTTCCCTCGAAATATTTGTTTAGATCTTGATTCGTCGAGCCATGACGACATCGATGGTTTCATCATCATAACAACACCAGGACAATTGATATCGCCGACACTTTGGAGTTGCTGTTAACACTATTTATAATGTGAGTAATGTTTGAATTATTGTTGATAATATTCGTATTCGTTGCATAAATATCCCGGTGGGCCGTAGGCCTACTTCACTACGGTGTGCCTCGTGCATGAATTGTATTTACAAACTCTTTTCGATTAGCCTTTTCTACGGGCTTGACGACCCGTCATCGTCGACGTATTATTCCGCTGTTTGCCTGTTATTATGTGGGTTTATTTTGATTCCCTGCGCGCGTGTATTGCTCAGTGAACGATTGCCCCTTTGTTATTTTGACACTTTCTTGTGAAGAAGACGAGTGGCGTGTGTATTTATACTTTCGTCGTAGCCAGGAATTTAACACTTTCGTGACATATGTTTGCAATGAATTGTCTTCGATCAGACGGTGAGAATAAAGGCTGTCGTCACAGTTCGTTTGCAAACAAGGAAATCGCGAGTAATTGTTGTTGTGTACACAAACAACAATGCCGTTCGACAATACCAGTTAATAATCTGTTTGTCTTTTCGATTGTTTAAAACAAACTGTACGAGCCTAATAAAAATACCAACGACGTTCGCTCGCTTGTTTGGTACTAGCTAGGTGATCATATATCAAAACATCGGGAGAGGTGGAGTGTGTGTGTGAGAGAGAGAGAGTCCAGATAGAGAGAGAGAGATAGTTTCAAAGCCCCCCCATCGCAATTTCTGGGCTCTCATCGTCATCTCCGCCGCCAGACCCGCCGACTCCCAACGACCAAACGGTAGCCCAATCGATCGGTAAAAATCAATGGATGTTCTGCTGTGTTGTGTATGACTGAGGAGATTGACTTGTTTGACTTGTTGCTGTGGAATAGAGGAGGAGTGAGTGAAAGTTGGGCGCTAACTCCCTAGAGGCGGGCTTTGGGCGAGATTTTGAAATTTGGCGCAGCCAAATTTCGACCCGGACGCGGCTCGCAGCCCGCCATCCATACATATACCGCCCCTGTCTGACTGCTGAAAGTTTCCTTCGGCGTGTTTTGGGTCAGTGGCAATTAGGGGCCTACTTCCGGCGGCGCTGGAGCCAATTTTTTTCGACCATCGGCTTCTTCGTCTTGCAAAACGGGTGGGACATAGTGGATTCGTCGTTCTGCCGACTGCAACATGTCTCAAATCGACTCGCTACATTTGCATTTCTTAATGGAGAATTAGTACGGGCCGCAGAACGATGTCGTCAAAGGGCACCGAACGCACGCAAGCCCGCCCACGACAGACAACACAGAGACACCGCGCCGCCACCTCTCGTGTTTCACTAGCATTGTTTGCATTCTCTTCGTTCGCCGTCACGCATTTGCTCTTTGGTCCTCGTGAGAGAAGCATCGTTCTGACAGTACCTTGTTTATATCGATTGAAAATCTGGTCGACTGCTCCGCGTTTAACGTTGTTGATAACGTTGTTGATAACGTTGTTATTACGATATCCTCGCTGCCGCTATTTAACGATGATGATCGCGGTTGTTTGCCTTGCATTGCCAGGTTGTTGGCTACGTGTTTCGAAGAACTGCGTCATGGCTTAAATCCTGGCTTTACTGTCGTTGCTGGAGGCGCTCTGACGGGACTTCGACTCGACCGAGGTAAGAGAATCGGTGTTTACTCGTTGACCTGTTTGCCACTGGCCTTGTTTGTATTCGTTTTGTTTTGATGTGATTGGCTTTATCGCCTTGGCGTTGTCGTATTTTACCCGCGCACTTTTCACAATTGTTAATACCCTGTAGGTTTTGATCGTTGCCACGCGCGCTGGGCTGGTGCTAGGCCCTCTGTCTGTTTACATTTCGAACTGCTCCTTTGCCATTGTGGGCTATCGTTTTCGATTGTCGACCGTGATTTAATAAACAGTTAACAGCCTGCTTTTACGTTTTCCTTTCGACCGCGGGCGTTTCTGTTATTTTAACTTCCGTGTTCGTTTGACACTCTGCATTTAATCGTTCTCAGCTCGACACGGCAGTTTAAATCTACTTCCATGCACTGCTACTTGTGTTTAACAATTTATAATGTTATATTTGTTTGACTGAAATGTTTCTGTTTTGATTAAATTGCTTTTTATTTCCCTCGAAATATTTGTTTAGATCTTGATTCGTCGAGCCATGACGACATCGATGGTTTCATCATCATAACAACACCAGGACATTTGATATCGCCGCCGACACTTTGGAGTTGCTGTTAACACTATTTATAATGTGAGTAATGTTTGAATTATTGTTGATAATATTCGTATTCGTTGCATAAATATCCCGGTGGGCCGTAGGCCTACTTCAATACGGTGTGCCCCGTGCATGAATTGTATTTACAAACTCTTTTCGATTAGCCTTTTCTATGGGCTTGACGACCCGTCATCGTCGACGTATTATTCCGCTGTTTGACTGTTATTATGTGTGTTTATTTTGATTCCCTGCGCGCGTGTATTACTCAGTGAACTATTGCCCTTTTGCTTTTGACACTTTCTTGTGAAGAAAACGAGTGGCGTGTGTATTTATGCTTTCGTCGTAGCCAGGAATTTAACACTTTCGTGACATATGTTTGCAATGAATTGTCTTCTATCAGACGGTGAGAATGAAGGCTGTCGTCACAGTTCGTTTGCAAACAAGGAAATCGCGAGTAATTGTTGTGTACACAAACAACAATGCCGTTTGACAATGCCAACGCATAATCTGCCTTTTCGATTGTTTATAACAAACTGTACGAGCCTAATAAAAATGCCAACGTTTACTTGTTTGATACTACGTGATCGTATAGCAAAACATCGTGGAGTGTGTGTGTGAGAGAGAGAGAGAGAGAGTCCAGATAGAGAGAGAGAGAGAGATAGTTTTAAAGTCCCCCCCCATCGCAATTTCGGGGCCCTCGTCAACATCTCCGCCGCCAGACCCGCCGACTCCCAACGACCAAAAGGTAGCCCGAGCAATCGGTAAATAGGTATGTTCTACTGCTGCATGATGACTACTGAGATTGCCTCTGACTTTTTGTGGCTGAATCGTCGCGGATAGTAGTGGAGAATGAAAATTGGGTTCCCTATCTAGAGGCGGGCTTTGGGCGAGATTTTGAAATTTGGCGCAGCCAAATTTCGACCCGGACGCGGCTCGCAGCCCGCCATCCATACATATACCGCCCCTGTCTGACTGCTGAAAGTTTCCTTCGGCGTGTTTTGGGTCGGTGGGAATTAGGGGCCTACTTCCGGCGGCGCTGGAGCCAATTTTTTTCGGCCATCGGCTTCTTCGTCTTGCAAAACGGGTGGGATACAGTGGATTCGTCGTTCTGCCGACTGCAACATGTCTCAAATCGACTCGCTACATTTGCATTTCTTAATGGAGAATTAGTACGGGCCGCAGAACGACGTCGTCAAAGGGCACCGAACGCACGCAAGCCCGCCCACGACAGACAACACAGAGACACCGCGCCGCCACTTCTTGTGTTTCACTAGCATTGTTTGCATTCTCTTCGTTCGCCGTCACGCAGTTGCTCTTTGGTCCTCGTGAGAGAAGCATCGTTCTGACAGTACCTTGTTTATATCGATTGAAAATCTGGTCGACTGCTCCGCGTTTACGTTGTTGATAACGTTCTTGATAACGTTGTTATTACGATATCCTCGCTGCCGCTATTTAATGATGATCGCGGTTGTTTGCCTTGCATTGCCAGGTTGTTGGCTACGTGTTTCGAAGAACTGCGTCATGGCTTAAATCGTGGCTTTACTGTCGTTGCTGGAGGCGCTCTGACGGGACTTCAAATCGACCGAGGTAAGAGAATCGGTGTTTACTCGTTGACCTGTTTGCCACTGGCCTTGTTTGTATTCGTTTTGTTTTGATGTGATTGGCTTTATCGCCTTGGCGTTGTCGTATTTTACCCGCGCACTTTTCACAATTGTTAATACCCTGTTCGTTTTGATCGTTGCCACGCGCGCTGGGCTGGTGCTAGGCCCTCTGCCTGTTTACATTTCGAACTGCTCCTTTGCCATTGTGGGCTATCGTTTTCGATTGTCGACCGTGATTTAATAAACACTTAACAGCCTGCTTTTACGTTTTCCTTTCGACCACGGGCGTTTCTGTTATTTTAACTTCCGTGTTCGTTTGACACTCTGCATTTAATCGTTCTCAGCTCGACACGGCAGTTTAAATCTACTTCCATGCACTGCTACTTGTGTTTAACAATTTATAATGTTATATTTGTTTGACTGAATGTTTCTGTTTTGATTAAATTGCTTTTTATTTCCCTCGAAATATTTGTTTAGATCTTGATTCGTCGAGCCATGACGACATCGATGGTTTCATCATCATAACAACACCAGGACATTTGATATCGCCGCCGACACTTTGGAGTTGCTGTTAACACTATTTATAATGTGAGTAATGTTTGAATTATTGTTGATAATATTCGTATTCGTTGCATAAATATCCCGGTGGGCCGTAGGCCTACTTCACTACGGTGTGCCCCGTGCATGAATTGTATTTACAAACTCTTTTCGATTAGCCTTTTCTATGGGCTTGACGACCCGTCATCGTCGACGTATTATTCCGCTGTTTGCCTGTTATTATGTGTGTTTATTTTGATTCCCTGCGCGCGTGTATTACTCGGTGAACGATTGCCCCTTTGTTATTTTTGACACTTTCTTGTGAAGAAGACGAGTGGCGTGTGTATTTATACTTTCGTCGTAGCCAGGAATTTAACACTTTCGTGACATATGTTTGCAATGAATTGTCTTCTATCAGACGGTGAGAATGAAGGCTGTCGTCACAGTTCGTTTGCAAACAAGGAAATCGCGAGTAATTGTTGTTGTGTACACAAACAAAAATGCCGTTCGACAATACCAATTAATAATCTGTTTGTCTTTTCGATTGTTTAAAACAAACTGTACGATCCTAATAAAAATACCAACGACGTTCGCTCGCTTTTTTCGTACTAGCTAGGTGATCATATATCAAAACATCGGGAGAGGTGGAGTGTGTGTGAGAGAGAGAGAGAGTCCAGATAGAGAGAGAGAGATAGTTTCAAAGCCCCCTCCCCCATCGCAATTTCTGGGCCCTCATCGTCATCTCCGCCGCCAGACCCGCCGACTCCCAACGACCAAACGGTAGCCCAATCGATCGGTAAAAATCAATGGATGTTCTGCTGTGTTGTGTATGACTGAGGAGATTGACTTGTTTGACTTGTTGCTGTGGAATAGAGGAGGAGTGAGTGAAAGTTGGGCGCTAACTCCCTGGAGGCGGACTTTGCCGAGATTTTGCGTAGCAAAATCTCAACCCGGACGCGGCTCGCAGCCCGCCATCCATCAACACCCATGCACTGACTGCCTACCTAAAAATTTATAAGGCGTGTGTTGGGTCAGTGGGAATTAGGGGCCTACTTCCGGCGGCGCTGGAGCCAATTTTTTTCGACCATCGGCTTCTTCGTCTTGCAAAACGGGTGGGAAATAGTGGATTCGTCGTTCTGCCGACTGCAACATGTCTCAAATCGACTCGCTACATTTGCATTTCTTAATGGAGAATTAGTACGGGCCGCAGAACGATGTCGTCAAAGGGCACCGAACGCACGCAAGCCCGCCCACGACAGACAACACAGAGACACCGCGCCGCCACCTCTTGTGTTTCACTAGCATTGTTTGCATTCTCTTCGTTCGCCGTCACGCAGTTGCTCTTTGGTCCTCGTGAGAGAAGCATCGTTCTGACAGTACCTTGTTTATATCGATTGAAAATCTGGTCGACTGCTCCGCGTTTAACGTTGCTGATAACGTTCTTGATAACGTTGTTATTACGATATCCTCGCTGCCGCTATTTAATGATGATCGCGGTTGTTTGCCTTGCATTGCCAGGTTGTTGGCTACGTGTTTCGAAGAACTGCGTCATGGCTTAAATCGTGGCTTTACTGTCGTTGCTGGAGGCGCTCTGACGGTACTCCGACTCGACCGAGGTAAGAGAATCGGTGTTTACTCGTTGACCTGTTTGCCACTGGCCTTGTTTGTATTCGTTTTGTTTTGATGTGATTGGCTTTATCGCCTTGGCGTTGTCGTATTTTACCCGCGCACTTTTCACAATTGTTAATACCCTGTTCGTTTTGATCGTTGCCACGCGCGCTGGGCTGGTGCTAGGCCCTCTGTCTGTTTACATTTCGAACTGCTCCTTTGCCATTGTGGGCTATCGTTTTCGATTGTCGACCGTGATTTAATAAACACTTAACAGCCTGCTTTTACGTTTTCCTTTCGACCACGGGCGTTTCTGTTATTTTAACTTCCGTGTTCGTTTGACACTCTGCATTTAATCGTTCTCAGCTCGACACGGCAGTTTAAATCTACTTCCATGCACTGCTACTTGTGTTTAACAATTTATAATGTTATATTTGTTTGACTGAAATGTTTCTGTTTTGATTAAATTGCTTTTTATTTCCCTCGAAATATTTGTTTAGATCTTGATTCGTCGAGCCATGACGACATCGATGGTTTCACCATCATAACAACACCAGGACATTTGATATCGCCGACACTTTGGAGTTGCTGTTAACACTATTTATAATGTGAGTAATGTTTGAATTATTGTTGATAATATTCGTATTCGTTGCATAAATATCCCGGTGGGCCGTAGGCCTACTTCACTACGGTGTGCCCCGTGCATGAATTGTATTTACAAACTCTTTTCGATTAGCCTTTTCTACGGGCTTGACGACCCGTCATCGTCGACGTATTATTCCGCTGTTTGCCTGTTATTATGTGTGTTTATTTTGATTCCCTGCGCGCGTGTATTGCTCAGTGAACGATTGCCCCTTTGTTATTTTGACACTTTCTTGTGAAGAAGACGAGTGGCGTGTGTATTTATACTTTCGTCGTAGCCAGGAATTTAACACTTTCGTGACATATGTTTGCAATGAATTGTCTTCGATCAGACGGTGAGAATGAAGGCTGTCGTCACAGTTCGTTTGCAAACAAGGAAATCGCGAGTAATTGTTGTTGTGTACACAAACAACAATGCCGTTCGACAATACCAGTTAATAATCTGTTTGTCTTTTCGATTGTTTAAAACAAACTGTACGAGCCTAATAAAAATACCAACGACGTTCGCTCGCTTGTTTGGTACTAGCTAGGTGATCATATATCAAAACATCGGGAGAGGTGGAGTGTGTGTGTGAGAGAGAGAGAGTCCAGATAGAGAGAGAGAGATAGTTTCAAAGCCCCCCCATCGCAATTTCTGGGCTCTCATCGTCATCTCCGCCGCCAGACCCGCCGACTCCCAACGACCAAACGGTAGCCCAATCGATCGGTAAAAATCAATGGATGTTCTGCTGTGTTGTGTATGACTGAGGAGATTGACTTGTTTGACTTGTTGCTGTGGAATAGAGGAGGAGTGAGTGAAAGTTGGGCGCTAACTCCCTAGAGGCCCCTTTCCGCCCCCAGAAAAATTGTCCGCGATTTTTCTCCCGTGCAGCGAGCGGAGTCGAGCCCACAATTATCAAAGCCGGAACGCAATATTTTTTTTAAACTTACGTAGAGAAGCTAGATTTAGCGGCGTTTTTTCGACCAGAACGGGCGGCGCTACTGCCATTATTTTTCCACCATCGTGCTTGTCGGCCTGCAAAACCTGAACACCACAATTTTTTTTTCGTTCTGATCACTTTAACTATTTTATTTTAATTTTATTTATTCAGGAGTTTATCGCGGATTTTGGCGGGTGGCGCAATATATTCAATGGACGATCCGAGACAATTATTTTAGGCACCGCCTCCACCGCGAACGGATCGACCGCCTCTTGCTGTTCACCACTGTGACGATGACGTCTGCTGCCGTTGTTTATGCCACAAAGAGATCACAAAGCCTTTGCCATTGACGAACAGTTTTCGACAAAGACCTTTGCAATTGCCATTGACGAACCGAACAAAACGGCAGCCCACGCCATGCTTGACGATCACGAAGGCAAGACGACAGCTGCACACCCGAAGGCGAACGAAGTCAAAGAACATTCCCTTATTACTGACGACGGTTTACTCGTGGTTATTTAATATGGAGCTTGCTGCCCGTCGTGGATTTTATATTACCGTTTGTTCGTGGCTATTCAAGACTATGGTTATTTAATCGACGACGAGTAGTTTATCGGTGTTGTTTTTACTGACTGCGTGGTTGTCGATTGATAAAATTATTCGAAACATGGCCGCCGCTCGTGCTCGCCTTTGGTCTTGTCGTTTGCCACTGTTTCTTGGACGGATTTCGACTATGACGAGGTGAGTGAATTGTTGTGTGTTTGTCTCGATTAGTTGCCTTGTTGCCGTGCCGTTTAAATGTTTTGACCGCTGTCACTTTGGCCAACTGCATTTCGACATTTACGTTTGACTATTCTCGCGCGCGCTGGGCCGGTCTGATGCCCTCGACACTTTGACCTATTGACCTGTCTGTTTGCCACTTTGGCCTGGGCTATCTACTCGTTGATTCTCGTTTATTTGCTTGTCTAATTATACGTTTTAATTTCGACGTTTACGCCTTGTGATTTTGACTTCCTTGTTGCCTTCGTTCGAACACCGCAGGTGTTGTTGTATTTCACTGCTTTGTGTTGATTCCGTGCGCGCGTGTATTATTCTGTAAACTTTATTTTGTTAAGTACGTGTTAAGCAGCCGTTCTTTGAACAGGCCTGTCGTCAGGAATTAAATCAACATTGCTGTGTATGTTTGCAATTGATTGACTACTATCAGTACTGCGTGTTTTCGAACGAATGAATTATATTACATGTTGTGACGTTCGTTTGACTGTACAATTGTTATTGGACAATGCTAATATCGGTGTCCCATTGATTTGTAAGCAGTTCGCGCCGCTTTTGCTCTGTTGTGTGACTGTGTGTATAATTAATTTCAATTGTATTTACTATGGCCTGTTGCCCTTTTGCTATCGTTTCGCTTTCGCATGTTATTATTTTAATTTTATTGACGTTGTTGTATTTGCATTTGCTGATTTTTGATTTTTCAGAGACGTGCAGGCCCCATTCGCATTTTTATTCCGTATTCTAGTTCTCTCTGCCGCCCCCTGCCGACCCTCAACGACCCCAAATACCCCCGCCTTTCCCCGTGCCCTCTTTCAGTGGTAGTAGTAGCAGCAGTAGTAGTCATCATCATCGTCGTTTTAATATAGTAGCAGCAGAAGTAGGAGTTGGAGATAACAATATCAAATGGCAGTAGTAGGATAGGACAGAGAGAGTGTGATGGCCTGGGCTCACTAGAGGCCCCTTTCCGCAAGCAGAAAAATTTTCCACGATTTTTCTCCCCGTGCAGCGAGCGGAGTCGAGCCCACCATCATCAAAACCGGAACACAATATGTTTAGAAATGTCCATTGAGGTAACTAGATTTAGCGGCGTTTTCTCGACCAGAACGGGCGGCGCTACTGCCATTATTTTTCCACCATCGTGCTTGTCGGCCTGCAAAACCTGAACACCATAATTTTTTTTTCGTTCTGAACACTTTAACTATTTTATTTTAATTTTATTATTTCAGGAGTTTATCGCGGATTTTGGCGGGTGGCGCAATATATTCAATGGACGATCCGAGACAATTATTTTAGGCACCGCCTCCACCACGAACGGATCGACCGCCTCTTGCTGTTCACCACTGTGACGATGACGTCTGCTGCCGTTGTTTATGCCACAAAGAGAACAAAGCCCTTTGCCATTGACGAACAGTTTTCGACAAAGACCTTTGCAATTGCCATTGACGAACCGAACAAAACGGCAGCCCACGCCATGCTTGACGATCACGAAGGCAAGACGACAGCTGCACACCCGAAGGCGAACGAAGTCAAAGAAAATTCACTTGTTACTGACGACAGTTTACTCGTGGTTATTTAATATGGAGCTTGCTGCCCGTCGTGGATTTTATATTACCGTTTGTTCGTGGCTATTCAAGACTATGGTTATTTAATCGACGACGAGTAGTTTATCGGTGTTGTTTTTACTGACTGCGTGGTTGTTTGTCGATTGATAAAATTATTCGAAACATGGCCGTCGCTCGTGCTCGCCTTTGGTCTCGTCGTTTGCCACTGTTTCTTGGACGGATTTCGACTATGACGAGGTGAGTGAACTGTTGTGTGTTTGTCTCGATTAGTTGCCTTGTTGCCGTGCCGTTTTAATGTTTTGACCGCTGTCACTTTGGCCAACTGCATTTCGACATTTACGTTTGACTATTCTCGCGCGCGCTGGGCCGGTCTGATGCCCTCGACACTTTGACCTTTTGACCTGTTTGTTTGCTACTTTGGCCTGGGCTATCTACTCGTTGATTCTCGTTTATTTGCTTGTCTAACTATACGTTTTTATTTCGACGTTTACGCCTTGTTATTTTGACTTCCTTGTTGCCTTCGTTCGAACACCGCAGGTGTTGTATTTCATTGCTTTGTGTTGACTCCGTGCGCGCGTGTATTATTCTGTAAACTTTATTTTGTTAAGTACGTGTTAAGCAGCCGTTCTTTGAACAGGCCTGTCGTCAGGAATTAAATCAACATTGCTGTGTATGTTTGCAATTGATTGACTACTATCAGTACTGCGTGTTTTCGAACGAATGAATTATGTTACATGTTGTGACGTTCGTTTGACTGTACAATTGTTATTGGACAATGCTAATATCGGTGTCCCATTGATTTGTAAGCAGTTCGCGCCGCTTTTGCTCTGTTGTGTGACTGTGTGTATAATTAATTTCAATTGTATTTACTATGGCCTGTTGCCCTTTTGCTATCGTTTCGCTTTCGCATGTTATTATTTTAATTTTATTGACGTTGTTGTATTTGCATTTGCTGATTTTTGATTTTTCAGAGACGTGCAGGCCCCATTCGCATTTTTATTCCGTATTCTAGTTCTCTCTGCCGCCCCCTGCCGACCCTCAACGACCCCAAATACCCCCGCCTTTCCCCGTGCCCTCTTTCGGTGGTAGTAGTAGCAGCAGTAGTAGTCATCATCATCGTCGTTTTAATATAGTAGCAGCAGAAGTAGGAGTTGGAGATAACAATATCAAATGGCAGTAGTAGGACAGTAGGACAGAGAGAGTGTGATGGCCTGGGCTCACTAGGGGCGTCTTTGCCGAAGGCAAAAAACGCCCCGCAGGGGCGTTTTTCTTCGGGTGGTCAGCCCCGCAGGGGCCGGTCATCAAACACCCACAAAGCCACGCAGGAAAAAAATAGTTAGGCTGTAAAGTACCTCGACGGATATTATTCTACCTGAAGCAGCGGCATATTACACCATATTATTTCAGATTCGAGTTCGTCGACCTTCATTCATTACAAATCATGGGATTTGTCTCGTTGTGACCACTAAAAGTATTTTATTTTAATTTTCTTTCGATCTATTTTTTTTCAGAACCCACGAAATTGCTCACTTCAAAGGAACGCCGTGCCACGAAGTGTTGAGCTGTTGTTTCGTAATTCCTGACGTCAACAAAGCCTATCGAGCAATATAATCATGTCGTTTTCAACAATGGTCTTTTGCTGTTGACATTGAATTGACTCACATCAGTTTTATTAATTATACCATAGCTGTCGTAGTTTACGGAATACACTCTGAATTAATCTGTTTTTCAGCCAATTTCATGAGTCTGACACTTGTCTTGGAGTCTAGAGATTGTTACCTTACCACCGTTCTGTAATTGTTGTTTTTTAATAAATTGCGTCAATTAGTTACTGTTTATTTAATCAACTGTACTGAAGAATTTAATTGTAATAAATAATTAGCATCTTTAATGTTTACTTTGCCATTGGATGTCGTTGTTTGACTTTGAAATTCATGGTTTATCGATTTTCACGGAAGGTGAGCGACGTTTGATTTGTTGTCTTCGTACCTTGTGCTGTGTTATTCGGAATGATGCTATGCTATGAAGGCCCCTTGCAATGCTTATCGTTATGCTGGTTTATTTGCCTTACTTGCTTCTGTTTTTGGGCGTATAAATTTAATGCAAAGTGTAATGAACTACTCTCTTCAAATTTTGGCCACGCGCGCACGTGCTTGGTTTTGGCTATTCGCCTTTCGACTGTGGGCTTCTAACTGTAAGTTTAGAACTGTCCGTTTTAGATTATTATCATTACGTGGCTGTCCTGCTTTCAGATGTGTTTACTTATTCCTTTATAGGATTTAGACGTTCTTAATTATATTTTCTTTTCACCTGATTTCAAGGTCAAACTTTGATTTACTGCTAATGACAGGGACGTTCGTTATTTGATATGGTCTTTTCTTCGATTATATTTTAATCAGGATGTTTTTATTTATGTTTTCAGACATGAAAGTTTAAAGTTTTACTCTGCACCGTAGTCGCTTAAATGTTGATTAACTGACGGCTACTTGCTAGACTCTCTTTCATTAGATAATTTACCTCCTTAATTGGCGTGGCTTTATGGAACATACAATTTAAACACAATAGTACAATATAGTGTACATTATGACCAATCAACAAATTTCATCACCAGAATTCGAAGAAAAAAATGAAAAGTATATATATTCTGATTATTATTCCGATTGTTTATTATAATAGACTGAATAAATGAGATATGTATATTACTTTACTTATCTTATTTACACACCTCTCAACATCAGAATTCGGAGAATTAAAGAATGAGTTACTGATATATAAAAATGAAAATCGATGAATGAATAATAAATAATAAATAATAATAAATGAATGATATATCGGTGTACTAATATCAATACATAAAATCTTTTATCCATTTTTGTACAACTTTGATAAGAACAATCAGCCCTGTGAAAAAATTGTGTTAATACTGTTCTCAGTTTATGCACACTTGTCAGGTATTTCTGAATAAATGATAATGATAATGATGATGAAATCAACGTTGGAAGGAAAAAATTCACATTCAATCATGTAACATTGTGTCTAGTTTTATTATTATTGCAACAATTACAACAACCTAGAATTAATTTACTTTTGTCTCCTTGCATTTCAGCACTGTAAATATGTAAATATAGGCTAATAATGTCAAATTGAACAGCAGCCAAAGATAAACCATGCAAATAATTATCACAAAGGTACTGTCAATCACAATAGGCTACAAACATGTAAATGAAATTTTGTAATTTCTCAATTAATCAACACTTATAAACACTGTACTCATTACAAAGTTACCAAATTTTTTAAAATTTATATCATTCATCAAAATCACAATTTATATAAATTAAAGACGGTCATGAACAATGAGGTTATTGAAATAAAACAAACGAAAAGTGAACATTCATTGTTGCCTAGGGTGATGCGTGGTTGGCTGTGAGATGCTAATCACATGAAGGAGCAACAGTGATACGTTATCCATGAATGACACAAGACACAATTATAACAGTTGCATGCAATTTTTATAACTTTCAAGGCAATCATAATCAATAATCACATTCAAATTAACATAACTTAAAATACTGTCAAATTTAAACTACAGAACATCGTCAATTGCTTTAGTTCAATTTGTTAATATGACTTTCACATTTTTACCCACACACGTTTGGAACTAAAAAGTTTTCCGAGTTACATTTCCATTCTTGATTTCGTAGACATTCAAACTCATGTTTACAATCATTGTACCTACAAATTCACCTTTATATTTCCATTTGAACTGAAGGGATTTACGGTGTAACAATGTCTAACATAATCACATTAAAATATAATTTAATTGCAGCTATATCCTCTCTGACCCGCAAGTAAATAGTTCAATGCATAAGGACTAATCAAATAATTTATCACATTTCAAACTAAAACCAACTCCACAAATCAAACTTAACTTAATTTAACTTAACTCGTAACAGTTGAAACCGATTCGGTGCAATTCGTTGAAAGTCACATTCCATTTTTGTGATTTTCAAACATTTTTCCGTTTTTACATTTTCAGTATCCTACTATCAAATCTAAAAATGAACATTAAAACTTCTGTTAACATTTTCATTACACTGAATTGATGGACGCTTTACACATATCCACGCTCATAGCATTAAAAATGTAAATCATTCACAATATATGTTAATTATATGTTCAATGCATCATCTTCTTCACTAACAAACCATTCATTTGTCTCCTTTCTATAAAGTCGGTCATAAAAGAAAAAAACATTATCTCAACCTTCATTGAACAACAACAAGACACAGCCAAAACTGTAACATGTCTTTGCTTTTATTTCGTCAAAAACTTCTAAAGCATTTCAATCCAAACTAAAATATATTTAAAACCTTGGCTTGCTGATTTATGTCATTTGATGCATTGAACATATAAACAAACCACTTTACTCATATCTACTTATCAATGTTGGGCCTAATCCGATAACCCGTAACTAATCAAATACACACAGCAAATCAGAAAAATAGTCTACTATAACAATAACAAGTCTAAATTATGCAGTTCGCAAAACCAGTTAAAATTTTAAAACTTAATCAATTCCATTGCGTTCCTAAATCTGCAATCTTTTCTAAACTTTTCTTCTATCTTTCTAATCCTAATTAATTTTAATCAATCTTCTGTACCTAATAATCATTAATCAATGTAGCCACATTAATTTGTTAAACCATTATCAACAAAGGTCTTGCATAACACTTGTATGCAAATCGAGATTTCATTAATTTACCGTTTCCAATTACTACGAAGCTAAAAAAACAACAATTTATTTCAAATTTTCATATCAGTGCTATGGAATTCTGCGTTTAAATGTATACAATCAACAACAGCAAGTAAGAGCCTCAACAGCTAACATAAAACATTGATGGAAATTTATTAAACCATTCCTATTTCATCTGCGATTAATCATTTTACAGAATATAATTTAAATTCCTCAATTTCATCATTAATTCATTTTAAAAATTTATCTCCTCCATCAATGTTTACGTTAACTTTTCAGCCTCTCACTAATAATCATCATTATAAACAATTTCCACTAAAATTTCCTTTTCCTAAATATTGCATCACCGTCATTCAGGTGCCTTTTTATTCATGGGTGTACACGTACCATATAGTTGCATTCCAGACATGTTGAGGAGGGTCCGTATCGCAATCAACGCACATCCTACCGCAACATGAAGAAGTTCACTTCCATCAGGGTTAAATGAGACCCTGAATTTCGGTCGTAACCTTGTTGTTTGTGACTGTTCAATGTGGAAAAAATTTGTTTAATCATAATAAAAGCATCAAACATTCAAACACATAATTACCATGTTTTATTCTCTTCAATCTTTCTCCCTCATTCTCTTCCCATGCTTACCTTCACGGTCAATTTTTTACCATTTCAAATGTGATTTTAAATTTATATTGTCAATTCTATCTTCGACTTCGTTTCTGATTCCCATTATATCAAATCTCCATTTTCATATATTTTAATAACCATGATCTTGCTTCTATGACGAATTGACGATGACCCTCAATTTCATGTAGCCCCTCATTCATTATATAGATATGAGGCCTGTGCAATTTAGTGTCAGCTACATTTTGCCTTTCCTTAACAAAAATCATCATGGCCTACCTTTTAGCTTAAACTATGTTTCATGAAACCTCCTTCCCCATCTAGTATCTACTTCTACTCCATATGTTCATTGAACATTTTTGAATTACGTCTTTGACTTTTGAATACACTATTGATCAGGTTAGCTGTTGAGCTACACGCATATTCTTTACATGTGAATCAAGACTTTGAGTTAGGCTACAAGATAACTTACATAGACTCTAAACTCTGACTGACTGCAATGCGCATGGTAGACGTGAGCCAGTTTGCTTACCGATTAACACAAGCCGTTACTGCAAGCCATTACTCTAGGCAAGAGCCTCTATCCCGTGTTCCGCTCCATGAAACTGAGAGTCGCTGCACTCGCTGTATGAAATGGAGTTCTGACGTAATGCACACAGGCTAACGGCGTTTGACTACCATTACTCGCAGTCGTAGTCATTTTCAAAACCTCATTTTCATGATAAAATACCTCGTTTTAAATGGGTGGGTGTAAAATACCGACTTGCCGACCTGCCGACCACACAGACCAGATTGATTTAATCTAGAATTTCCGGGTTGACATGACGAATACTTCACAGCGTTGCACATAATATTTTGTGTGAACTTTTTATTCATATATACGATATTTATTCTTTCTCCAATAAATGTGACCGATAAATGTGATAAGCTTCATATTTAGTGACCCTCAAAGCATCATGAAAGCATGAATAGGCTAGAATTGAAACTTCCAAGCCAGACTGTATATGATTTAGATGGGAATGTACACTTTGTACAGTTTGTTAAAAAAATTTTACGCTATATGATTTGTATTAGTTTCTCATTGGTCTTTTCTTCAATTGTATTTTCATCAGGATGATTTTGAAATTGTGTTTTCATGCATATGAGAATTCAAAATTTTACTCTGTCCCGTAGTCGATTAATTTACCGCTACTTGTTATAGGCTCACTTAAAAGATTATCTTTCATTGCATAATTTACCTCTTAATTGGCATGGCTTTATGGAACATACAATTTAAACACAATAATACAATATAGTGTACATATAATAATTTATGTATCTATCATTATTCATCTTACATATCCACAACCACTAGGGGAGTAATACTGTTGGGTAATCTCAACGTCAGTGACATTCCAATTAGTCACAACACCAATACTTTGCAACGTTAAACCGTATTGTCTCGGCCACTTCTCCTTCTTACATGCTGTTTGGCTGGATCCAACCAAGAACTTCAAATTGTCTTCCCGCCCTCCATTTTCGTGCGCGCGATACATTCTGCATTGAACTTTAGCCCCTCCATATGAGATTGTGAGTGCAAATTAAACAGCTGCAAATTGCGACTCTCTATGGTCTACTATTTCTACCATTCCTTTCAATTCAAACGAAATCTGTGAATCTAATCATTATTTCTATTAGCATACAACTTCAATATTTGCTACCATAATACGTGTTCACTGTAAGGTGAAACCATTTCCTCCTGCCATGCTTGCAATTCTCTAGCACTGCTTTTCGTTGCCCATACTTTTTTCTAAAATACAATCGGGGTCTGCACAATTTACATATCCACACATGA
This sequence comes from Haliclystus octoradiatus, assembly GCA_916610825.1. NCBI lineage: Eukaryota > Metazoa > Cnidaria > Staurozoa > Stauromedusae > Haliclystidae > Haliclystus > Haliclystus octoradiatus. The sequence goes on along the minus strand of OU744450.1, from coordinate 20,864,088 downwards.
CTGTTCCTTCTTACAGCATTGCAATTGTGTTTTTTGTAATGTACTTTTTATTGACTTTGCAGTTTTTATTTTGTATTTGAGATGTAGATGAGAGATTACCATGGCATAATCCTTTGTCCCTACTCTTTCTGCCGCACCCGTCGACCCAACAACGATCTAAAAGACCCCCGGAGCCAATCGCCCTTACCACGTGCTGCTGCTACCTGCCGGATTTGTTTGTGTTTACCCCTTATGTACGGAATATAATAATGGGAATAGACGAATGACCTAACACATAGATAGACTGAGAGTAGATGACCAATTGCTGTTATCTACTGGGGTCCAGGCAAAAAGATACAAAAATGGCAGAAGTGTCCCAACTCTTGTAAATAGATGGCTCTGAGTTACCTGTGTTGCTGGGTTTAATTATTGTGGGTCGAGTTGAATTTGGGAAGATCCACAAGGGGATCCTTCACGGAAAATAGCAAATTATGACATAAAGCCATATAGACCTCAAAATGAAGATATACATATACGTTTGAAGGATTTCGCTCTTATATGATAAAATATTTGTACTGTATTATTAATAATAATGATATAATAATAATAATAATAATAATAATAATAATAATAATAATAATAATAATAATAATAATAATAATAATAATAATAATAATAATAATAATAATAATAATAATAATAATAATAATAATAATAATAATAATAATAATAATAAATATGCAAACCATTTACAAGAGTGCCCGATACAGTTATGTAGAACTATGTATAAATGAAACAAAGATTAGTCAATATTTTTACCATAAACTTGTCTTATCTTTGTTTCATTTATATGTGATACATTATGAGCTATAATGAAGAGCTTATCGTTCTTAGTTTTAAATTTAATAAATTATTAGACGTCTGTATGCAGGTGACCTTTATATACAGGTTTGATACAATAGAAAATTATCTCTAATTTAGACATTGCAAGAGTGACCACTACAGACATATAGTCGCAGTAAAGAGGTGATAGCTGTAACAGGTTTGACTTTGTTAACCATGATTCATTTGTCATTTTTATCATAATGCGGGTGATAGTCAAAGTTGCCAAGTTATTCTCAATCGATACTGATACAATAAGCTGTGTCAGCTCATGTTGAATGTATTCTGAAAAAATATTTGCGTCATCATTTATTCAGGACAACATTGAAATACTGACTTAATTGATTTATTAAAACCTTTATATGATCTCGTGTTTTGTACGATAAACTGTAGTTGGGTAATTTTGTAACCATTCTAAATAACACGCAACAACTATAACAACAGTGTGATTAGATAATATATTTAAATGTTTATCATAATATTTTCGCTGCCCTTCGGTAGCTTCTTCAGTGATAATTTAAACTTTCTTTTTAATAGAACGAATTATTTCTTCTTTTTTTTTTGTATTTTGTTCTATTGAAGGTTCGACATTCGATCGAATCTTTGTTTTGGATTATTCGAATTTCCCCATTCGTCCTTGGTTTACTCAAACTGATGTATACTGCCAGCTGTCACTTGCCTCAACATCGCGTCATTAGAACACTTCTGTAAGATTTTTACTTTTATTTCTTTCATATTTCCTTCGTGTCGCTCTACCATATGTTGGTGGAGCACTGAAGATGAGCGTTTTTGTATTAAATTATTAAAATGTTTGTTAAATCTTTCTCCGATACTCCTTGCTGATTCGCCTATATAACTTTCTGTGCATAACATGCAACTTATCTTGTATACGACGTCTCTTGTTTTGCAGTCTATTTTTGAATTGGTCTTTCTGCATAAGTAGCATTGCTTATAAGTGAAGTGAGTTTAAAAGGGTTGGATTTTGTTAGGTGATCTTTCAACAGGTTACCCGCCCTTTCGACGACTTTAATTTTTAATTCCGCTTGTTTTAATACATTTCTACACTCATTTGAAAGTTTGTTCCCAGGTGTAGCGTCTACGAATAATACACTTTCATAACCACCTTTCCCGAACCATGTTTTTATCTTTTCTTTTCGTTTCTTTTCCCTTTCTTCTCTGTTCCAAAACTTCCCTCTATACATGGGACATTTTCTACATAAATCGTTCTTTAATATCTGTTCGTATTTTTTTTTTGCATTTTTGTAGATTAACACTCTTTCTTTTTGCTGGTATCCAGAGAACTGTAATCTCTTGATATAGGATTATATATGTTTAGTTCTTTCTTGGTGTTCGCAAAGAGTAGAAATATTTCTCATTATACGAACAAGATCAGCAGTAAGTGTGTTAATCTTTGATTGATAGGAGATTGCTGATGTTCTGTTAGTTAAATGTTTGCTTGATATCTGTTTGGAATAATGTGAATGTAGGAGTTTGTACTTTACTGTATTTCTATCTGTTATTGGGGCAATCCATTGCTCTATATCTAAAATTGGCATTCTTTGATTTTGGTGGTTCGTAGTCAATTGTTACTAGTATGCTGTCATGTATGTTATTTGCTATTTCTTGAATATTCGTCATAGTGTTCTTGTCTGAAAATGAGTCTAGATGGTCTGTTTCTTTTGATTTTGCGGCAATGTTGATATCATCAACGTATCTCGAATATAATTGGATATCTATTTGATTTAGTTTCAACTTTTTCTTTCGTTCTCTGTCCCACCAAATCATGAAAACATTTGCTACTTCTCCGGCTACTCCAACACCAATGGCAAAATATCCAAGAACTGGGACTTTTCCTTGCACTGACTACCGAAGAATTAAAGCAAGCTAAATTGAGTGAATATTGCCCAACCAGAGTGACAAAAGGCAGGCCACAAACAATCACATCCTCTGGAATCCAAAACAATGATGAGATAAGATGGCAAAACTGGAATAAAAGCGAAATTTTACACACCAAGGAATATGATATACAGAGAATGATGGCACATGCAATTGGTGTAAGTCTGCGTTTAGTATTGAAAAATCATATTTTTAAATTTGATAGTCAACTATACAAACAAACAAAAGGAGGAGCCATTGGTGTTGGAGTAGCCGGAGAAGTAGCAAATGTTTCATGATTTGGTGGGACAGAGAACTAAAGAAAAAGTTGAAACTAAATCAAATAGATATCCAATTATATTCGAGATACGTTGATGATATCAACATTGTCGCAAAATCAAAAGAAACAGACCATCTAGACTCATTTTCAGACAAGAAGACTATGACGAATATTCAAGAAATAGCAAATAAAATACATGACAGCATACAAGTAACAATTGACTACGAACCACCAAAATCAAAGAATGCCAATTTTAGATATAGAGCAATGGATTGCCCCAATAACAGATAGAAATACAGTAAAGTACAAACTCCTACATTCACATTATTCCAAACAGATATCAAGCAAACATTTAACTAACAGAACATCAGCAATCTCCTATCAATCAAAGATTAACACACTTACTGCTGATCATGTTCGTATAATGAGAAATATTTCTACTCTTTGCGAACACCAAGAAAGAACTAAACATATATAATCCTATATCAAGAGATTACAGTTCTCTGGATACCAGCAAAAATAAAGAGTGTTGATCTACAAAAATGCAAAAAAAAAAATACGCAAAGATATTAAAGAACGATTTATGTAGAAAGTGTCCCATGTATAGAGGGAAGTTTTGGAACAGAGAAGAAAGGGAAAAGAAACGAAAAGAAAAGATAAAAACATGGTTCGTGAAAGGTGATTATGAAAGTGTATTATTCGTAGACGCTACACCTGGGAACAAACTTTCAAATGAGTGTAGAAATGTATTAAAACAAGCGGAATTAAAAATTAAAGTCGTCGAAAGGGCGGGTAACCTGTTGAAAGATCACCTAACAAAATCCGACCCTTTTAAACTCACTTCATGCGATAGTAAGAAATGCTACTTATGCAGAAAGACCAATTCAAAAATAGACTGCAAAACAAGAGACGTCGTATACAAGATAAGTTGCATGTTATGCACAGAAAGTTATATAGGCGAATCAGCAAGGAGTATCGGAGAAAGGTTTAACAAACATTTTAAAAATTTAATACAAAAACGCTCATCTTCAGTGCTCCACCAACATATGGTAGAGCGACACGAAGGAAATATGAAAGAAATAAAAGTAAAAATCTTACAGAAGTGTTCTAATGACGCGATGTTGAGGCAAGTGACAGCTGGCAGTATACATTAGTTTGAGTAAACCAAGGACGAATGGGGAAATTCGAATAATCCAAAACAAAGATTCGATCGAATGTCGAACCTTCAATAGAACAAATTACAAAAAAAAAGAAGAAGAAATAATTCGTTCTATTAAAAAGAAAGTTTAAATTATCACTGAAAAAGCTACCGAAGGGCAGCGAAAATATTATGATAACAATTTAAATATATTATCTAATCACACTGTTGTTTTATAGTTGTTGCGTGTTATTTAGAATGGTTACAAAATTACCCAACTACAACATTGAAATAAATTATCTATCAATCAATAGGGAGTCACGTGGGTAATTGAGTTCAAACATTTGCTCCAGACTATCTCCCCTTCCCCTTTTAACCCCTTCATAATGAGCTATATTCCAGCCTCCGTGTGGTATTTGTTGATCTCTCAATCAAACAATTAAGCCGCTGAATGGTCGCTCGCAGGATCTTATTTCTACAAAACCTACCAAAGTTGTGGTTTGCAAATTTGTGACAAATCAAATTGTGTTCATTACAATTCATTTATGACACACGTGTTATGTATTAATTAAACAGACCATTAATATATTTTTTTTGTTGCAAATGATCCAACTTTGTCATAATGGTCTCGCCAGAATGGCAAATGGCTAGAGAATGGGTTATATCTACTGGAGTTGTACCTATCAACAGTAAAATATTATCTCCTCAATGTGATTTGTTTGATTTTGCTCAATCTTTACGTGATGGTGTTCTGCTATGCCAAGTTGCTAATTATTTAAAAGAAGGAGCTATACGAGATGTTAACTACACTACTCACATGTCACCTGTAAGTTTTTAAATCATTTGTTTGATTATTGTTTTTACTTTCCTTCAGTTTTTGACAAGAAAACGATATTGTTGCGACATTCAATCGGCTAAACTATCAACAGCTTTCAATTTTCCTAAATCTAATCCTGTGATACGATATGAATAAGGTAAACTCTGAAATAAATATTGTTAATATTACTGTTATCTGCATACTAAAAATGCAATTGTTTACTTAACGATTTTTAACAAAATTGTCTAAAATTATTACCCCCGTTGTCTCCTGCTTGGATTTCTCTTCACGACTTCCTTGTTACATGTGTCCAACAATGTGATCATTTTTGGTAATTGTTGTTAATATTTGTGGTTTGTTTATTAATCGTGACTTTTAAAATTATATTGTGCAGTTGAGGTTCTTATCTGAATTTCCATAATTTATTGGATTCTAATTCACAGTTTTGAAAATTATTAATTTGAGAAAGACCATCTGGTAGCCTAATTACTAATAGATTTTACCTAAAAGCAAATGGCAGCAATTAAATTTGTTACCATGCCATGGGATAAACATATAATCTAAGCATGCTGCAAGTAGGTATAATAGGAGCTGAAACACATTTCTGAAAACAAAAATTGATGACTTAGACATTGTAGACCTATGCAGTGCTACCCATTTAAAATGCTAAAATGATAATTAAAAAATAGGGCTGCAATGAGAATCGATGATTTTGACTCCACGACGAAGATTAAATTTCAGTTGTAAAGCAATTTACAATTGTTTATTTACATCAGAAGGCTGGATTTCATTTGAATTGATCAATCTTCCTGTGATGCTCAATACATCCTAAACACATATTTTTGCAAGAAAGCAAGCAAATGCTGTAGGCCTAGTACCAAAAGTTACTTAATATTCAGAGAGCTCTGTGAGAAAGCAGAAAATCTCAAAATATGGACATTTTATCAAACTACAATGAAGTACACCTCACATGTTTCTCTAATTTTCAGTTTAACTTAAAACTATACAAAACGCGTGAAAATTGCCATCTTGACACTTTCATCGATACTTATAAATCACTTGGATCGACATAGAATAAAGACGTATTTCGTTGTAGAGGGAAATATTTTGAAGAATAACTGTGAAGTTTCTTGAAATTTTTCATCACATAAGTTTGCCCTAAAAGTGCCTGCAAATATTCTACCGTAAATTTTCGTTGTCAAGCAATTTAAAAGTACTTTATTTATACATCGAGCAATTAGTTTCATCCTTATGCACCTTTTATTCGATTTCATTAATAAACTTTATGAATTATTCATAGCTTCAGAATACTTTTAGTTTTAGAAAAATGTGCCTGCAGGAATTCTATTGCTCGATAATTGTGCCTGCAACCACCGGTCCCAGTGGTCCCATCATTTTCTACCCCGGCCTACTAAGTTTCTAACGTGTATCTCTCTATCATATTTTGTATAAAAAATATGTATGGCAACAGAGAGGCACTTAACTAACACAATGAGTAATTATAAAAATAATAAAAAATAAATAAATAAATTATTAAAATTGACATATAACCAATATGCCTACATTTTCACACAATTTACCATTTCCATTTCTCCATGTACTATTGTTTCTTTAGATTTTCCCTTAATAATTATTTCATAGCTAGAATTTTAGAATGTAAATTACCTTGTGTCTCCCTATAAAACAACTTTTTATGCTTACAGGATGACCACAAGTATTGTAACATCACAAGAATATAAATCCCATTTGTATTTATGTAGCAGTATCCAACTCATGATTGAAATAAAAATCTAGCTTATCTATTTACAAAATAATTAATAAATGAAAAAATCAGACATTCATATTTGCTACTATTAGTTTCACGCCAAGGCGATCATCAGGCAATTTAATCTATTTACAAAATATCTATCTTTAGAAAGCTGTGATAAAATCTTATTGAATAACTATAAAAAGTAGGTACTTGGTGTCGGATGAATAATGGCTGTTTCCTTACTCATTTTCATTTTTAATCCTTTTTTTATCATACTATATGGTTTGTTTTATTAAATCTAAATCAAGGGGTGACTAAAAGTTGATCCTATCATTTGGCTTTAAATTATAATAATGATTTGTTAGCCATGCGTCAGATTACAAACAGGATGGACACCAATCTGCCATGAAAATGCTTTTTAACATGGATTTATTCAATTCTGCTGTTCTTGAAATGTAACGCATGTGGTTAATTAACACATACATTTATACATTAATCTTATTTCCAGCTGTCCAATAAACAACGCATATAAATTATTATATTAAACAGGTCTAAACTCTTATTTTCCTATAATTGTCATTTAAATCATTTATCTCAACCCTCAACATTATGTCATAATTTGACCAGGTTCCGGCAAAAGGTTTGATGTTTGACCAATAAATCATGAAAAATAGCAATTCGCAAGGTGCAGTAGAGGTGTTGAACCGATCAAACAATAGAATCACAGCAGGACAGCTTTTACAAGGGCAGTAATTTTACGGTCAAACCCTTCTTAACTCAAATGCATATAAAATGGTCATAGAGACGGGAAAAAGATTACAGAATTGCTTTATGATGTCTGAATTTTTATATATCACGATTCCATTCTCAAAATATGAATTGGACTTTCAGCGAAGTCTTAAATGAGATTAGAATGTGCTATATTTAGCAAAGGTTTGTACTAGTAGTGTCTGGTGCTTCACCAAGACTTCCAGCTGTGTGTTGATATTTGTCGCGTGACTGCATCTTGCGAATTGTCTTCTGGTTTTGCTCTAACCTAAATCTATGATTCCAGGAATCCTACTTTTGTTGGACCCTGAATTTGACCTAGGTTTTTGGTTGGTGGGAGGTTGGCAACAGAATAATGTGGATTTAGTTGATCAATGGCAGGCCTGACACAACCAACCAGCTCTAGTCACACTGCTTTAGCAGGGGTGTCAACAGGATTTCCCCGACAATGGGGATAGCTCCCCCCGACAAGGGGATATTTATAGAAAACATTTGCAAAAATGCATGAAAAGCATCAAAAATCTTATAAAAATTATGATACTGTATTTGTAATCAGTTTCCAGAAAAAACTTCACATCGCCATACATTAGATGAAAATGGTATGCATTAGCCATTGATATGGTCAGACATATTCTAAGCATCGAATTAATAAGAGCGAACTACTTCACTTGGATCCATTCAATGAGTGTTCCACAACTTTGTGCATCTATTCAGTCAATATCTCATCTCCAATTTTATTGGTTGGAAGTTGAGTTGGAACAATTATTATTCGAATCACTTAAATTTCTCGATTCTGATTGGTTAAAATTTATATGTCGCTTTTTAGGATGCAACAGATTTGGATGGGACTTTTTTCCTATCCTTACATTTCTTTTCTTGTGACTCTTTCCTCATCAAAGTTGGCCTTGAACATGGTATTTTGGAGATTCTCAAAAAACGAACAATTGATATTAATACCACAAGAAAGTTTATTATCCAAAGTATAAGTTTATTATACTTCTTCATGTTGGTGATTGTACAATATTGAAAAACAGAACATTAGATTTAAATAAAATTTTCAAAGAAAGGTTGCATAATATTTGAAAACAAGTATATTTAAAGTGTGTTTGAATAAATAAATGATTTGAGAAGCTGAGCGCATTTTTCCATCTTCGAATCGTTCCAACTTATTAAACAAAGTAACGTGAGAATCCTGATGAGAATCATCTTGAACATACATAATTAGGTGTCATCACTCTGATACAAGACCTGGACAGAGTAACCGAACAATTCACACATACCCTATTATTTTGTGAATGAATTACGGTCTGTGTCGCAGGCTAACTTACGGGGCGACTCTCAGTCATTGATTGACTGTAAAATGTAGTATTATTATAATGATGATGATGACCAGGGTCCAACAAAAGTGGGCATCCTGGGATCCTAGATCCCAGAAGGCTAGACAAAATTCAGAAGAAAATTGATGTTTTTAATGATTTATTGGTAAAACATCAACAAAAAAATTCAGAAGGAAATGTTGAAATGCCTCAAGGATTCCAGAAGGCTGAACCTTTTGTCAGACCCTGATGATGACCCTGCTTGTACCTTACATTAGTTCTTTAATTGTATATCTGTTTTTATATCTTCAGTTTCTTTGTATGAAGAACATTAAAGGCTTTTTAAGATCATGTTCTGATATATTCCGTATTGGTCAGAAAGATCTCTTTGGTGCCAATGACCTGTATGATGTTTCCGATTTCGAAAAGGTAATCAAACGCACAATTTAGATATAGGCCTATTGATGCAATTTATCTTCTCTAGTTGATACCACCAGAGGTGTCCCCAAATCCTCAAATTTGCCGGATCTTCACGTTTTTGTCGGACCTGAATCTGAATCTGGACCCTTAGATTGTCTAGCTGGATCATGAACAGGGTCTAATTATTCATTCTTTGAGCTACACAAAGTAGTGCTGAGAAAGTACTACAGTGAAACCTGTTATAACGGTCACCTCTATACAGCGGCCACCTGTCTATAATGATCACTCTTACAATGACTAAAATAGCATTTTCTATTGAATCAAACCTGTATATAAAGATCACCTGTCTATAGTGGTCAATTTATCTACCTCTCATAGCTGACCGTTATATACAGGTTTCACTGTATTATAATATTTAATAAGAATACACACTATTCTACATGAGCATAAAGATTATTTAACAAATTATATCTAGATAGTTGCATATGGTTTTATTTATTCTCGATACAGTTCAGATCCTATTTTAAATCATTTCCTAGACCTGAATTTTGATCCATATCCAAACACGCCTCCCGTTGATATTGTATTTATCAATTCGCGCCGCGCAATCATACAACCAATATCAACACACAGCTGGAAGTTTTGTGCTGTCAGGAAAAAAGAAAAGCTTAGAAAAACGCGAATTGGCTTTGCGAAGTGATTTTTTGAAGAAGCGAGTTGTGACGGTGCCATGAAAAGCAGGGCACCACTGAAAGATACCGTATAAATGGATTTTTCTCACATCTAATATATTTAATATCACACAATAAATCCATTCATGTATCCAAACATCTGTTTTCAGTTGTAAGAAAATGTCTCAACAAATTTTACTGCTCAGTTCACGGGATGTTAGTGATCTGGGATAGAAAAATGACTCTCAATATTCAAAGTATCTTTATCCGTTCCCGGCTTCTTCTGTAATTTACAAACAATAATTTATTATGTAATTGAAATGATTATCAAAATTATGAAGCATTTTTTTGATCAAATGAAATACTTTATTTTGTTAAAATCTGTTTATTGTTTTATTTTTGTACCCTAGGTCATTAACACTTTGTCCGTCTTATCAAAAGGTGGTGATGCAAATGCGCTACAGTTAATGTGAGATTTTTAAATGCTTTCAAATTTTTTGATAATCTACTTTATGAAGGATCATATATCTGACAAGTATTTTCTATTGTCCATGTCTAGAAGGAGATGTTTATTTATATAAGTTGCAAGTAATGAGTTACCCGCATAGCTAGATTAATTTATATAAAATAAATAAACAAAAATAAAGTATAATAAAATGAGTCAAAGACTACACATTCATAATTGTTACTAATAGTTTCATGCTTACCCAATCATCAGACAAATAAACTAAATAATGAAAAACATACAGTTCCGCCTATATCGATTTACAAACCCTCAAAATCTTTGAGTCAACCTTTTTATACATACAACTATATATGTATACATAGTACAGTATATCTCAGTTGTGCTTGCGCAATTTTAAGCACTATCAACTTGGGATGTGTCTATACTATTTGCAATATGCATTGCCCATTACTTCGGTAGTTTTAGCACTTTTTGATGACACAGATTTTTTTTTCATGTGGTGAATTTTTTCAATTTTTCACCACTTTGGACTAACTCATCTTGACTTAGTTATAGCATGCTATGTCAGTCTCTAGTTCACTGAACAGTACTGACGACGGCTAATGGCCAGAAACAAGTACTTGTCTGCTGCTATAGTACAGCATATACATTATACAACTATATTACATTTTTTACAGGAAAGGAAAGGGATTTTGTAAGGAAAAGTGCTTGTGGAAATTGAAACCCGAACCTTGAAACCTATATATCAAGAGCGAATCTCACTGTTACTGTGTTATTTTAATCCTACTGAAAGATTAAGATCTCAAATCCTGCAATCTCACAATCCATATGTTTTCTAGTAATTTTTCCATTATTTTTGCAGAGCATTTCCACCAGAAAATCATTGCTATGAGGAAGAAGACATTTATTCCAGCCTTGGCGACACGCTGTCAAAGTATGGGCCTATTAAATCTACTATAGTGGTCAGGGCTCAATGAAATTGGATCGCTAGGACTACCGGTTGCAGGCACATTATAACAGTCACCTCTATATAGCAGCCACCTGTCTATAGTGGTCACTCTTGCATTGTCTAAAGTTGTATGTTTTTATATTGAATCAATCCTGTATATAAAAAAAAATAAAACCCTGTATATAAAGGTCACCTGTGTCCTGTATACAGTGCAAACAATTTACAGAGATTTTGAGAGGAAAACATTTGGTTGCAGACACAAATTTGTTTTGTAGAATCTTGATAGTAGTCACACATATACAGTGCCCATTTGGCTATAGTGGTCAGACTAGCTATGTGTCAACTCTCAAAAGTTGAAATCCTTTGTAAAAATAACTCATAGGTACAGACTAAAGTATAATCATGTCAAGGCCAATTTCTCTAGATCACATAACTGATTGCAATATAAACGTTTCCGTATATAAGTAAAACCTTAGTAACTGGCTATGTTTGAGTCTCAATTAAAATTGGATTGCCAAGGACTTGTCATTATTTATGATTGGTTGAGCTGAGCGTTCTTGATTCCTGATTGACCATCTATAGTATTTCCGTGAGACTTGAAATTTTTTTGATTGACATTGATTGGTGCTACACATATTGATTGTTTTCACAAATGAATGGTTTTGTATGATTATTTTGTTTGTACAATACTACAGTTTGATTAATACTTAAACAATTACACATTTCACCCTCGTTGTCCCATATATAATTTAGTGGACCTCTTTGATGACTTTACGGTGGATAACTTGGTCTCTGTGCCTATCTATTATTTAAAATACATACCAGTAGGCTACCAAGAGTATTTTCATGCATGATGTTATTTGTTTTTTGGCATTCATTTGTTTACTGTATGCTTTCTAGACGCGGTCATGATGAAAATGGAAGAGAAAGTATTTATGATGTTGTGAATATTCCCGTAAATGAAAAGATTTATGAAGATATTGTCCAGTGTACAAATAAAGTGAGTTGGATAAATAATATTTTTTAGGTGAAATCCAAATATCTCATCAGTAATTCAATAAAAGAATTGGGCAACACATACAAGTAGAAAATGAAGTTCGACCGTTACCCACATTGTAACTTGCTTTGTCATTATTAAACTCATCCGATGATGAGCTCTGGCTTAGGTACTTGGTTGGTAGGATATCTATTTATAAGCTTCTATTCAGATATTTATATGCACAACTAATAAGCTTTAATAACATCTATATGCTTGATATATGCTTTTATCACATCTCTCAGCTGGCTTTATGCGTTTAACTTCAACATGTTTATTTTATGCTGCTTTTGCTATGGCGAACCTGTCACTCTCAAAATCATCCATCTCCAACATGCTATCATAATTTTGTTGATTAATAAATAAAATAAAATAGATACATTTAGTTGCTCTCTCTGAACATTTTGTTGCTTTTGAAGAGGCCTACAGGCAGGATCCGATAAAACATGGCGGCTAAGTTTCCGCAAGGCTCTCAAAAATTGATAAAGTTTATTTTTAATTTTATTATTTCTCTACATGTCAGAAAAAAATTACAATGTTTTCGGTTCTGGATAAATATTCATGTTTCTCGAAGGAGAAACTATTTGTTAGACCTGTCTACAGGTTATTCTTTGGATGTAAAGACTTGCAATCATAAATTAAAAACGGCCACAAAGATTGATTTCAGCTTTTCAACTGTCTCAGCATCTCGAGTGAACAATACAGGCATAATAAAGTTCCTCTCATCAGAGGGTTCCTTCCTTTTCTATCAGCTCAAACAATTAAAACACTGATGCAGCTATTGTTTTACAGTAGTAGGTTTTACAGGGTCTTCCTCTCTTTGACTGAACTTCATTTTCAGGCATGAATTCCAACTTAAGAGGTTAAAGCATTGCAGAATTGATTTATATAATGCTAGCATATTTATATTGTGTCAAAATTATTGATTTTCCTGTTTCATGAAATTTTAACATCAGGAATATTTCAAATGTATTTGAACGAATTACAAAAGAATTCAAACATGAATTCAAGCCTTTAGATGAAAAGTCTGTTGTTGCGTGTTTTGTTGAATTCTAGAAAAAATCCTTTGACCAATCAGATTCAGTTTTACAAATCATGCTTTGGGCTAATTGTCATCAATTCCAGTTTCAAACCTTTCTAATATGCATTTCTTATTGAATGCGCGGGAAGGAATCGAAAGGTGTCTTGTGTGGCACGAGTCGTAGAGTTTTACTAAGAAGTGTACATTTTAGATTGATCCTCTTGATTGTCACATCACAAATCCGTAAAGGGCCCATGTAGTGGAATTTCACCCATCGTTTTGTATTTAAATGTAAAGATTAAGTCAGGAATAATATGAAGACGAAAAAGAATGTTTGAATTGCGTTCAACATGCATGTTTGAGTACCTTAAGGTTGTAATATTCGAGGGAATTAAGATTGAATAATATTAACATCTCTTTGAATCATTTTTCAGTCAGCAGAGTTGCAAAAACAAACCAATATTGATAAAAGAACACATGTTATTAACGAACTTATAGAAACAGAAGAGAATTACATTAATGCTTTAAGAGTAATGGTCGAGGTAAGTGCAATTGGTATACATTAGTTAAATGTCAACATCAATTGCCTTATCCCTTGTGATTGCAGTTTATTAAAGTCAAATGAACCAATTTTTATAAACTGTTCATAAACAAATTATGAAAAGGTGATTCAAATTACCGGTAGGTGTTTAACGTTCACAAACAGTTCATGAACTCAGTAAATGTATTCGTGGTGGCTGATTGCAGGAGAAGTGTGTCACATACTCCAAGGGTCCGAGAAAAGTTTTTACCTTCCAGGATGCTAAGGTTTAAATCTTTCTTCGGAATTTTGCCCACAACGCACCAAAATGCACTGGTAGCTCAATGGCAGAGTGTCCGCACTCTGTGCGGGAGGCTGCGGTTCGATTCCTCGTCGGTGCGCACATGTTCATTGTTAGTGTTCATTTGTATATGTAAATTTGTTGATGTCCCCCAATAAACAAGCACTTATGCTTACGGGGTGACTCTCGGTCATTCATTGACTGTAAAATGTAATATTAAAAGAAGCAATAAATTTCCTTGTTAAACAATATTCAATTTCAGTGGACTTCAAGAAACATTAACTTGGGACTAAAACTATAATTTATGCTACATAGATCATCCTCGAAGTAGACATAAATACGGAATTACCATTATTTACATAGGCATTGTAAATTTCTATTTCCGAAAGTCTTTCAAAAAATTGAAAGAATGCTGAAGATGTAGTTACATCATCAGGGTCCGACAAAAATGGGGATCCTGGGTTCCAATACTAGTATTGTTCGATATTAGTGTTTCCTAAACTGATCCGATCCGATATAATTCCGATGATACAATTTTGAAGTCAAATCAGATATAAATTTGAAAATGCCCATCCGATATCAGGAAAAATTGCAACCATACTTCGCGTTTTCAAAGAATACAAAGAATCATATGCAACCACTTAACTTTGGAATTTGTTTTTATTCAATGTTTAGTCATTCATTAAGCAATTAGAACATCACATGACACCAGAAGATAAAGAAAAAGTCTTCATGAATACACCTGTAAGTTTGATGTTTGTTACTGTATATCATATGTTTCAATTTTACAATCAATCCTGTGAAAAAAGGTTCTATGTCAACTTATCAGGTCCTGAATAAATGATGAGGATGATGACCGTAACATAAACCTCTACTCAATTCTCAATTGTGACTCCTAAATGTACCATGTTTATTGAAAGAAAAGTTCCTACATCCCAGAATGTGTAAAAACGGCACTGGCAACCAACTGTTCTTTGGAGTGCATGTAACATCAAAACATCTTATACAGATTGAGGTTGTCAATGTTGAATAATGAAAAATGGTGGATATGATTTTTCGTTGTCTAATCTGACTTTTCACAATGTATTCAGCACCAATGGGATTTTTAATTTTCTTGCAAATAATAAATGTTAAGCTATTTGAGTACAGTGAATCTTTGTTAATATCCCCAATTATTAATGTTCCACCTTCAGACATGAAATAATTTGTTCTTTTGGGCGGATTTTAGTCTTTTCACTCCTTTATAAACCCTTCAACTTTTATGTCTGCACCTTACTTACCGTCAAATCCCCCACATAAAACTGATTTCTATTTTCCAATCTCCATACAAACTGTCATGTTCCTACCTCGCTTGATATCCCACTTTGCATCCGTACCAGAGGGAGATATTAAGCAAGTTCAACAGTACTATTTCTAAATTCAATTTTAATTCTAAATAGTCCAACCCAGCTATTATCCAACACTAGTGTAAAGTGCTTTGGACATGCTAGTTGAATATTAACATATCTCAGTATCTATTAGATCATATAGCTTATAATATATATTTATTTTCGTAATAGAAGTCTTCTACTTAATATCTTTAAGCAAATAGTTTGAAAACCCATAATTTGAAAGAAGATTACTTTCAACCCATTTTAAATACATGTACACAATCAGATTTGATTAAGTCTCTGTTGTTTTATAATATGTTCTGATAATAGATTAATTGTTAATATTTGGTACAGTATATATATTAGATAGTTTTTTTTATATCATTTAACTTGAAAATGGCAGTTAGAAACGCTGACCGAAACGTTGTTTAGAACCAAAATGTTGCAATTTACTTTGTGTTTAAAAATATATAGTTTGATCTATCTCTTTTCCAGTTGCTCTATACAATGCATTGTAGATTCATGAGGGATTTGAATCCTAGTAAACGTGGTTTGAAAATTGGTAGCTTTGTACAATATGTAAGTGTATTTTTTTCTTTGTTTATTTAAAGTATTATGAGAATGTAATGTATGCTAGTGCTAGTTGGAGAAATAGTATATAGAAATATAATTAATAATAATAATAATAATAATAATAATAATAATAGAGTCAAGAAAGACACACCATTTTTGCTGTTACTTAAAGTTTCCCGTTGTTGGATGATCATCAGACAGAATACTATTAATCCGTATTCTGTCTGATGATCGTTAGCAACGTGAACTTCAAGTAAAGCAAAAACGGTGTATTACGGTATTATTATTTACCGCTCTGCTATTTACAAACATTGAGCACTGTTCCCCTGTGAAAAACAGCTCAGGAGTTCATGAACAGTCCATAAACTGTTGATGAACTGTTGATGAACTCCTGGACTATTTTTAAAAAATTTATTAAATTTGAAACATATTATAGAAATGTAATTTAATATGACTTGATTTTTCAATTTATTAATCAGAATTATAAAACTTATTGTTCTATAATGTTAACATGTGTTACTCACAATGTTTTCATTCATTGCTGGGTTGAATGTTGGCTGAATTAAAACTACCTTTGACGTGAATTGAAATCATAGATTATGTGAATGTTAATATGAAACAATAGAAACGCTACACAACGAAGCATTTCTGTTCGAAAAAGTAAAATAAAATCAGTAGGTGAAGTGACACTTTCTTTCGATACGCAAAGCAAAGGGAAATTCCAAAAAAACACAGCCTGTTAGGCCTGCAATTATCTATCAGATGATATGTTATTTGATTCATTTGGTTTTGAAATGGGTGAGAAAACTGTTAACACCGGTAGCCACCGCAAACACACATACACAAATATGTACATTCGCATTCATATAGATAAATATAGATATAGATAAATAGTCTATCATGTCTTTTTTTGTTGTTCAATTTTTGACAAAAATATATAAAATAAATAACATGCATCAAATTGTTTCTTTGTATTCTTGAACAGGATTTTCATCATTATTAAAGGAGCAAATATGACCGGCAGGCGTTACGCACTTAGGATCACGTGCATGTTTATTGTTCATAACACAACGTACATTGTTGACATAATTTATAACAGATTAGGCCTGCGTATAACAATTGTTTTAAAGCGCTAAGCATAAATGCAGCTTGTGCTCGTAGCGGTCGCCAGTCAATCTTGCCCCTTTAATGTGTTATTATTTGTTTTCTTTTATGCAGAAATTAGAATTTCTTAAATATTCAAAATATTGTGCGGGAATGCAAGAAGCACAACAAAAGGTAAACCCTGAGCTCATGATGCAATCATTCAGTTTGAGTATTACCTTGTGTGCATTAGATTGGATGATTGAAGTACTGGAACAGTATCAATCAAAAGTTTATTCTTCTTTAAGGCCTTGTTTATGCTGCATTTCGTACATGTATAATCCTATTATGCTCTCGTGAAAATGAAAGATCGACTTCATAACAGCGCATGAAACAAATGAGAAATTTTTGATAAATATTCTAACAGTAACAAAGTAATTAATAATTAACTAATGTTTTTGGGAAGTAATTAGTAATTTGTAGTAAATTACTTTTTTCGGAAAAGTAATTAGTAATGTAATTTTTAATATTTTAGCAAAAGTAATTTGTAATCTAATTAATTACTTTTTCAAGTGATTCTGACAACTACAGTACAAACACACACAAAAAAATTGAGTTTCGTTTCAGAGGAAGACACAGACTTGAAGGCCTATAATGGCTTATTTGTGAAGCGATTCTGACCTAGTTTTTGCCAGTACCTTGATAGGCAACATAAAAGTACGTAATCGAAATCATGTGTGGTCATTAGAGTTAAATTCTAACAAAATAATGGCGTCCCACCCCAGCACTGAAAATAGTTTGACAACAAATGAGCAGTCAAAATTGTTGAATTAAAAATCAATTGCAGAGAAAATAGCGACGAGATGATGTTGATAAGAATGCTAGCTAATACTTTACATGTTTCATTTCCTCTTGAATTTCTAATAACGTGCCAAACAATTCCATTTTGTTGCTCGACTGTCAAAACAGGCCATTTGATGAGGAATATTTACATTGAGTGTAAACTATGTGTGAACCATAGACTCACAGTAAGTCTATTGTGTGAAAACTTCATACAGCGGCGATCAAAGTCCTCTTAGCCTGCGTGTAAAACTCACAGGCAAGTGACAGAACACATATTTGAATCTGGTGAAGTTTGCATGCAGGCTAGTAGCAATCACTGTAAAAGGATGGCGCGTTTTATTTTATGAACATTTTCGCTTTTATGGAGCTCTCCTGTGCTGCTAGTAAAGAAGTGTGAAGTTTTGTTGGCATAGTTTGTCATATTTCTTTTACAGTTAAATATTTATTATTATCTTGCTGTTCAATATTTTTAAATTATTCTCATTCCATTTGATATCTAGTAAGCTTTTAAGTTTAAAGCCTTGAAACATGTGATGATTGCGACCATAGAGGATTTGATAACTGATTGTGATTTCTGGCTTCAAAGCTTTTCGGTGAATTTTAGCGTTGTTTTTTCTTATCTATCATTCAACCATGAGTACGAGCGTAACAGAGCTATTTTCAACTCCAAAATAGCTACAAACTTTCAATTTTCTTTCTTTCATGCATGCCTACAGAGATGAAATTTTTCCTTAGATCTGCTAACTGTTTTCTTACTCTTAAATCGTATTAATACAGTGGTCAATGTAATAACATGTGTGTGATCTTGTTTCTGTTTCAGATTAATGAATTGTGTAAAGATCCAGTAATGAAGCAACGAATAGAGGTTAGTTCATAATGGCAATAATTTATTAGATAGTACTGACTTGTTTGGTCTGTGATTGTATATATGCCTGACGTATATTATTTATTATGTCAAAGCCATTCACGATCTAAGCAAACGTTTGGTATTGTTATTTGTTGATGTGGTTGATTTATATTCTGTTGACATCTCATGCTACTCATTATTTACATCCCCCTTCCCATCCCTTTTTTGATTGAAAAAGGTAACTGTTACTAAAGCCAGGTTTCCACTTGACGGAAAATTTGCTTCAGCAAAAAATTCGCGGCGAAATTAACGCTGCTTGGTTTCCACTTGAATTTTGTTTTGCACGCCAAATTCTACATTTTATGAAAATCCGTCATGGCACCAGTCAATTTGGAAGTTGTATTGCTTGCATGACTGCAAATTATTCAAATGTTTCTGCTCAAGAGAGGAAACGGAAATGAGAGGAAATGTGATTCGAAGAGAGGAAAGAGAAAAGAGAGTTTCATTTACTTGTAAAGGAAATGAAGTTCTACAACATCGAATATTTTTACCGTTCTCTTCGTAAATATGTCCTCCGACGTTTGAACAATTTTATATAATGATTGGTCTAAAAATTGAAGAGAAGGATACTCACATGAGAAAAACATTGGTTCGTTGGAGAGGATATGTGTTTGTTTGCGTTATTTGGTGACTGGAGATTCACAATTGACAAAAGTACAGGCTACAAGTTTCAGGCAACAAAGCAATACAGGCTACAAATTTCATCCCGCCCTCTTGTTTTCTGAAGATGTCATAACAACATCATTTTCAGATGATTTGCATTGGCTTGATTCACTTTTCGCTGCATCGAATCGCAAAAAAGTAGGATCAGTTCCAACTTCTTTTTTCGCTTCAGCGAAAGTTGCAGCGGAACTTGAGTGGTCCAAACTTGTGTGCAACGTCACACAAAGCATGCATACTCAGCTTTTTAGCCGCAAAATTTTCAATGCAGCAAATTTTTCGTCAAGCGGAAACCGGGCTTAAGTATTTCCACTGAGGACTATTATGATGTGATATGACGAATAGATAATAGTTTATTTAAAGGCATATAATCAACTTGATGCATTGATTTTACTATGTTAGTTTACACAATACAAAATTATTTACATTCTATAATTTCAGACAGTTGTTTCTTGATGATATTTTTTTGTTTTGAAAATTTATAAGCATTGTTATAATAGGATACCAATACCACCATTTCTATGTTCGATTGTTTCTATGTTGATGCATAAACGCGTATCCCTATGGACAGAGTTGGTATTAGTATTAATATTAGTATTATATGTATTAGTATGAAATTGAAACTCAATATCATTGCAGGATTGCAGTAAGAAAGCTGGACGGAAATTTCCATTAAGCGAACAGCTTGTTGTTCCATTTCAAAGGGTGTTAAAGTACCCTCTTTTATTGAAGGTAAGTAAAGTAGATTATCGTTTTCAAAATCATTGCAACTCCTTAACTGGACTTCAAGCAGGGAACTAGTTCTTTGGACCTTCAGGATTTCTTTACCTGCTTCTGTGTCAGATTGGATTGGACATAAGTAACCTGGATGTTAGCAAAACAAAAGTCTGATACGATCCAAAGATAAAATATTCAATCTGAATCCGAAAAATTTGGTTGGATCGGATCGGATTAAATTTACTTTTTTTAAATTTAATTAGATGATTAAAAATGAAATAATGTCAATGCATTAGTTGAAGATGAGTTGATTGTAAAATGCATACATTTCTGTAGATTATAATCCCTGCAGTTTTGTTTTGATATCCAACTAATACTGTTGTAATATTATAATTTTTCAATGAATTTATGAATGCAGTTTCATGAACTGATTACGATGTGTTAAAATAGTGCCAATGTGTTAATTCAAATTTTACTGATTATTCCTGTGTTATATAGGTTTTAAATAGCCAAACTCCTGTTGGTCACCCTGAAAAACCAGCAGTTGAAATGGCAATATCTGTAATGGAGGTATGTCAACATATTTTAAACCCACCCTATTTAAGCATAATCAAATCCAAATTTCATCAGCAAATCAGCATTTTATCTTGAATATTTCTAATCTGAAATGTATGTAGAATCCATCATTCTACTAATCCACGGTTTCTCTGTGATATATTTCGTTATAACACCGCAGATCAATTTCAACATATTTCATGGCTGATGGGCCTCAATTGTCAATGCACATCAATGTCGCAATTAAGTAGGGGGAAAATATTATTTATTGATCAATAAATCAATTTTTTACAGGATGTTGCTAGTTATATTAATGCATATGTTAAAGATGGGGAAGTAATGGAAACTATTTTGAAGATTGAATCAAGGTATGTTTTAGTATAATTGGACTGAAGAAACATAGATGTAGTAGCCTCAAAAATAAAATATGCTTAACCTCCATAGATGTGCCTGTGTGAATTTGTGTAGTGGGTGTATCATCCACTTTTCCACGGTTTCTTTTTGTGAGAAAATTATGATTCTGAAAGTTTTTGATTGGAAACACATCATATTGATGCGTCTTGGCGTTTGGTGTTTAGATGGGGGGAGGAATAAATTAGGATATGCATTAGATTTGCTAGTGATCCTATCACCAACCCAAGCTCCAGGCACACTGATAACCAGTGGAATATTACAAAAAAATTACAGTGCAAAAGAAACAAAGAAGCCAAAATAAGTAAATAATCATGTAAAATAGCATTAATAATAACAAATTAAAACAGGGATTAAATGAGAAGGGAATTGAAACTTTCACCTTGACTATTTCTAGTGGATCGAGGCATATTTGTTTACAGTAAATTTAATAATATAAAATCGCGTAAATTCATAAATAGCGTAGCGTTGGTAGCGAATTCAAGCAAGAATGAAGCTAGTCATTTTTACCTTCGATATTGGCGTCATTCAAACCCCGTTGTATTATATCAAAAATGATTCAATCAATCTGATTGGTTTAGAGTTTGACACCAAATCACCATAGAAAAACTTTTAGAGTTTGACACCAAATCACCATAGAAAAACTATGTTCGAAAACACAATCGATCTTACAATTTGAACTTAAAATCACAAATGAGAATTTCCAATTTGATGAGGAGTTTTCAAAAACACTTCATGAACAAGAAAATCATGTAAATGCTTGTAAAAGTTGTGCTAGTTATAATGCAGAGCAATTGGTGCACATCTTTCTATAAGCAAAAGATATTTGGCACACTGGAGTCACTACAGGTGAAAATTTGAAGTCGAAAATCACTGACTTGAAAAAAACAATCCACAACGGCTCATGATTTACTGCCTTTTCGTTTTCTCCTTACGTGTAATTACATGAACAACCTCTGCAAACCACAAAACTTCCCAATGTTTTACCAAAGAATAACCAATCACAACCTATATGTCCTGTCAACGACTGACATTTCCAAATCTATTATGCTGCTGTTATCCAGGTCATTTCCTGTCTGCTACCATCAATAAGGAATTTTTTAAATTCAACTAAATAAAATATAGTCTAAAATCAATTTTGTATAAATAATTTCATAATAATATTAATATAATAAAATAATAACGGGATTGTTCCACACTGGTTCTTGGTATAGTGCTCAGTGAAATTAATCAAAGCATTTATAGTGTCAGGAATTAGTTATCCCGCCAATATTTGTTATTCATACGCTATCAAGAGCGTTATCTTGATATGCACTAGCGTAATTGCCCAGATGTACTCAATAGTAGACGTTCATCTACTACGTAGTACAACAACGTTAATTGTAAATAAACCACACAAGTAGTAAATCCAATAGTTTAATCTGTTCCCTTCCTACTTCTTACTCCTTACTAATTACTTGTTACTACAGTGTAACCTGCTTAAGTGCAATTCGGATAAATGAAATTCCCGCTTATCTGCAACCTAGCTTTAAAACCCTATAAACTATTTTCTGGTCAAGTCCTTGGTTGACAATTTTGACTTGCACTTAAGTGGGCTACACTACACTGTAGTTACTAATACTTGATTATGAAGGCGTTACAAAGCTGTATTTATATGGTTTTCTAGGTTCCGCTGCGAAAAACAGTTCAGGAGTTCATGAACAATTCATGGACGTAAGGACATTAAATAGCCCCAATTTTCATCAACTGTATGAACCTCTACAGACAATTCGTTAACAGTTCATGAACAGTTCATGAAAATTCGGGGCAATTTAACGTTCATGAACTGTTCATGAACTGTTCATGAATTCCTGAACTGTTTTCACAGGGTTATAGCTAGCGTTTACATATGTTAATAGTATTTATTTGTAAGCATTATTACATCATTTAGGAATAGTTTAGAATATAGGAAAGTTCTACAAGTTCTACTAAGGATTTGGTTAAATTGATGATAATTACTATGATGTCAACAATTGATGACGTTAGCAGACGTCAGCTTGCTAAAACGTTCAACAGGCCATTGACGTGATGATTATCACGTCTACATATTTCCGACAATAGAATGATAGTCAAAACATTTTATTTTGTTATGTTTCATTTTTAACTTTCATTCTAAAGAATTTAAACCGATGACTTCAATGTAATTCGATCACGTTGGCTTTGAATTACATTAACTACTCATGTAAACTATTGTTTTGAAATCGCTTGTTTACAAAATAACTTTATTACTTTCAAAGAAACACGGACAAAATAAACAAAAATGGCCGCTGGCCGCGTTAGAGATTTGACCGCCTATAGGGACAGAAAACAAAACAAAATGGCAGGAGAAATACTTAATGTGGCCGTTCTGTATGAGTGGCTGTTATAGCAGATTTGACTGTAACTATGTACAAGTAAATATGTATCAATAAGTATAGAATTTAAATCTATACATATATAATCTGTTTAAATCTATAACAATTTGTACACTTGTATTTTGTAATATGTTAAACTTCTTTTTCTTTTTAATTTACAGTAGTGTTTTAGTAATTACTATATTTATCAATTTTTAGCGTGAAAGATGATATTCAACAATTTGTAAGTATTCTATCATTGAAAAGGATATCCCAATCAATTTCCAACTCACATTATGAAATTGTTGCTAAGTTTCCCTACATCATTCCAATGTCTAGGAAAGTAACTTTACATATTAGTAATGAAACATATGAAACATCTAAGTAGAAATAAATATGGTCAATGATGGTACAGGATTACCTGCATACAACAGCCGATGAGGTAGATAAATTGAAGGTTATTAAGCAATTGTTGCACAGTTTCCTATGAGCTATTGAGATTTGGCGCACAAGAGGCATGTAAAGAGAAAACGAGAAGGCATCAGAAAATTACGAGCTGCCTTTGCAAGTAATTTTCTGATGCCTTCAAGTTTTTTCCTGGAGTGACTTGAGTGGGCCAAACATCAATAGATCATAGGAAACTGTGTGCCAATTGCTTTGTATTATAACTAGCACAACTTTTACAAGCAATTACATGAATTTCTTACTCATGAAGTGTTTTTGAAATCTCCTGATCAAATTGGAAATTTTCATTTGTGATATGAAGTTCGAATTGTAAGATCGATTGTGTTTTCGAACCTAGTTTTGCTATGGTGATTTGGCGTCAAACTTTAAACCAATCAGATTGATCGAATCATTTTCGTTATAATACAAATACAGATTGCCTTTATATATATGGTTGATTCAAAGAAAATACTATTTTAGACATACAAAGAGGGACCACTATAGGCAGGTGGCTGCTGTGTAGAGATGATTGTTATAACAGGTTGGACTGTATAGGGTTACCTGATTAAGTACAAGTCGACATTGCTAACAATTTCCATTGAATTTATTTGAATTTGCCCTAAACAATAAACATGAAATTGTTTACAATTGGGTCTTGGACCACAAAAAGTTATAATGTTTCAAAGAGCAGAAATGCAAATAAACAAGAAATTTAATTTATCAAAAATGCACTTCAGTAGGCTACACTGTAGTAGCAGTAATTGTGCTGGAAGCAGTGACGTTCAAAGTGGTATAGACTGCCACATTTTGTGATTACAGTAAGACATTACAGTACAATACAGGTTGCCAATGAAGGGTATAATGAATATAAATAGGAGTATGGCTGGGAAGTGTACAACTTCGATATTTCAATATGGCTGCAAAGTTGTCCTCTACCACTAAAGCATTGCCCATTGAAGATGACAGCAGAAGTAGAAACCTGCACATTTATGCCACTATTTAATGCCATGAACATGGCTCAGTATACAAACAGGCACATTTTTGTACCGAAGTATATTGCTCACCTGACTTTCAGCATTCGGAAGGATTATTTTAAAAGTGTTCTGTATGAATGAATTGTATCCAATGTTGGAAAGTTCCAATCAATGTAGTACCTTTATAAATGAAATAATAGCTCTTAAAGTATTTGCACAAGACACATATGTATTGTAGACTCCTGGTTAATTCACAAGAATATTATAGCATTATGATACCAGAATGGGTTGTATAGTAATAATTCGTTATATTAGTTATTCTACCATTAATTACCTAGAAGGTGTGAAATCACAGGTCCATGTACTTGATTTGAACTTTGTTTTGAATTTTTGTTATAGTGTAAAGATTTTCAATATGGTCGATATATGAAAGATGGCGAAATACAAGTAACATTTGAAAAGAAAGAAAGGAAAAAGTAAATATTTATTTTAGTAATATCTGTTACTTAATTTCAAAAAGTATCAAAATTATTGGATGTGCAATTTTTTCCTTTTTAAATGCTCACAATGTTTAAATTAATCCAATTATCTAAGTTATCAACAAAACCTCTATCGACCTTTGTTAAATTTAAAATGGTATCTTTCTTTCCTATTCTACTAAATCATGTATCTGATCACTTTATTCTCAAACTTTATTAATGGTATGCACTGGTAGCCTGCTTGCAGACACGAACAAATGTTTTTTGGATTATTAGCACTTGCGTCATATTAACGGAAAGCATTCGCTTGGCTGAATTGGGGAAGTGGCTGAAAGATAAGATCACCAGTTTTTGTCCATTGTTTATAAGCCAATCGCTAACGAGTTCTTCCAAACTAGAACCAGATTGTGATTGGCTGATGAACATTGGATAAACAATGGTTTTGAGTTTATATGTCTTAACAGACCCTTAATAATCCACAAAAAGAGATTTGGGTCTGCTTGTAGGCTAGTGCACTGGTAGCTCAGTGCTAGAATGCCTGTATCACATGCGAGAGATTGGATTTCGATTCTTTATTAGTTTGTGGACATACACTTTCATATTTATCAACTATAATCTCAGCCCATTATTTATTTGAAATAACACATCTCTTGAATAGACAAGTGCTTGTGTTTAAGAGGTAAACGTTAGTCATGCATGTAATGTTCTAAATATTATTAAAATAAAGATTATTATTGTTATACAGATTTCAATTGAAATGTCTTACAATAATATTTGATGCTGTTTTTTAGGAGATACGCATTTTTATTTGAGAAGTCATTAATTCTTTGTCGTTCAAGAGGAGACTATTATGATATGAAAGAGGTCTTTGATCTCAAAAAATATGCCATCGATACTTCATCTGTGCAGGCGAATAAAAAGGTGAGTTGTTATTGGTTACAGTACAGTCAAACCTGTTGTAACGGTCACCTCTATAAAGCAGCCACCTGTCTATAGCGGTCACTCTTGCAATGTCTAAAATAGTATTTTCTATCAAACATGTATATAAAGGCCACCTGTTTATAGTGGTCAATTTATATACTTCTCTTAGCTGGCTGTTATATTCCGTGTTTCATTGTACTAATTTCAAAATCAAATCTGTGTAACCCGCGTATAAGCCAACATGTCAATGATTATGATTGCATTCTTCTGCATTTGTACTTATGTAAAATTGTTTAACAAGGACTTGGCCAAGCACTAGTACATAGGATTTCAAATCCAGTTTTTAGATAAGCGGGAATTTTCATTTATTAGAATTTCACTCTTAAGCTTCAATGTTTTACCTTTGTACTTGAATATATCTTTGCATATATTTAACTGTAGTTACTTCTATTCTTCTAGAATTTATTTTCATGGACTGTTCAGGCCAAAACATTTGACGGTGCTTCAGAATGTAATAATTGTACAATGTTTGCAAAGACTTCTTTGGAAAAAGAGATCTGGACAACCTCAATTCAAACATGCATGTAAGTTGTTTCAAATACATGTAGTATAGAGCTCTAAACCAGATTGATGTTGGTGTAAGTATTTGTTACAAGTCAATAAACATATGATAACAATGCAGTAGTCATATTTGATGACTATTGACGAGGGGTCTACAAAAGACATTTGTGCATGTCACTGTGTCAAATGTTTCCTTTTCAAAAGGATAGTAAATCTGTTTATAACGACACCCCTAAGGAACTTTCAGAAAGTTTGTTATATTCAATGTACCATTATAGACAATTATCTTGAGAAGAATGATCAGACATGAGAACTTTCAGATTTTTATCGGATTTCAGACTATTTTGGGCCTTGTAAATCTCTAGTTATTGCTTTTTCCTATTCAATTCCATTGAGATTTATCAAGATATTGTAGATTTCAGACTGTTATTGAAATTGTCTGAAAGATACAGTACCAAATTCCACCAGGAACACCAGTTAAATTTAGTAAACCATAAACAATAATCTGGTATAAAAGGTGAGGTTATAAACAGTTTCTACTGTACCTGTCTGAAAATTGTTCTCAAGTTACGTACTTGAAATAGGCCCAAAGGGAATTGCATTGTGAGTAGCTTCGGGGCATCGTTGCTCATTGACAATCGAGTCATACCTGCCATGAAATCGTTGAAATTGATGTGATGTCTCGCGGCTGAGAACATTGAAGCATTTAGCATCATTTCTCTAAGCAAAAAGACTCACTCCACTAGAAATAAAGGAGTGATGTGGGTGCCTTTGGTAGGGCGATACCGTCTCAATTACTGTACTACTACTTGAGGTAATACATCATTTTACATATTAAGGGGATTATCTTTGAAATGAACAATTGAAGATTTTTAAATGTGCAATAGTTATTATTCCAGTAAAACATAAATAAATAACCCATCCAAATGCTGAAGCACTTAAGCAGCAAGCACTGATTCCATTCCATATACACCCTAAATGCTATTTCTATATTATTTTGACATTCAAGACCTTATTTTGGTTGGTTTTGAAAATAATTTAATGGATTTAGATTCCTTAATTTTTGTACCAATTAGCATCACATAGTTTTAATAGTGTAAAGTTATTTTCTTGCCCGATTTATATGCTTTTTTAGTAAGAAGAGTTTTACCGCAAATATCAAAATTTGATCTTCTAATCTTCTTCAAGCTGTGTTCACACCTTCCATGTACCTATACTTGTATCACTGGTCAAACATTGGCAGCGCTTGGTATCAACTTAAGGGCAAAGGATATGCTATCAGCAGAAGGAACAATTCGTTTTTTGTGTTTGTTGAAAATTTAAGAAACTATTTTCAATATTTTTCTTGTTTTCTTTTTAGTGATATTGTAACGTTATCAAGATTAAAGACTACAAGTAAATATTTTATTTATTTTATCACTGATGCTGAGTATAGTTTACCCATGTAGTATCAGAGGATAACGTGTAGAAAAAAACACTGGCAATGTCCAGAACATCATCATCATTATCAACTTTTATTCGGAAACCTTCAAACAACTTTGCAAAATTTTGGAAAATTGCAAACAACTTTTTTTGAAAAATTTTCTGATTTATAAACTCCAAGTTATTGTTGACAGGAAAACAGATATTAATATGGTTGTATGGCAAAAGCTACTAAATATAACAAACACATTGGTTGATATTTGAAATTGTGTCAATTTTTCCTCTCAATAATGTTCTCTTGTTGAACAAAAAACTATGAAAAATGTTCTACTATCCCCTATCAAGATACTTAGGAGGAAAGTCAACCCCAACCACCCCCTTTTGACAAGTTAGCTTTGGAATATTGCATTTGTCAAGTCGAGTATACAACTGTAGTTAAGGCTAACAAATTAATTCCAACAAAGTTTCATTTTCAATTTTAAGACAATATGTTATGAAATGATGTTGAGCTAGATAACTTTTTCTATATTTGACAACTTTTGACAAAACTGCAATCTCATTTTCAACCAAATTTCACAAGAATTCTGGGAACAAAAGAAATTTGGTGATATTTTTCAAATGTTTAGAACTTTTTGATTCTCTTTAAGCTGATTTCTCAACAATAATTTTGAAATTTGGTATTATTTATACATGATTATTATTTTGTATAAGGCCTTGCAAGGTGTGTTTGATGGTTCTCCTATATTATAATTCCAATTCAGTGAAACCTGTATGTAACAGCCAGGTACGAGTGGTAGAAGAAATGACCATTATAGGCAGGTGGCCTTTATATACAGGTTTGATTCAATAGAAAATACTATTTCAGACATACCAAGAGTGACCACTATAGACAAGTGGCCGCTATATAGAGGTGATCATTATAACAGGCTTGACTGTATGCTGTCCAAATACTGGAAGTCTGATTGACATAATTTGCATGAATTGAGAACTCCATGAACTCTCTAGAACTCATGTACTACTGAGTTTTACACTTCCTTTGACTAAGTTTGGACTGAATTTTGCAGAGAATGTAAGGGTCATTCTGAATAATTTAGAAGTAATATTATATTATTTGTATCATCATTTCTATTTATTCATAGTGGGTCATACATTTGAACTGACAACGTTTCCAGATAATTGCAGCTGCTCACTTTGTGGTAAATTACTATGGTGAGTTATTATTCTTTCCATGTTGTGTTTGCTTGTAGGTCTTTGTGTATTATTGGAGGTAATGTCTTAATGCAAATAAATGTAAATTTTTTTGATGTCATATATATAGAGAAATTATAAGCTATGAAGGCTATTATTCACTCTATTCTTGTATCTAGGTGATTGTGCAAGCGAGTGTCCCACAACTCTCTTTATGCTTAATACTGCCACTTGTAAGCAATACCGTATTATCTGATTATCAGATTATTATGATCGGTGGAAGTTTATCATACTATACTATTACTCAAAGGGTCTCAAACTAACTTACAGCATTTCCACATTCCAATCAACCACCACAGCCCACAACCATAACTGATGCAAATAGAAGGTTATAGAATATGTAGTGCAGTCAGACTAGCTTGATATCTCTATGCTTATAAAGATGACAATGGAATATTACTTGAGATTGGATATAATAGTTACTGAATAGTTTATATGGGGAATGGAGAGGATATTAAACAAGGCAAAGTGTGATATTGAAGGAGGATATATCAAGTAAGTTTTGCTTTATGTCTTTTCTAGTAGTCTTTTGTTTCTGTTATCAGGGGTCAACTAAGTCAAGGTTATAAATGCGATGGTATGTATAATCCTAAACGAATGTTACATACTGTAATGTGATTTATTTATCATACAAATAATATGTAAATACTATCAGTATTTCATGGTATGTAATATATACCGATACTCTAGATTGGCTAGAAGACATGATACATTCCTCACATACTTCAGATTTTCATGGGTAGCCATTTTCAATAGTACGCATTCGACATATCATATTTTTGATGGTATTAGAAACAATCTAGTCTACTGTTGAATGTTTGCGTAATGATTCACCATGCTATATAATCCTACTCAGTTTATGAGCTGTTCATGAACTTTACAAACATTCATTAATTGTTCATGAGTACTTTATAAACAGTTTATGAGTTGTTCATGAATGTCAAATGACATGTTTTTATGCACCTATCATGAACTGGCCATGTGACATCCATGGACTGTTTTCACAGGGTTGCATCACCGACTCAGTCTGTTTCTTGGTATACCATAGACCCATAGTGTTTTGACAACCACCGGCAAACTCTGAAGCATTGGAAACCAAAACAAACATAATTAATTGAATTCTGTTTTTATATATTATTTTATTAGCTGATCTCCATTAAAATGTTTAGATATATCACTCTCCCTTGTTCATTAATGTCAATAGTGGATTGGGCAGGTAACTGTTCAACAGTATGCAATTATTTGGCCTAGATGTCTAACAGTTGAATAGTTGCACCTTAGCATGCCTAATTAGCATGTATTTCCAATTCATCTTAATCTGCGGAAAGAGTTTTTTTTACTTTGATACATTGTTTAGTGTAATTGATATTCACTTATAAGATTGTAAACAGTTGTTTGTTATGTGATACACATTTTAATTTGTTTTTACTTCTTTTTATTAGTTTGTCAGATTGGTGTTCATTTTGATTGTATAGAAAAATGTTCAAATTGTACAAAGTCATCTGGAAGAAAATTGTCTTCAGGTAAAATTAATGACATTGATTATATCTATTTGTATGTTGATAGGAGGGGCCTCGAAATGTGAATGCCTAGCACTTTGCATCTACTGAACCTGACAGTTTTAGTTGTAGTCAATCCTAGTAATTGAGACATTGTTTACGTATTGCATGTTAAGAAATAGAACTGGTAGCATAATTATTTACAATTAAGCAATCGGCGCACAGTTTCTCGTGAGCTATTGATAGTTTGAGCACAGGGTCACGTAATGAGGAAATGAGAAGCCATGAGGAAATCACCAGCCGCCGTGGTGAGTTATTTTCGACCTCAAGTTTTCTTCTGAAATGACTCGAGGCGCAAAATTAATATTAATAGCTGACTGCACTCATTGCAAAAACTGTGCACAATTGCTTTGTATTATATAATTTGCACAGATTATATAAACATTCACATAACCGTAGAATTCATATGACCTGATCAAATTGGAAATTCTCATGCTTGATAGGAAGTTCGAATTGCAAGATTGATTGTGTTTTCAAATCAAGTTTTGTTCTCTTGTTGATTCCGGTATGTTGATTCGGCGTTCTAACTTCAAACCGTTCAGATTGATTGAATAATTTATAATGCAATGTAAGTTAAATGAGATATGCTGCTTTGAGTTATTCTTAAAATCAATAAATTTGATAGTTATTGTCAACAGTCCAACACTTGGTTAGGCTAATGATATGGCCACTGCTAAAGTGCGAGTGCGACAATGCCGAGTGTCATACAAAGATAAAGAGAATTGATGCTATGTATTATCCCTTTGTGCCTCCAGCCCTCTATATTGGTATTAGAGATTGCAAGTATTCAATATTTACATGCGATGTAACACGTTTGAAAAAAATAATTCATGCAGTATCACCCTACCAAATGTTTACATACTATACTACTGTCCTATCTCTATCTCTATAGGAGTGGCTATTTTTCTCAGAACAATGATAATAAATATTACTTACTGATCTCAGACTTGTTCAATAATGAGGCTATGTGAAGTTATCATTTATCTGCAACGAGGGTTTGAAGATCTACGATATAATTTGTTGGACAGGAGAATTTTCAGAGTTGGAAATAGGATGAAAATATCTATTAGTTTTCATCTGTATAAAGCAAATGGCACTGTATTTGTTTGAATATTAACCTATGCTAAACCAAGTGGGTTATTTATTGTGAAGTTCCGTTGTTTATCATTTACTTACAATCTTATTTCTTCATTTTTATAGCACCCTATGAAAGAGCAGTGTTTGGGTATGTCTAGTATTGGTGTCTTTTTTACTGTATATCAAAGGCCCTGTTTACAAGGAGGGCGAGTTACCCAGGTCTATTGTTTATGCACGTTTTGTTTGCAAGCTTAGATGGCTTTAAATTATTCAACTCACATCTTTGTAAACATGGCCTAATATATAAACTATGTGCATTGTATGGTGAAATGCCCTTTTTGGCCCGAACTGTTAGTGCATATACCAGTGATAAAACCCTAGAAGATGCAATTCAAGGTCAACAGCCCTTGTAAATATACCAAGCAGCTACACTGAACCCAGATTCAATCATACATTTAACTAATTTCCATCAATTACAATTTTGTTTACATTTATTATCTAGAAATCAAATGCCAACAGAAGATGTTGCAGCAATGCTATCAGCCTTTCCTTGGTAAGTAGCATAACCAGTCAATCAGCAAATCCAATATGTGCAGTACTTAGTATATTGCTATAGAAAAACTCAACCAATGCTACTAGAGACACTTTGACTATTAGATAGTTATTGGAAATAGTCTACAATTATCCACTAAGATATTCTGAACTAACTGCGCTCAAAAAATATTTTTTAAAGTGTACTGGGACTCAGTTTTAGATGCTTTTCATTTCTATTAGAGTTTTTAACTATAAGAGCCTGGAGCTAGTTCCGGCACTGTCTAAGATATTTTGTATCTGTAATTAGTGCAAAATGCCTTTATAGTCAACAATCTTGATAGTCAAAGTGTCTCACTTTCTAATATTGCGTCTCCCAATAAACTCGTTTCTTTGCTTGTGGGATGACATCATTTCATAGTCATTTCATGTCAGTCCTGTGAAAAAAGCGTATCAACACTGTTATCAGTTTATGCACACTCATCAGGTATTTCTGAATAAACAATAATGATGACGATGATGATGTATATATGTAGCTTGTGTAACATGTGCTGTGATTTCATTGTGATTGAAATAAAGATTCATTCCTTATCAGTTGATTTTTCTATGGGACTATACTTCTACGCAGATTGTAGATCATGTGCCAGTCAATCAGATCACCAAACTATCTCTGTAAATCACGCATTCCCTTTAAAAACAAGCTCATCAATTCACAAACCTCATGCTTTATTCGTGAAATGTTTAAGAATAGTCCCAGTCATATCCCTACAAACTGTATGTGGATGTTATTAGACATCTTGTTAAAGCTGATCAACAATTCATTGGCAGTTTATTCTGAAAGAATTCCACACTGACAGGAAATCAAAACCCTACGAAAATTGGTTAAGCTGATGCAGATGTATCAATTTGTTTCACTACAGTCAAACAAGGTTAATATCTCATTTCTGTGCATGCTAGAAACCATTCTTTGTGTAGCAAATATGTAAGGCGTAAGAGGGACGGCACATTCCTATAATGTGACTGTCTATAATACTACTACTAGAAACCAAACAGTAGATGGGATATTATCTGTGCTGAGAAAAAAACAATGGAAATATTTGTAACATGTAGATACATTTTACAACAATGCTCAAGGGACAATGGTATGAACTCGGGAATGCTAAGGTGCTGGTGTTAACTCAAAATGAAAGTATTCTTTTTTATTCTTCTTACACATTCTAGAAGCTACGGGCCATTACAATAGTTGTCTTCTAGGTAAATGATTTTCAACTGATTGTAACTAAACTACGTAATTATATGATAAATATTCTTATTTCTAGGTTTATTGGAAAAGCTCCGAGAGAGCAAGCCCAACAACTTTTACAGGGACAAGCAGATGGTACATTTGTAGTCCGTGCAAGTGAAAAAAGACCAGGGGAATATGCACTAAGTGTAAAGTAAGTCATTGGAGATCTTTCTGATGCCGCAGCTCGTCATATATTGCGCCTAACATCCCATGAATGATAGTAATGATTAAAAGTTTTTGAAACTTTTGACTTTTTTTGTGATTTATGCAGGGATTGATGTTAGCTTTCGTAGGTAGTTTGTTTCCCATTTCAATATTTTTAATTTCCGCTCATTACTTATACAATACAGTAATATAATAATAGTAGTATCATTGTTTCACACACTAATCTAATTCTTCATATTTGGCTCAATGAAAATATTGAGATTATTTATAGAATGAGAGTCAAAGAGGAGAGATATTATAGATGACGCTACCCCAAATTTTCACAAAGGTGATCATCAGACGACTTCTTTGAGCTACAAACGTTTTGCACAATACAAATGTTAGTATTTTAGTTAAAATAAATCACCTCATTGATCCCCTTATGATCTGCAATTTGGAGTAGAGTCATGTAATTTGTCATATCTTTGACTCTCACTCTAAATACTCTTTACAGTATTGAAGAATTTGAAGTATTTGCAAAAGTTTTTACATGTTCTACCGGTAACAGGGATCCTTAGTAAGGTCAACTAGATGAAAAACAGTTCAGGAGTTAATGAACTGTTCATGAACCCTCACAGACGGTTCATGAACAGTTCATGAAAATTTGAGGCCATTTAACATTCAAATGAAATGAAATGACTATATTTTCATTTTACAAAGTGAAAAGGCACTAATGAGTTAACTGGATGATTCACTGAATTAATTTGATATTCGTTAATTTATATATTATCATTTATGCAACAACTTGTAAAACAGACTTATATCGTCATGAGTATTCGATTAATGTGATATCATATAGTAGTATAAACATCAAAACTTTTTATTATGCAAAATCGATAATTAAAAGTGAACTGTTCATGAATTGTTCATGAACTCCTGAACTCTTTTTCGCAGGACCTGATACTGTACTCTCTGAAATTGCTAGATCTTGCGAATGATCGATAGTGACTTTTATTCCCTTATCTTGCATATATTTGTTGTGTCCATCTTTGTGTTTTCTATTGATAGTGTGTTGTGCTTTACATGGAGGCAGGGTCCGACAAAAGTAGGAATCCTACAATCCTAGATTCTGGAAGGTTTGAGTAAATTCAGGAGAAAATTGATATTTTTATGATTTATGGGTCAAACCTCAACAAAAAATTCAGAAGAAAATTGATAATTTTATGATTTATGGGTCAAACCTCAACAAAAAATTCAGAAGAAAATTGATAATTTTATGATTTATGGGTCAAACCTCAACAAAAAATTCAGAAGAAAATTGATAATTTTATGATTTATGGGTCAAACCTCAACAAAAATTCAGAAGAAAATGTTGAAATGCCTCTAGGATTCCAGAAGATTGAACCTTTTGTCGGACCCTGCATGGAGGAACTATTACAAAATTAATTCAAACTTGAATATTAAATTTTTATTCTAACTTTTAGGTATCGAGATGTCTGCAAACATATCATTATTGCATTTAGAAATCATCTTTATCATTTAACAGAAGTGAAGCAATTTGTATCCATACTGGTAGGTATTTTATTCAATGTGGACTGGAATAGTACTATACGAATAACGATGGAGAAAATGATGCATTCATTTGATTTTCTTATTCCCCTCTAACTGCCCCCACCTCTCCTCCATTATTCCTACAGTACCTCTAAATTACAAAACCTGTAGTATACATTTAAAATTGTATGTATACAAATTAAATTGCAAACGTTTTTTTAAAAAAGGTTAGCAGCTCGAAAGTCTTTTCCTCAACTTGAAATAAATTTTCTCAAGAGTACTTTCTATTCCACCTGGAAACAGAACAAATTTACGCTTCAATTTTCAGTAGATTCTGAAGGTTACTATACAGAGTGTGTAATTCATACTTGATTACTCGTGTCATATGATTTATTATTAGAACATTGTTGTTTTTGTAATCTGTAGTAGAGATTAATTGAATGCTCAGAATAGGCTCTTACTTTAACTTTGTTTCGTTGTGTTGATATTTTAGGAACTGATTGAATATTACAAGAAAAACACCCTTGGATCCAGTTTCCCATCCCTCAACACATCATTGATAGAAGGAAATTTTGACATGAACAATGGTAAGTCTATATACTTTTACTCATACAAATACTATGCAATACTGTTGTAAATATGATTGTCCATCAAAAGATTTATCCTTCTGGAATCTCAAAACATTTTCAACATTTTCTTCGGGATTTTTTGTTGTGGTTTGGGCTATAAATCAGAAGATCATCCATTTTCTTCTGAGTTTTCTCTATCCTATCCTTCCTGGATCTAGATCCGCCCATTTTTGTCAGATCTTTGTAGATATGGTTTCCAAGCAGTATTAACTGGCGAGACAAACAAGTGGTTCATTGTGTAAGATCACTAATAGAAAAACCTTTGGCTCGATTTCGGTCGATTTTGGGAAGTAGTAATGAATTTGGATTCGTAAATTTTTTCCCCTGAAGAAGACAAAAGAAGAATTTAGAACTTGATGATTCGTATACTCTCTTGCCTACTAACATTCTCTCCTATTTCTTCTTCTGTGCTTGCAAACAGCTTTTAGCTATGGCAAATGCATTTTACTATGTTAAGATATCTACCACTTTTTTTCTGCTACACACACCCTTCGTCAAGGCCCCCGTCAATCCTTCCATGTTAATGCTCTCCATTCGTCTTCCCCTGGGAAAGGTGGTCCATGGGCTGGGAGCATTCTGTATGGGTTCTTAATTTACCTTTTGATGGACTTGATATGTCCAGTAACATGTGATGAGGATACCATGCAATGCTCAATAAAGAATGACTAAGAATTAAATAACTATTTTACGTCGATAATCTTCAATGCTTTTTGCATATGGCAATATTGTCATGTGTGTACCTGCCTAGTTGTGCTATTTAACATTTGCCCCTTGATGTTTATTACAGTAAATAAATCACCCTCAAAGAGCATGGTTTGTCGTGCGCTTTATCCCTATCGCAGTGCAAAGGATGAAGAACTTGCCTTTGAGGTATGTCGAAAGAATTACTATACATTATAACCATTTCAATCCTGGCATTCTACCTCACAGAATACGAACAAATATTAAAGGGTAGCACTAAATATGTTTCTGATGCAAGAAATTTTCATTTTCTTTATATTATTCTACTAATTGGATATTCCTGCCTACCTACCTACCTACCCATATACTGTAAGCATTTGATTTATAGATGTGTAATAGAGAACGTCCCGAGATCCTAAGAAAGTATTCCAAACAATTCAAAATTCTAGACGTTTTTATCAAGCATCGTTATATTAAACCTATATTTCCTTTATACTATCTTTTCGATATTAACGTTCGCCAAGGAAGCTTGTTCCTGTCATAAAGGCTCTCTGTAATCAATGTTATACACATCACCAATTCCCCGTGGTAAGCTTGGCCAACGAGTAAAGTTATACCAAAACGTGTATTTGTGCTATATGTCGTATAACACAGCAGATAGATATCAATGACAACTATTCTCTATTCAAATCAGTTTAGATCTGATCCTCAGGGGTAGAAAATGTTAGGACCACTGGGACCGGCGGCTGCAGGCACAATTATTGAATAATAGAATTCCTGCATTCTCATTTTATTTTAAATTCAAAAGCATTCTGAATCTATTGATAACTCATAAAGTGCATAAGAGGTGCATACGTATGAAACTAATTTCTCTATGTCGAAATAAGGACATCTTAAATTGCTTGACCAGGAAAATTCTGGGTAAATTATTTGCAGGCACTCTTAAGGTAAAATTATGTAGTCACAGGCACTGAAAAATGTTTTCAACCCCGGCTGATCCTATCCACACGTATCACTTACATGTACAGCTATATGAGATGTACGAGATTATTTGAACAATCGCAAATGACATCAGACTAATTACGGGAAATCGTAATGGAAGAGAACAGAGTTGCACTGGAATCAATGTTTCCTTGAAATCAAGCATGGCTTCTTTTAGTCCTCTAGTGCAATTGCTGAAGGAAATTGGAAAACAGGCAACTATAAGGTAGCAAAAACGAGACGCTTCTCTCTAGGAGTATAATCACTCATTTTATATGATCAAAATAGCATTGACGACGGTGTTTTATTCTGATTTTTGGCATTAAGGTTGATGATCGGATAACGGTGACAAATTCGTCTGGTAATTGGTGGTATGGTTTAGTACGTGGCAAGGTAATTAAATCATTTTTGTTTTTTTATTGTCAGTATGATGTATGGCTTGCAGGTTAATTACTGTAAACATAAGGAATGATCATGAAATATATTTTGTTGTACAAACCAGGAGGCATAAGAGAGACATTTGCTCAACGTTTCATCTGGAACTTTGAGAAAAATATTATTATTAATACAGAAGTGTTCAACTATTGAATTTTGAATTAT
This sequence comes from Haliclystus octoradiatus, assembly GCA_916610825.1. NCBI lineage: Eukaryota > Metazoa > Cnidaria > Staurozoa > Stauromedusae > Haliclystidae > Haliclystus > Haliclystus octoradiatus. The sequence continues at coordinate 20,825,321 of OU744450.1, read as the reverse complement.
TATTGTTTTGTTTAAAAGTTTGTAATTTAGTAGCTTTATTAACAAACAAAATGTTGAGAGAAATCTTTGGATTGAGGCAAATAGATGTCGCAAGGAGGTGCCATTTTGAATATTAGGAAGGTTTGGATTTAATAGGGAGGTTTAAATTTAGTACAGGTACGAGTACAGCTTTCTCTTTGCGCATCACTTCTGCGCATTGGGGGAAGCCCCTATGCTCTGAAACCTGTACTAACCTCCTCGTCTCGGAACGCCTTTCGGCGCGAAAAATGAACCACGGAGTGCATGTTTTGATTTCGTTGTTTTGCATTGTTTTGGTTTTAATTTAGCTTTTTTGAATGAAATTTTATTGTCACTATAAAATTTATACCTAGAATCAAAATGAATCCTGAACAAATAGTCAGAATTTTGTTTTTACCTGGAAAACAGAAACTGAGGTTTTATGTTACTGAATCTAAACGTCTTGTTTTGAAAGAACGAGTACAGGTATAACCCAGTCTTTTTGTTGACTAAACATGAACTTGGACCTTTACCGTTACTAAATCTAAACCTCCCTAATACCAAGATATTATAATAGAACCAAGATAGTCTAACTCAGATTTGTGTTTTTGAGAGTTTTAAACAGGCCATAATATTATCTTACATTGTGAGAATCAACCAAATGAATTGTATTTAACATTCTCAAGCATTGAATAATTCAAATTTAAAAACGACGTCTTTGTCCGACATCAATAACATCCTCAAAAGTCTATATTTGTTGACCCAATATCGATCAATTCCAAACATTTTGATCTGTTTTGCCACGGCAAAATCACCGAGAATTGGCCACAAAAGCTATTTTAAGATCATCTCGTTTCAATGCGAAAAAATTTCCGGGGCTCAGATTATCAAAGATGCAAACTTTCCTTCTTGTGAAAAGTAAAACATTTATTGGGTCAACAAATATAGACTTTTGAGGATGTTATTGATGTCGGACAAAGACGTCGTTTTTAAATTTGAATTATTCAACGCTTGAGAATGTTAAATACAATTTATTTGGTTGATTTAGACAAAGGTAAGATAATATTATGGTCTGTTTAAAACTCTTTAAAACCCAAATCTGAGTTAGACTATCTTGGTTCCATTATAATATCTTGCTAATACCGATACAGCTACGAGTATAGCTTTCTCGTTGCGCATCACTTCTGCACATTGGGGAAGCCCCTATGCTCTGACTGACCCCCTCGTTTCGGAACACCTTTCGGCGTGAAACATGAACCATGGAGTACATGTTTTGATTTCATTGTTTTGCTTTGGTTTGGTTTTACTTTTGCTTCTTGAGAAAAATTATATTGTCGCTATAAAATTTCTACATAACGTTAACAAAATTTCCAATGTTCTTAAATCGTATACACAAGTGACGTAGATTGAAGTTATCCCATAATCAAATCAGCTTGTTTGTTGGGAGACGCAAATAGTTAACAAAGTACAATCCGGCAATAATGGCTCCGACTTTAACGATATACTGTCAATAACAGTAACCCAAAAAAATCGATACCCTGTAATTTACAATCAAACTTTACTAAATATTTACCGCAAACAACGAATTCTGCCAAACCCTGTAAAATAATTTGTCTCCATAGCATGCCGTTATTGCCGGATTCAACTTTATATATATCATCCTTTTTATTCTTTGTGATGTGTATTCCTGAGAATCAGTTCTAATGTTCTTGTGTTTTAGGAAGGATATTTTCCGTCAAATTACGTCGAAGTAATAACTCGATAACATCGACAACAACAATTATATGCAATTCAACAGTTGTAACTTGATGTAAAGAATTCACGTGGAATATTTTACAAAATATAGAATTTAGTTAACATGTAACTACAGTACAAGAAATATTATCAATCGACAACATAACCAAGAAAATAGTTTACCATTTACGAAGTTGATATTGAAACATTCTGATAGAAAAATTATTAATTATTAAAAATCATTAGGATGATATATATCATTTGCTGCGATTTCATAATTCCTTTTCTAATTATTTAATAATCATTTTAAAAGAACAGTATTGATTCTTCCTTCTCTCTTAATACATAATTTGATTGACTAGAAGCAGAATTTTACTGCCTGTACTTTATAGTATAAATGTAACTTTCAAAGTTATTAACAAATTAAATTATTCTAGTCTTCATTGAATTCATTTGTACTTGAAAAAACAGATTTAAATATAACGGTTATTGGATAGATTTGAACTTTTTGACTGCCGTTTCAATTGAAATTTGTGTTTTAACTTTGTTCACAAAATCCTGTCCTGTTTGTTCTATAGATCAACCAACTCAATACATACGATAGGGTCGACACGAAGAAAATTAAATCTGAAAATTGGCCATTTTTTGCCCAAAAAGCATACTAAGGTATGATGATGAAAATTTTGAAAATAATGAAAATTTTGAATGTCAATATTTTGATTGAAATGAAGTCTATAGATCCTCTGTCTATAAAAACTAAAATGATTCCGAATTAGTTATTGGAAAATGGTTAAATAAGAATATCTGAAAATAGCCATTTACAGCAAATAAGCATGGGTTTTTTCAAAGGCATTTTCAAAAATGATGAAAACTGTCTTTGAAAGCTAAAAGGAGTACGATTTAGTTATTGGAAAATGGTTAATAAGAAAATCCAAAAATGGCCATTTTCGGAAAAAAAAAAAAGCATGGGTTATACTAATTAGGCATTTTGAAAATAATGAAAGTTTTAAATGTCCTTATTTTGATTGAAATGAAGTATAGATACTCTGTCTATGAATACTAAAAGGATACCGAATCATTTATTGGAAAATGGTTAAATAAGAATATCAGAATCGCAATATTTTGATTGAAATGAAGTCTATAGATACTTTGTCTATCAATACTAAAATGATTCCGAATCATTTATTGGAAAATGGTTAAATAAGAATATCTGAATGGCAATATTTTGATTGAAATGAAGTCTATAGATACTCTGTCTATCAATACTGAAAGGATTCCGAATCATTTATTGGAAAATGGTTAAATAAGAATATCTGAATGGCAATATTTTGATTGAAATGAAGTCTATAGATACTCTGTCTATCAATAGTAAAAGGATTCCGAATTAGTTATTGGAAAATGGTTAAATAAGAATATCTGAATGGCAATATTTTGATTGAAATGAAGTCTATAGATACTCAGTCTATCAATACTAAAAGGATTCCGAATCATTTATTGGAAAATGGTTAAATAAGAATATCTGAATGGCAATATTTTGATTGAAATGAAGTCTATAGATACTCTGTCTATCAATACTAAAAGGATTCCGAATTAGTTATTGGAAAATGGTTAAATAAGAATATCTGAATGGCAATATTTTGATTGAAGTGAAGTCTATAGATACTTTGCCTATGAATACTAAAAGGATTCCGAATCATTTATTGGAAAATGGTTAAATAAGAATATCTGAATGGCAATATTTTGATTGAAATGAAGTCTATAGATACTCTGTCTATCAATACTGAAAGGATTCCGAATTAGTTATTGGAAAATGGTTAAATAAGAATATCTGAATGGCAATATTTTGATTGAAATGAAGTCTATAGATACTCTGTCTATGAATACTAAAAGGATTCCGAATCATTAATTGGAAAATGGTTAAATAAGAATATCTGAATGACAATATTTTGATTGAATGAAGTCTATAGATACTTTGTCTATCAATACTAAAAGGATTCCGAATCATTTATTGGAAAATGGTTAAATAAGAATATCTGAATGTCAATATTTTGATTGAAATGAAGTCTATAGATACTCTGTCTATCAATAGTAAAAGGATTCCGAATTAGTTATTGGAAAATGGTTAAATAAGAATATCTGAATGGCAATATTTTGATTGAAATGAAGTCTATAGATACTCTGTCTATCAATACTAAAGGGATTCCGAATTAGTTATTGGAAAATGGTTAAATAAGAATATCTGAATGGCAATATTTTGATTGAAATGAAGTCTATAGATACTTTGTCTATGAATACTAAAAGGGTTCCGAATCATTTATTGGAAAATGGTTAAATAAGAATATCTGAATGGCAATATTTTGATTGAAATGAAGTCTATAGATACTTTGTCTATGAATACTAAAAGGATTCCGAATCATTTATTGGAAAATGGTTAAATAAGAATATCTGAATGGCAATATTTTGATTGAAGTGAAGTCTATAGATACTCTGTCTATCAATAGTAAAAGGATTCCGAATTAGTTATTGGAAAATGGTTAAATAAGAATATCTGAATGGCAATATTTTGATTGAAATGAAGTCTATAGATACTCTGTCTATCAATACTAAAGGGATTCCGAATTAGTTATTGGAAAATGGTTAAATAAGAATATCTGAATGGCAATATTTTGATTGAAATGAAGTCTATAGATACTTTGTCTATGAATACTAAAACGGTTCCGAATCATTTATTGGAAAATGGTTAAATAAGAATATCTGAATGGCAATATTTTGATAGAAATGAAGTCTATAGATACTTTGTCTATGAATACTAAAAGGATTCCGAATCATTTATTGGAAAATGGTTAAATAAGAATATCTGAATGGCAATATTTTGATTGAAGTGAAGTCTATAGATACTCTGTCTATCAATAGTAAAAGGATTCCGAATTAGTTATTGGAAAATGGTTAAATAAGAATATCTGAATGGCAATATTTTGATTGAAATGAAGTCTATAGATACTCTGTCTATCAATAGTAAAAGGATTCCGAATTAGTTATTGGAAAATGGTTAAATAAGAATATCTGAATGGCAATATTTTGATTGAAATGAAGTCTATAGATACTTTGTCTATCAATACTAAAAGGATTCCGAATCATTTATTGGAAAATGGTTAAATAAGAATATCTGAAAATGGCAATATTTTGATTGAAATGAAGTCTATAGATACTCTGTCTATCAATACTGAAAGGATTCCGAATTAGTTTTTGGAAAATGGTTAAATAAGAATATCTGAATGGCAATATTTTGATTGAAATGAAGTCTATAGATACTTTGTCTATGAATACTAAAAGGATTCCGAATCATTTATTGGAAAATGGTTAAATAAGAATATCTGAATTGCAATATTTTGATTGAAATGAAGTCTATAGATACTCTGTCTATGAATACTAAAAGGATTCCGAATCATTTATTGGAAAATGGTTAAATAAGAATATCTGAATGGCAATATTTTCATTGAAATGCAGTCTATAGATACTCTGTCTATGAATACTAAAAGGATTCCGAATCATTTATTGGAAAATGGTTAAATAAGAATATCTGAATGGCAATATTTTGATTGAAATGAAGTCTATAGATACTTTGTCTATGAATACTAAAAGGATTCCGAATCATTTATTGGAAAATGGTTAAATAAGAATATCTGAATGGCAATATTTTGATTGAAGTGAAGTCTATAGATACTCTGTCTATCAATAGTAAAAGGATTCCGAATTAGTTATTGGAAAATGGTTAAATAAGAATATCTGAATGGCAATATTTTGATTGAAATGAAGTCTATAGATACTCTGTCTATCAATACTAAAGGGATTCCGAATTAGTTATTGGAAAATGGTTAAATAAGAATATCTGAATGGCAATATTTTGATTGAAATGAAGTCTATAGATACTTTGTCTATGAATACTAAAACGGTTCCGAATCATTTATTGGAAAATGGTTAAATAAGAATATCTGAATGGCAATATTTTGATAGAAATGAAGTCTATAGATACTTTGTCTATGAATACTAAAAGGATTCCGAATCATTTATTGGAAAATGGTTAAATAAGAATATCTGAATGGCAATATTTTGATTGAAGTGAAGTCTATAGATACTCTGTCTATCAATAGTAAAAGGATTCCGAATTAGTTATTGGAAAATGGTTAAATAAGAATATCTGAATGGCAATATTTTGATTGAAATGAAGTCTATAGATACTCTGTCTATCAATAGTAAAAGGATTCCGAATTAGTTATTGGAAAATGGTTAAATAAGAATATCTGAATGGCAATATTTTGATTGAAATGAAGTCTATAGATACTTTGTCTATCAATACTAAAAGGATTCCGAATCATTTATTGGAAAATGGTTAAATAAGAATATCTGAAAATGGCAATATTTTGATTGAAATGAAGTCTATAGATACTCTGTCTATCAATACTGAAAGGATTCCGAATTAGTTTTTGGAAAATGGTTAAATAAGAATATCTGAATGGCAATATTTTGATTGAAATGAAGTCTATAGATACTTTGTCTATGAATACTAAAAGGATTCCGAATCATTTATTGGAAAATGGTTAAATAAGAATATCTGAATTGCAATATTTTGATTGAAATGAAGTCTATAGATACTCTGTCTATGAATACTAAAAGGATTCCGAATCATTTATTGGAAAATGGTTAAATAAGAATATCTGAATGGCAATATTTTCATTGAAATGCAGTCTATAGATACTCTGTCTATGAATACTAAAAGGATTCCGAATCATTTATTGGAAAATGGTTAAATAAGAATATCTGAATGGCAATATTTTGATTGAAATGAAGTCTATAGATACTTTGTCTATGAATACTAAAAGGATTCCGAATCATTTATTGGAAAATGGTTAAATAAGAATATCTGAATTGCAATATTTTGATTGAAATGAAGTCTATAGATACTCTGTCTATGAATACTAAAAGGATTCCGAATCATTTATTGGAAAATGGTTAAATAAGAATATCTGAATGGCAATATTTTGATTGAAATGAAGTCTATAGATACTCTGTCTATGAATACTAAAAGGATTCCGAATCATTTATTGGAAAATGGTTAAATAAGAATATCTGAATGGCAATATTTTGATTGAAATGAAGTCTATAGATACTCTGTCTATCAATACTAAAAGGATTCCGAATCATTTATTGGAAAATGGTTAAATAAGAATATCTGAATGGCAATATTTTGATTGAAATGAAGTCTATAGATACTTTGCCTATGAATACTAAAAGGATTCCGAATCATTTATTGGAAAATGGTTAAATAAGAATATCTGAATGGCAATATTTTGATTGAAATGAAGTCTATAGATACTCTGTCTATCAATACTAAAAGGATTCCGAATCATTTATTGGAAAATGGTTAAATAAGAATATATGAAAATGGCAATATTTTGATTGAAATGAAGTCTATAGATACTCTGTCTATCAATACTGAAAGGATTCCGAATTAGTTATTGGAAAATGGTTAAATAAGAATATCTGAATGGCAATATTTTGATTGAAATGAAGTCTATAGATACTCTGTCTATGAATACTAAAAGGATTCCGAATCATTAATTGGAAAATGGTTAAATAAGAATATCTGAATGACAATATTTTGATTGAATGAAGTCTATAGATACTTTGTCTATCAATACTAAAAGGATTCCGAATCATTTATTGGAAAATGGTTAAATAAGAATATCTGAATGTCAATATTTTGATTGAAATGAAGTCTATAGATACTCTGTCTATCAATAGTAAAAGGATTCCGAATTAGTTATTGGAAAATGGTTAAATAAGAATATCTGAATGGCAATATTTTGATTGAAATGAAGTCTATAGATACTCTGTCTATCAATACTAAAAGGATTCCGAATTAGTTATTGGAAAATGGTTAAATAAGAATATCTGAATGGCAATATTTTGATTGAAATGAAGTCTATAGATACTCTGTCTATCAATACTGAAAGGATTCCGAATTAGTTATTGGAAAATGGTTAAATAAGAATATCTGAATGGCAATATTTTGATTGAAATGAAGTCTATAGATACTCTGTCTATGAATACTAAAAGGATTCCGAATCATTAATTGGAAAATGGTTAAATAAGAATATCTGAATGACAATATTTTGATTGAATGAAGTCTATAGATACTTTGTCTATCAATACTAAAAGGATTCCGAATCATTTATTGGAAAATGGTTAAATAAGAATATCTGAATGGCAATATTTTGATTGAAATGAAGTCTATAGATACTCTGTCTATCAATACTAAAAGGATTCCGAATCATTTATTGGAAAATGGTTAAATAAGAATATCTGAATGTCAATATTTTGATTGAAATGAAGTCTATAGATACTCTGTCTATCAATAGTAAAAGGATTCCGAATTAGTTATTGGAAAATGGTTAAATAAGAATATCTGAATGGCAATATTTTGATTGAAATGAAGTCTATAGATACTCTGTCTATCAATACTAAAAGGATTCCGAATTAGTTATTGGAAAATGGTTAAATAAGAATATCTGAATGGCAATATTTTGATTGAAATGAAGTCTATAGATACTCTGTCTATCAATAGTAAAAGGATTCCGAATTAGTTATTGGAAAATGGTTAAATAAGAATATCTGAATGGCAATATTTTGATTGAAATGAAGTCTATAGATACTCTGTCTATCAATACTATAGGGATTCCGAATTAGTTATTGGAAAATGGTTAAATAAGAATATCTGAATGGCAATATTTTGATTGAAATGAAGTCTATAGATACTTTGTCTATGAATACTAAAAGGGTTCCGAATCATTTATTGGAAAATGGTTAAATAAGAATATCTGAATGGCAATATTTTGATTGAAATGAAGTCTATAGATACTTTGTCTATGAATACTAAAAGGATTCCGAATCATTTATTGGAAAATGGTTAAATAAGAATATCTGAATGGCAATATTTTGATTGAAGTGAAGTCTATAGATACTCTGTCTATCAATAGTAAAAGGATTCCGAATTAGTTATTGGAAAATGGTTAAATAAGAATATCTGAATGGCAATATTTTGATTGAAATGAAGTCTATAGATACTCTGTCTATCAATACTAAAGGGATTCCGAATTAGTTATTGGAAAATGGTTAAATAAGAATATCTGAATGGCAATATTTTGATTGAAATGAAGTCTATAGATACTTTGTCTATGAATACTAAAACGGTTCCGAATCATTTATTGGAAAATGGTTAAATAAGAATATCTGAATGGCAATATTTTGATAGAAATGAAGTCTATAGATACTTTGTCTATGAATACTAAAAGGATTCCGAATCATTTATTGGAAAATGGTTAAATAAGAATATCTGAATGGCAATATTTTGATTGAAGTGAAGTCTATAGATACTCTGTCTATCAATAGTAAAAGGATTCCGAATTAGTTATTGGAAAATGGTTAAATAAGAATATCTGAATGGCAATATTTTGATTGAAATGAAGTCTATAGATACTCTGTCTATCAATAGTAAAAGGATTCCGAATTAGTTATTGGAAAATGGTTAAATAAGAATATCTGAATGGCAATATTTTGATTGAAATGAAGTCTATAGATACTTTGTCTATCAATACTAAAAGGATTCCGAATCATTTATTGGAAAATGGTTAAATAAGAATATCTGAAAATGGCAATATTTTGATTGAAATGAAGTCTATAGATAGTCTGTCTATCAATACTGAAACGATTCCGAATTAGTTTTTGGAAAATGGTTAAATAAGAATATCTGAATGGCAATATTTTGATTGAAATGAAGTCTATAGATACTTTGTCTATGAATACTAAAAGGATTCCGAATCATTTATTGGAAAATGGTTAAATAAGAATATCTGAATTGCAATATTTTGATTGAAATGAAGTCTATAGATACTCTGTCTATGAATACTAAAAGGATTCCGAATCATTTATTGGAAAATGGTTAAATAAGAATATCTGAATGGCAATATTTTCATTGAAATGCAGTCTATAGATACTCTGTCTATGAATACTAAAAGGATTCCGAATCATTTATTGGAAAATGGTTAAATAAGAATATCTGAATGGCAATATTTTGATTGAAATGAAGTCTATAGATACTTTGTCTATGAATACTAAAAGGATTCCGAATCATTTATTGGAAAATGGTTAAATAAGAATATCTGAATTGCAATATTTTGATTGAAATGAAGTCTATAGATACTCTGTCTATGAATACTAAAAGGATTCCGAATCATTTATTGGAAAATGGTTAAATAAGAATATCTGAATTGCAATATTTTGATTGAAATGAAGTCTATAGATACTCTGTCTATGAATACTAAAAGGATTCCGAATCATTTATTGGAAAATGGTTAAATAAGAATATCTGAATGGCAATATTTTGATTGAAATGAAGTCTATAGATACTCTGTCTATGAATACTAAAAGGATTCCGAATCATTTATTGGAAAATGGTTAAATAAGAATATCTGAATGGCAATATTTTGATTGAAATGAAGTCTATAGATACTCTGTCTATGAATACTAAAAGGATTCCGAATCATTTATTGGAAAATGGTTAAATAAGAATATCTGAATGGCAATATTTTGATTGAAATGAAGTCTATAGATACTCTGTCTATCAATACTAAAAGGATTCCGAATTAGTTATTGGAAAATGGTTAAATAAGAATATCTGAATGGCAATATTTTGATTGAAATGAAGTCTATAGATACTTTGTCTATGAATACTAAAAGGATTCCGAATCATTTATTGGAAATCGGTTAAATAAGAATATCTGAATGGCAATATTTTGATTGAAATGCAGTCTATAGATACTTTGTCTATGAATACTAAAAGGGTTCCGAATCATTCATTGGAAAATGGTTAAATAAGAATATCTGAATGGCAATATTTTGATTGAAATGAAGTCTATAGATACTCTGTCTATGAATACTAAAAGGATTCCGAATCATTTATTGGAAAATGGTTAAATAAGAATATCTGAATGGCAATATTTTGATTGAAATGAAGTCTATAGATACTCTGTCTATCAATACTAAAAGGATTCCGAATCATTTATTGGAAAATGGTTAAATAAGAATATCTGAATGGCAATATTTTGATTGAAATGAAGTCTATAGATACTTTGCCTATGAATACTAAAAGGATTCCGAATCATTTATTGGAAAATGGTTAAATAAGAATATCTGAATGGCAATATTTTGATTGAAATGAAGTCTATAGATACTCTGTCTATCAATACTAAAAGGATTCCGAATCATTTATTGGAAAATGGTTAAATAAGAATATCTGAAAATGGCAATATTTTGATTGAAATGAAGTCTATAGATACTCTGTCTATCAATACTGAAAGGATTCCGAATTAGTTATTGGAAAATGGTTAAATAAGAATATCTGAATGGCAATATTTTGATTGAAATGAAGTCTATAGATACTCTGTCTATGAATACTAAAAGGATTCCGAATCATTAATTGGAAAATGGTTAAATAAGAATATCTGAATGACAATATTTTGATTGAATGAAGTCTATAGATACTTTGTCTATCAATACTAAAAGGATTCCGAATCATTTATTGGAAAATGGTTAAATAAGAATATCTGAATGTCAATATTTTGATTGAAATGAAGTCTATAGATACTCTGTCTATCAATAGTAAAAGGATTCCGAATTAGTTATTGGAAAATGGTTAAATAAGAATATCTGAATGGCAATATTTTGATTGAAATGAAGTCTATAGATACTCTGTCTATCAATACTAAAAGGATTCCGAATTAGTTATTGGAAAATGGTTAAATAAGAATATCTGAATGGCAATATTTTGATTGAAATGAAGTCTATAGATACTCTGTCTATCAATACTGAAAGGATTCCGAATTAGTTATTGGAAAATGGTTAAATAAGAATATCTGAATGGCAATATTTTGATTGAAATGAAGTCTATAGATACTCTGTCTATGAATACTAAAAGGATTCCGAATCATTAATTGGAAAATGGTTAAATAAGAATATCTGAATGACAATATTTTGATTGAATGAAGTCTATAGATACTTTGTCTATCAATACTAAAAGGATTCCGAATCATTTATTGGAAAATGGTTAAATAAGAATATCTGAATGGCAATATTTTGATTGAAATGAAGTCTATAGATACTCTGTCTATCAATACTAAAAGGATTCCGAATCATTTATTGGAAAATGGTTAAATAAGAATATCTGAATGTCAATATTTTGATTGAAATGAAGTCTATAGATACTCTGTCTATCAATAGTAAAAGGATTCCGAATTAGTTATTGGAAAATGGTTAAATAAGAATATCTGAATGGCAATATTTTGATTGAAATGAAGTCTATAGATACTCTGTCTATCAATACTAAAAGGATTCCGAATTAGTTATTGGAAAATGGTTAAATAAGAATATCTGAATGGCAATATTTTGATTGAAATGAAGTCTATAGATACTCTGTCTATCAATAGTAAAAGGATTCCGAATTAGTTATTGGAAAATGGTTAAATAAGAATATCTGAATGGCAATATTTTGATTGAAATGAAGTCTATAGATACTCTGTCTATCAATACTATAGGGATTCCGAATTAGTTATTGGAAAATGGTTAAATAAGAATATCTGAATGGCAATATTTTGATTGAAATGAAGTCTATAGATACTTTGTCTATGAATACTAAAAGGGTTCCGAATCATTTATTGGAAAATGGTTAAATAAGAATATCTGAATGGCAATATTTTGATTGAAATGAAGTCTATAGATACTTCGTCTATGAATACTAAAAGGATTCCGAATCATTTATTGGAAAATGGTTAAATAAGAATATCTGAATGGCAATATTTTGATTGAAGTGAAGTCTATAGATACTCTGTCTATCAATAGTAAAAGGATTCCGAATTAGTTATTGGAAAATGGTTAAATAAGAATATCTGAATGGCAATATTTTGATTGAAATGAAGTCTATAGATACTCTGTCTATCAATACTAAAGGGATTCCGAATTAGTTATTGGAAAATGGTTAAATAAGAATATCTGAATGGCAATATTTTGATTGAAATGAAGTCTATAGATACTTTGTCTATGAATACTAAAACGGTTCCGAATCATTTATTGGAAAATGGTTAAATAAGAATATCTGAATGGCAATATTTTGATAGAAATGAAGTCTATAGATACTTTGTCTATGAATACTAAAAGGATTCCGAATCATTTATTGGAAAATGGTTAAATAAGAATATCTGAATGGCAATATTTTGATTGAAGTGAAGTCTATAGATACTCTGTCTATCAATAGTAAAAGGATTCCGAATTAGTTATTGGAAAATGGTTAAATAAGAATATCTGAATGGCAATATTTTGATTGAAATGAAGTCTATAGATACTCTGTCTATCAATAGTAAAAGGATTCCGAATTAGTTATTGGAAAATGGTTAAATAAGAATATCTGAATGGCAATATTTTGATTGAAATGAAGTCTATAGATACTTTGTCTATCAATACTAAAAGGATTCCGAATCATTTATTGGAAAATGGTTAAATAAGAATATCTGAAAATGGCAATATTTTGATTGAAATGAAGTCTATAGATAGTCTGTCTATCAATACTGAAACGATTCCGAATTAGTTTTTGGAAAATGGTTAAATAAGAATATCTGAATGGCAATATTTTGATTGAAATGAAGTCTATAGATACTTTGTCTATGAATACTAAAAGGATTCCGAATCATTTATTGGAAAATGGTTAAATAAGAATATCTGAATTGCAATATTTTGATTGAAATGAAGTCTATAGATACTCTGTCTATGAATACTAAAAGGATTCCGAATCATTTATTGGAAAATGGTTAAATAAGAATATCTGAATGGCAATATTTTCATTGAAATGCAGTCTATAGATACTCTGTCTATGAATACTAAAAGGATTCCAAATCATTTATTGGAAAATGGTTAAATAAGAATATCTGAATGGCAATATTTTGATTGAAATGAAGTCTATAGATACTTTGTCTATGAATACTAAAAGGATTCCGAATCATTTATTGGAAAATGGTTAAATAAGAATATCTGAATTGCAATATTTTGAATGAAATGAAGTCTATAGATACTCTGTCTATGAATACTAAAAGGATTCCGAATCATTTATTGGAAAATGGTTAAATAAGAATATCTGAATTGCAATATTTTGATTGAAATGAAGTCTATAGATACTCTGTCTATGAATACTAAAAGGATTCCGAATCATTTATTGGAAAATGGTTAAATAAGAATATCTGAATGGCAATATTTTGATTGAAATGAAGTCTATAGATACTTTGTCTATGAATACTAAAAGGATTCCGAATCATTTATTGGAAAATGGTTAAATAAGAATATCTGAATGGCAATATTTTGATTGAAATGAAGTCTATAGATACTCTGTCTATGAATACTAAAAGGATTCCGAATCATTTATTGGAAAATGGTTAAATAAGAATATCTGAATGGCAATATTTTGATTGAAATGAAGTCTATAGATACTCTGTCTATCAATACTAAAAGGATTCCGAATTAGTTATTGGAAAATGGTTAAATAAGAATATCTGAATGGCAATATTTTGATTGAAATGAAGTCTATAGATACTTTGTCTATGAATACTAAAAGGATTCCGAATCATTTATTGGAAATCGGTTAAATAAGAATATCTGAATGGCAATATTTTGATTGAAATGCAGTCTATAGATACTTTGTCTATGAATACTAAAAGGGTTCCGAATCATTCATTGGAAAATGGTTAAATAAGAATATCTGAATGGCAATATTTTGATTGAAATGAAGTCTATAGATACTCTGTCTATGAATACTACAAGGATTCCGAATCATTTATTGGAAAATGGTTAAATAAGAATATCTGAATGGCAATATTTTGATTGAAATGAAGTCTATAAATACTTTGTCTATGAATACTAAAAGGATTACGAATCATTTATTGGAAAATATTTAAATAAGAATATCTGACTGGCAATATTTTGATTGAAATGAAGTCTATAGATACTTTGTCTATGAATACTAAAAGGGTTCCGAATCATTTATTGGAAAATGGTTAAATAAGAATTTCTGAATGGCAATATTTTGAATGAAATGAAGTCTATAGATACTCTGTCTATGAATACTAAAAGAATTCCGAATTAGTTATTGGAAAATGGTTAAATAAGAATATCTGAATGGCAATATTTTGATTGAAATGAAGTCTATAGATACTTTGTCTATGAATACTAAAAGGATTCCGAATCATTTATTGGAAAATGGTTAAATAAGAATATCTGAATGGCAATATTTTGATTGAAATGAAGTCTATAGATACTCTGTCTATCAATACTAAAGGGATTCCGAATTAGTTATTGGAAAATGGTTAAATAAGAATATCTGAATGGCAATATTTTGATTGAAATGAAGTCTATAGATACTTTGTCTATGAATACTAAAAGGGTTCCGAATCATTTATTGGAAAATGGTTAAATAAGAATATCTGAATGGCAATATTTTGATTGAAATGAAGTCTATAGATACTTTGTCAATGAATACTAAAAGGATTCCAAATCATTTATTGGAAAATGGTTAAATAAGAATATCTGAATGTCAATATTTTGATTGAAATGAAGTCTATAGATACTCTGTCTATCAATAGTAAAAGGATTCCGAATTAGTTATTGGAAAATGGTTAAATAAGAATATCTGAATGGCAATATTTTGATTGAAATGAAGTCTATAGATACTCTGTCTATCAATACTAAAAGGATTCCGAATTAGTTTTTGGAAAATGGTTAAATAAGAATATCTGAAAATGGCAATATTTTGATTGAAATGAAGTCTATAGATACTCTGTCTATCAATACTGAAAGGATTCCGAATTAGTTATTGGAAAATGGTTAAATAAAAATATCTGAATGGCAATATTTTGATTGAAATGAAGTCTATAGATACTCTGTCTATCAATACTGAAAGGATTCCGAATTAGTTATTGGAAAATGGTTAAATAAAAATATCTGAATGGCAATATTTTGATTGAAATGAAGTCTATAGATACTCTGTCTATCAATACTGAAAGGATTCCGAATTAGTTATTGGAAAATGGTTAAATAAGAATATCTGAATGGCAATATTTTGATTGAGATGAAGTCTATAGATACTTTGTCTATGAATACTAAAAGGATTCCGAATCATTTATTGGAAAATGGTTAAATAAGAATATCTGAATGGCAATATTTTGATTGAAATGAAGTCTATAGATACTCTGTCTATGAATACTACAAGGATTCCGAATCATTTATTGGAAAATGGTTAAATAAGAATATCTGAATGGCAATATTTTGATTGAGATGAAGTCTATAGATACTTTGTCTATGAATACTAAAAGGATTCCGAATCATTTATTGGAAAATGGTTAAATAAGAATATCTGAATGGCAATATTTTGATTGAGATGAAGTCTATAGATACTTTGTCTATGAATACTACAAGGATTCCGAATCATTTATTGGAAAATGGTTAAATAAGAATATCTGAATGGCAATATTTTGATTGAGATGAAGTCTATAGATACTTTGTCTATGAATACTAAAAGGATTCCGAATCATTTATTGGAAAATATTTAAATAAGAATATCTGACTGGCAATATTTTGATTGAAATGAAGTCTATAGATACTTTGTCTATGAATACTAAAAGGGTTCCGAATCATTTATTGGAAAATGGTTAAATAAGAATATCTGATTGGCAATATTTTGAATGAAATGAAGTCTATAGATACTCTGTCTATGAATACTAAAAGGATTCCGAATTAGTTATTGGAAAATGGTTAAATAAGAATATCTGAATGGCAATATTTTGATTGAAATGAAGTCTATAGATACTCTGTCTATCAATACTAAAGGGATTCCGAATTAGTTATTGGAAAATGGTTAAATAAGAATATCTGAATGGCAATATTTTGATTGAAATGAAGTCTATAGATACTTTGTCTATGAATACTAAAAGGGTTCCGAATCATTTATTGGAAAATGGTTAAATAAGAATATCTAAATGGCAATATTTTGATTGAAATGAAGTCTATAGATACTTTGTCAATGAATACTAAAAGGATTCCAAATCATTTATTGGAAAATGGTTAAATAAAAATATCTGAATGTCAATATTTTGATTGAAATGAAGTCTATAGATACTCTGTCTATCAATAGTAAAAGGATTCCGAATTAGTTATTGGAAAATGGTTAAATAAGAATATCTGAATGGCAATATTTTGATTGAAATGAAGTCTATAGATACTCTGTCTATCAATACTAAAAGGATTCCGAATTAGTTATTGGAAAATGGTTAAATAAGAATATCTGAATGGCAATATTTTGATTGAAGTGAAGTCTATAGATACTCTGTCTATCAATAGTAAAAGGATTCCGAATTAGTTATTGGAAAATGGTTAAATAAGAATATCTGAATGGCAATATTTTGATTGAAATGAAGTCTATAGATACTCTGTCTAGCAATAGTAAAAGGATTCCGAATTAGTTATTGGAAAATGGTTAAATAAGAATATCTGAATGGCAATATTTTGATTGAAATGAAGTCTATAGATACTTTGTCTATCAATACTAAAAGGATTCCGAATCATTTATTGGAAAATGGTTAAATAAGAATATCTGAAAATGGCAATGTTTTGATTGAGATGAAGTCTATAGATACTCTGTCTATCAATACTGAAAGGATTCCGAATTAGTTATTGGAAAGTGGTTAAATAAGAATATCTGAATGGCAATATTTTGATTGAAATGAAGTCTATAGATACTTTGTCTATCAATACTAAAAGGATTCCGAATCATTTATTGGAAAATGGTTAAATAAGAATATCTGAATTGCAATATTTTGATTGAAATGAAGTCTATAGATACTCTGTCTATGAATACTAAAAGGATTCCGAATCATTTATTGGAAAATGGTTAAATAAGAATATCTGAATGGCAATATTTTGATTGAAATGAAGTCTATAGATACTTTGTCTATGAATACTAAAAGGATTCCGAATCATTTATTGGAAAATGGTTAAATAAGAATATCTGAATGGCAATATTTTGATTGAAATGAAGTCTATAGATACTTTGTCTATGAATACTAAAAGGGTTCCGAATCATTCATTGGAAAATGGTTAAATAAGAATTTCTGAATGGCAATATTTTGATTGAAATGAAGTCTATAGATACTCTGTCTATCAATACTACAAGGATTCCGAATCATTTATTGGAAAATGGTTAAATAAGAATATCTGAATGGCAATATTTTGATTGAAATGAAGTCTATAGATACTTTGTCTATGAATACTAAAAGGATTCCGAATCATTTATTGGAAAGTGGTTAAATAAGAATATCTGAATGGCAATATTTTGATTGAAATGAAGTCTATAGATACTTTGTCTATGAATACTACAAGGATTCCGAATCATTTATTGGAAAATGGTTAAATAAGAATATCTGAATGGCAATATTTTGATTGAAATGAAGTCTATAGATACTCTGTCTATCAATACTACAAGGATTCCGAATCATTTATTGGAAAATGGTTAAATAAGAATATCTGAATGGCAATATTTTGATTGAAATGAAGTCTATAGATACTTTGTCTATCAATACTAAAAGGATTCCGAATCATTTATTGGAAAATGGTTAAATAAGAATATCTGAAAATGGCAATATTTTGATTGAAATGAAGTCTATAGATACTCTGTCTATCAATACTGAAAGGATTCCGAATTAGTTTTTGGAAAATGGTTAAATAAGAATATCTGAATGGCAATATTTTGATTGAAATGAAGTCTATAGATACTCTGTCTATCAATACTGAAAGGATTCCGAATTAGTTATTGGAAAATGGTTAAATAAAAATATCTGAATGGCAATATTTTGATTGAAATGAAGTCTATAGATACTTTGTCTATCAATACTAAAAGGATTCCGAATCATTTATTGGAAAATGGTTAAATAAGAATATCTGAATGGCAATATTTTGATTGAAATGAAGTCTATAGATACTCTGTCTATCAATACTGAAAGGATTCCGAATTAGTTTTTGGAAAATGGTTAAATAAGAATATCTGAATGGCAATATTTTGATTGAAATGAAGTCTATAGATACTTTGTCTATCAATACTAAAAGGATTCCGAATCATTTATTGGAAAATGGTTAAATAAGAATATCTGAATGGCAATATTTTGATTGAAGTGAAGTCTATAGATACTCTGTCTATCAATACTAAAAGGATTCCGAATCATGTATTGGAAAATGGTTAAATTAGAATATCTGAATGGCAATATTTTGATTGAAATGAAGTCTATAGATACTCTGTCTATCAATACTAAAAGGATTCCGAATCATGTATTGGAAAATGGTTAAATTAGAATATCTGAATGGCAATATTTTGATTGAAATGAAGTCTATAGATACTCTGTCTATCAATACTACAAGGATTCCGAATCATTTATTGGAAAATGGTTAAATAAGAATATCTGAATGGCAATATTTTGATTGAAATGAAGTCTATAGATACTTTGTCTATGAATACTAAAAGCATTCCGAATCATTTATTGGAAAATGGTTAAATAAGAATATCTGACTGGCAATATTTTGATTGAAATGAAGTCTATAGATACTTTGTCTATGAATACTAAAAGGGTTCCGAATCATTTATTGGAAAATGGTTAAATGAGAATATCTGAATGGCAATATTTTGAATGAAATGAAGTCTATAGATACTCTGTCTATGAATACTAAAAGGATTCCGAATTAGTTATTGGAAAATGGTTAAATAAGAATATCTGAATGGCAATATTTTGATTGAAATGAAGTTTATAGATACTTTGTCTATGAATACTAAAAGGATTCCAAATCATTTATTGGAAAATGGTTAAATAAGAATATCTGAATGGCAATATTTTGATTGAAATGAAGTCTATAGATACTCTGTCTATCAATACTAAAAGGATTCCGAATTAGTTATTGGAAAATGGTTAAATAAGAATATCTGAATGGCAATATTTTGATTGAAATGAAGTCTATAGATACTTTGTCTATGAATACTAAAAGGGTTCCGAATCATTTATTGGAAAATGGTTAAATAAGAATATCTGAATGGCAATATTTTGATTGAAATGAAGTCTATAGATACTTTGTCAATGAATACTAAAAGGATTCCAAATCATGTATTGGAAAATGGCTAAATAAGAATATCTGAATGGCAATATTTTGATTGAAATGAAGTCTATAGATACTCTGTCTATCAATACTAAAAGGATTCCGAATTAGTTATTGGAAAATGGTTAAATAAGAATATCTGAATGGCAATATTTTGATTGAAATGAAGTCTATAGATACTCTGTCTATGAATACTACAAGGATTCCGAATCATTTATTGGAAAATGGTTAAATAAGAATATCTGAATGGCAATATTTTGATTGAAATGAAGTCTATAGATACTTTGTCTATGAATACTAAAAGGATTCCGAATCATTTATTGGAAAATGGTTAAATAAGAATATCTGAATGGCAATATTTTGATTGAAATGAAGTCTATAGATACTCTGTCTATGAATACTAAAAGGATTCCGAATCATTCATTGGAAAATGGTTAAATAAGAATATCTGAATGGCAATATTTTGATTGAAATGAAGTCTATAGATACTTTGTCTATGAATACTAAAAGGGTTCCGAATCATTTATTGGAAAATGGTTAAATAAGAATATCTGAATGGCAATATTTTGATTGAAATGAAGTCTATAGATACTTTGTCAATGAATACTAAAAGGATTCCAAATCATGTATTGGAAAATGGTTAAATAAGAATATCTGAATGGCAATATTTTGATTGAAATGAAGTCTATAGATACTCTGTCTATCAATACTAAAAGGATTCCGAATCATGTATTGGAAAATGGTTAAATAAGAATATCTGAATGGCAATATTTTGATTGAAATGAAGTCTATAGATACTCTGTCTATCAATAGTAAAAGGATTCCGAATTAGTTATTGGAAAATGGTTAAATAAGAATATCTGAATGGCAATATTTTGATTGAAATGAAGTCTATAGATACTTTGTCTATCAATACTAAAAGGATTCCGAATCATTTATTGGAAAATGGTTAAATAAGAATATCTGAAAATGGCAATATTTTGATTGAAATGAAGTCTATAGATAGTCTGTCTATCAATACTGAAACGATTCCGAATTAGTTTTTGGAAAATGGTTAAATAAGAATATCTGAATGGCAATATTTTGATTGAAATGAAGTCTATAGATACTTTGTCTATGAATACTAAAAGGATTCCGAATCATTTATTGGAAAATGGTTAAATAAGAATATCTGAATTGCAATATTTTGATTGAAATGAAGTCTATAGATACTCTGTCTATGAATACTAAAAGGATTCCGAATCATTTATTGGAAAATGGTTAAATAAGAATATCTGAATGGCAATATTTTCATTGAAATGCAGTCTATAGATACTCTGTCTATGAATACTAAAAGGATTCCAAATCATTTATTGGAAAATGGTTAAATAAGAATATCTGAATGGCAATATTTTGATTGAAATGAAGTCTATAGATACTTTGTCTATGAATACTAAAAGGATTCCGAATCATTTATTGGAAAATGGTTAAATAAGAATATCTGAATTGCAATATTTTGAATGAAATGAAGTCTATAGATACTCTGTCTATGAATACTAAAAGGATTCCGAATCATTTATTGGAAAATGGTTAAATAAGAATATCTGAATTGCAATATTTTGATTGAAATGAAGTCTATAGATACTCTGTCTATGAATACTAAAAGGATTCCGAATCATTTATTGGAAAATGGTTAAATAAGAATATCTGAATGGCAATATTTTGATTGAAATGAAGTCTATAGATACTTTGTCTATGAATACTAAAAGGATTCCGAATCATTTATTGGAAAATGGTTAAATAAGAATATCTGAATGGCAATATTTTGATTGAAATGAAGTCTATAGATACTCTGTCTATGAATACTAAAAGGATTCCGAATCATTTATTGGAAAATGGTTAAATAAGAATATCTGAATGGCAATATTTTGATTGAAATGAAGTCTATAGATACTCTGTCTATCAATACTAAAAGGATTCCGAATTAGTTATTGGAAAATGGTTAAATAAGAATATCTGAATGGCAATATTTTGATTGAAATGAAGTCTATAGATACTTTGTCTATGAATACTAAAAGGATTCCGAATCATTTATTGGAAATCGGTTAAATAAGAATATCTGAATGGCAATATTTTGATTGAAATGCAGTCTATAGATACTTTGTCTATGAATACTAAAAGGGTTCCGAATCATTCATTGGAAAATGGTTAAATAAGAATATCTGAATGGCAATATTTTGATTGAAATGAAGTCTATAGATACTCTGTCTATGAATACTACAAGGATTCCGAATCATTTATTGGAAAATGGTTAAATAAGAATATCTGAATGGCAATATTTTGATTGAAATGAAGTCTATAAATACTTTGTCTATGAATACTAAAAGGATTACGAATCATTTATTGGAAAATATTTAAATAAGAATATCTGACTGGCAATATTTTGATTGAAATGAAGTCTATAGATACTTTGTCTATGAATACTAAAAGGGTTCCGAATCATTTATTGGAAAATGGTTAAATAAGAATTTCTGAATGGCAATATTTTGAATGAAATGAAGTCTATAGATACTCTGTCTATGAATACTAAAAGAATTCCGAATTAGTTATTGGAAAATGGTTAAATAAGAATATCTGAATGGCAATATTTTGATTGAAATGAAGTCTATAGATACTTTGTCTATGAATACTAAAAGGATTCCGAATCATTTATTGGAAAATGGTTAAATAAGAATATCTGAATGGCAATATTTTGATTGAAATGAAGTCTATAGATACTCTGTCTATCAATACTGAAAGGATTCCGAATTAGTTATTGGAAAATGGTTAAATAAGAATATCTGAATGGCAATATTTTGATTGAAATGAAGTCTATAGATACTTTGTCTATGAATACTAAAAGGGTTCCGAATCATTTATTGGAAAATGGTTAAATAAGAATATCTGAATGGCAATATTTTGATTGAAATGAAGTCTATAGATACTTTGTCAATGAATACTAAAAGGATTCCAAATCATTTATTGGAAAATGGTTAAATAAGAATATCTGAATGTCAATATTTTGATTGAAATGAAGTCTATAGATACTCTGTCTATCAATAGTAAAAGGATTCCGAATTAGTTATTGGAAAATGGTTAAATAAGAATATCTGAATGGCAATATTTTGATTGAAATGAAGTCTATAGATACTCTGTCTATCAATACTAAAAGGATTCCGAATTAGTTTTTGGAAAATGGTTAAATAAGAATATCTGAAAATGGCAATATTTTGATTGAAATGAAGTCTATAGATACTCTGTCTATCAATACTGAAAGGATTCCGAATTAGTTATTGGAAAATGGTTAAATAAAAATATCTGAATGGCAATATTTTGATTGAAATGAAGTCTATAGATACTCTGTCTATCAATACTGAAAGGATTCCGAATTAGTTATTGGAAAATGGTTAAATAAAAATATCTGAATGGCAATATTTTGATTGAAATGAAGTCTATAGATACTCTGTCTATCAATACTGAAAGGATTCCGAATTAGTTATTGGAAAATGGTTAAATAAGAATATCTGAATGGCAATATTTTGATTGAGATGAAGTCTATAGATACTTTGTCTATGAATACTAAAAGGATTCCGAATCATTTATTGGAAAATGGTTAAATAAGAATATCTGAATGGCAATATTTTGATTGAGATGAAGTCTATAGATACTTTGTCTATGAATACTACAAGGATTCCGAATCATTTATTGGAAAATGGTTAAATAAGAATATCTGAATGGCAATATTTTGATTGAGATGAAGTCTATAGATACTTTGTCTATGAATACTAAAAGGATTCCGAATCATTTATTGGAAAATGGTTAAATAAGAATATCTGAATGGCAATATTTTGATTGAGATGAAGTCTATAGATACTTTGTCTATGAATACTACAAGGATTCCGAATCATTTATTGGAAAATGGTTAAATAAGAATATCTGAATGGCAATATTTTGATTGAGATGAAGTCTATAGATACTTTGTCTATGAATACTAAAAGGATTCCGAATCATTTATTGGAAAATATTTAAATAAGAATATCTGACTGGCAATATTTTGATTGAAATGAAGTCTATAGATACTTTGTCTATGAATACTAAAAGGGTTCCGAATCATTTATTGGAAAATGGTTAAATAAGAATATCTGATTGGCAATATTTTGAATGAAATGAAGTCTATAGATACTCTGTCTATGAATACTAAAAGGATTCCGAATTAGTTATTGGAAAATGGTTAAATAAGAATATCTGAATGGCAATATTTTGATTGAAATGAAGTCTATAGATACTCTGTCTATCAATACTAAAGGGATTCCGAATTAGTTATTGGAAAATGGTTAAATAAGAATATCTGAATGGCAATATTTTGATTGAAATGAAGTCTATAGATACTTTGTCTATGAATACTAAAAGGGTTCCGAATCATTTATTGGAAAATGGTTAAATAAGAATATCTAAATGGCAATATTTTGATTGAAATGAAGTCTATAGATACTTTGTCAATGAATACTAAAAGGATTCCAAATCATTTATTGGAAAATGGTTAAATAAAAATATCTGAATGTCAATATTTTGATTGAAATGAAGTCTATAGATACTCTGTCTATCAATAGTAAAAGGATTCCGAATTAGTTATTGGAAAATGGTTAAATAAGAATATCTGAATGGCAATATTTTGATTGAAATGAAGTCTATAGATACTCTGTCTATCAATACTAAAAGGATTCCGAATTAGTTATTGGAAAATGGTTAAATAAGAATATCTGAATGGCAATATTTTGATTGAAGTGAAGTCTATAGATACTCTGTCTATCAATAGTAAAAGGATTCCGAATTAGTTATTGGAAAATGGTTAAATAAGAATATCTGAATGGCAATATTTTGATTGAAATGAAGTCTATAGATACTCTGTCTAGCAATAGTAAAAGGATTCCGAATTAGTTATTGGAAAATGGTTAAATAAGAATATCTGAATGGCAATATTTTGATTGAAATGAAGTCTATAGATACTTTGTCTATCAATACTAAAAGGATTCCGAATCATTTATTGGAAAATGGTTAAATAAGAATATCTGAAAATGGCAATGTTTTGATTGAGATGAAGTCTATAGATACTCTGTCTATCAATACTGAAAGGATTCCGAATTAGTTATTGGAAAGTGGTTAAATAAGAATATCTGAATGGCAATATTTTGATTGAAATGAAGTCTATAGATACTTTGTCTATCAATACTAAAAGGATTCCGAATCATTTATTGGAAAATGGTTAAATAAGAATATCTGAATTGCAATATTTTGATTGAAATGAAGTCTATAGATACTCTGTCTATGAATACTAAAAGGATTCCGAATCATTTATTGGAAAATGGTTAAATAAGAATATCTGAATGGCAATATTTTGATTGAAATGAAGTCTATAGATACTTTGTCTATGAATACTAAAAGGATTCCGAATCATTTATTGGAAAATGGTTAAATAAGAATATCTGAATGGCAATATTTTGATTGAAATGAAGTCTATAGATACTTTGTCTATGAATACTAAAAGGGTTCCGAATCATTCATTGGAAAATGGTTAAATAAGAATTTCTGAATTGCAATATTTTGATTGAAATGAAGTCTATAGATACTCTGTCTATGAATACTAAAAGGATTCCGAATCATTTATTGGAAAATGGTTAAATAAGAATATCTGAATGGCAATATTTTGATTGAAATGAAGTCTATAGATACTCTGTCTATGAATACTAAAAGGATTCCGAATCATTTATTGGAAAATGGTTAAATAAGAATATCTGAATGGCAATATTTTGATTGAAATGAAGTCTATAGATACTTTGTCTATGAATACTAAAAGGATTCCGAATCATTTATTGGAAAATGGTTAAATAAGAATATCTGAATGGCAATATTTTGATTGAAATGAAGTCTATAGATACTCTGTCTATCAATACTAAAAGGATTCCGAATTAGTTATTGGAAAATGGTTAAATAAGAATATCTGAATGGCAATATTTTGATTGAAATGAAGTCTATAGATACTTTGTCTATGAATACTAAAAGGATTCCGAATCATTTATTGGAAATCGGTTAAATAAGAATATCTGAATGGCAATATTTTGATTGAAATGCAGTCTATAGATACTTTGTCTATGAATACTAAAAGGGTTCCGAATCATTCATTGGAAAATGGTTAAATAAGAATATCTGAATGGCAATATTTTGATTGAAATGAAGTCTATAGATACTCTGTCTATGAATACTACAAGGATTCCGAATCATTTATTGGAAAATGGTTAAATAAGAATATCTGAATGGCAATATTTTGATTGAAATGAAGTCTATAAATACTTTGTCTATGAATACTAAAAGGATTACGAATCATTTATTGGAAAATATTTAAATAAGAATATCTGACTGGCAATATTTTGATTGAAATGAAGTCTATAGATACTTTGTCTATGAATACTAAAAGGGTTCCGAATCATTTATTGGAAAATGGTTAAATAAGAATTTCTGAATGGCAATATTTTGAATGAAATGAAGTCTATAGATACTCTGTCTATGAATACTAAAAGAATTCCGAATTAGTTATTGGAAAATGGTTAAATAAGAATATCTGAATGGCAATATTTTGATTGAAATGAAGTCTATAGATACTTTGTCTATGAATACTAAAAGGATTCCGAATCATTTATTGGAAAATGGTTAAATAAGAATATCTGAATGGCAATATTTTGATTGAAATGAAGTCTATAGATACTCTGTCTATCAATACTAAAGGGATTCCGAATTAGTTATTGGAAAATGGTTAAATAAGAATATCTGAATGGCAATATTTTGATTGAAATGAAGTCTATAGATACTTTGTCTATGAATACTAAAAGGGTTCCGAATCATTTATTGGAAAATGGTTAAATAAGAATATCTGAATGGCAATATTTTGATTGAAATGAAGTCTATAGATACTTTGTCAATGAATACTAAAAGGATTCCAAATCATTTATTGGAAAATGGTTAAATAAGAATATCTGAATGTCAATATTTTGATTGAAATGAAGTCTATAGATACTCTGTCTATCAATAGTAAAAGGATTCCGAATTAGTTATTGGAAAATGGTTAAATAAGAATATCTGAATGGCAATATTTTGATTGAAATGAAGTCTATAGATACTCTGTCTATCAATACTAAAAGGATTCCGAATTAGTTTTTGGAAAATGGTTAAATAAGAATATCTGAAAATGGCAATATTTTGATTGAAATGAAGTCTATAGATACTCTGTCTATCAATACTGAAAGGATTCCGAATTAGTTATTGGAAAATGGTTAAATAAAAATATCTGAATGGCAATATTTTGATTGAAATGAAGTCTATAGATACTCTGTCTATCAATACTGAAAGGATTCCGAATTAGTTATTGGAAAATGGTTAAATAAAAATATCTGAATGGCAATATTTTGATTGAAATGAAGTCTATAGATACTCTGTCTATCAATACTGAAAGGATTCCGAATTAGTTATTGGAAAATGGTTAAATAAGAATATCTGAATGGCAATATTTTGATTGAGATGAAGTCTATAGATACTTTGTCTATGAATACTAAAAGGATTCCGAATCATTTATTGGAAAATATTTAAATAAGAATATCTGAATGGCAATATTTTGATTGAGATGAAGTCTATAGATACTTTGTCTATGAATACTACAAGGATTCCGAATCATTTATTGGAAAATGGTTAAATAAGAATATCTGAATGGCAATATTTTGATTGAGATGAAGTCTATAGATACTTTGTCTATGAATACTAAAAGGATTCCGAATCATTTATTGGAAAATGGTTAAATAAGAATATCTGAATGGCAATATTTTGATTGAGATGAAGTCTATAGATACTTTGTCTATGAATACTACAAGGATTCCGAATCATTTATTGGAAAATGGTTAAATAAGAATATCTGAATGGCAATATTTTGATTGAGATGAAGTCTATAGATACTTTGTCTATGAATACTAAAAGGATTCCGAATCATTTATTGGAAAATATTTAAATAAGAATATCTGACTGGCAATATTTTGATTGAAATGAAGTCTATAGATACTTTGTCTATGAATACTAAAAGGGTTCCGAATCATTTATTGGAAAATGGTTAAATAAGAATATCTGATTGGCAATATTTTGAATGAAATGAAGTCTATAGATACTCTGTCTATGAATACTAAAAGGATTCCGAATTAGTTATTGGAAAATGGTTAAATAAGAATATCTGAATGGCAATATTTTGATTGAAATGAAGTCTATAGATACTCTGTCTATCAATACTAAAGGGATTCCGAATTAGTTATTGGAAAATGGTTAAATAAGAATATCTGAATGGCAATATTTTGATTGAAATGAAGTCTATAGATACTTTGTCTATGAATACTAAAAGGGTTCCGAATCATTTATTGGAAAATGGTTAAATAAGAATATCTAAATGGCAATATTTTGATTGAAATGAAGTCTATAGATACTTTGTCAATGAATACTAAAAGGATTCCAAATCATTTATTGGAAAATGGTTAAATAAAAATATCTGAATGTCAATATTTTGATTGAAATGAAGTCTATAGATACTCTGTCTATCAATAGTAAAAGGATTCCGAATTAGTTATTGGAAAATGGTTAAATAAGAATATCTGAATGGCAATATTTTGATTGAAATGAAGTCTATAGATACTCTGTCTATCAATACTAAAAGGATTCCGAATTAGTTATTGGAAAATGGTTAAATAAGAATATCTGAATGGCAATATTTTGATTGAAGTGAAGTCTATAGATACTCTGTCTATCAATAGTAAAAGGATTCCGAATTAGTTATTGGAAAATGGTTAAATAAGAATATCTGAATGGCAATATTTTGATTGAAATGAAGTCTATAGATACTCTGTCTAGCAATAGTAAAAGGATTCCGAATTAGTTATTGGAAAATGGTTAAATAAGAATATCTGAATGGCAATATTTTGATTGAAATGAAGTCTATAGATACTTTGTCTATCAATACTAAAAGGATTCCGAATCATTTATTGGAAAATGGTTAAATAAGAATATCTGAAAATGGCAATGTTTTGATTGAGATGAAGTCTATAGATACTCTGTCTATCAATACTGAAAGGATTCCGAATTAGTTATTGGAAAGTGGTTAAATAAGAATATCTGAATGGCAATATTTTGATTGAAATGAAGTCTATAGATACTTTGTCTATCAATACTAAAAGGATTCCGAATCATTTATTGGAAAATGGTTAAATAAGAATATCTGAATTGCAATATTTTGATTGAAATGAAGTCTATAGATACTCTGTCTATGAATACTAAAAGGATTCCGAATCATTTATTGGAAAATGGTTAAATAAGAATATCTGAATGGCAATATTTTGATTGAAATGAAGTCTATAGATACTTTGTCTATGAATACTAAAAGGATTCCGAATCATTTATTGGAAAATGGTTAAATAAGAATATCTGAATGGCAATATTTTGATTGAAATGAAGTCTATAGATACTTTGTCTATGAATACTAAAAGGGTTCCGAATCATTCATTGGAAAATGGTTAAATAAGAATTTCTGAATGGCAATATTTTGATTGAAATGAAGTCTATAGATACTCTGTCTATCAATACTACAAGGATTCCGAATCATTTATTGGAAAATGGTTAAATAAGAATATCTGAATGGCAATATTTTGATTGAAATGAAGTCTATAGATACTTTGTCTATGAATACTAAAAGGATTCCGAATCATTTATTGGAAAGTGGTTAAATAAGAATATCTGAATGGCAATATTTTGATTGAAATGAAGTCTATAGATACTTTGTCTATGAATACTACAAGGATTCCGAATCATTTATTGGAAAATGGTTAAATAAGAATATCTGAATGGCAATATTTTGATTGAAATGAAGTCTATAGATACTCTGTCTATCAATACTACAAGGATTCCGAATCATTTATTGGAAAATGGTTAAATAAGAATATCTGAATGGCAATATTTTGATTGAAATGAAGTCTATAGATACTTTGTCTATCAATACTAAAAGGATTCCGAATCATTTATTGGAAAATGGTTAAATAAGAATATCTGAAAATGGCAATATTTTGATTGAAATGAAGTCTATAGATACTCTGTCTATCAATACTGAAAGGATTCCGAATTAGTTTTTGGAAAATGGTTAAATAAGAATATCTGAATGGCAATATTTTGATTGAAGTGAAGTCTATAGATACTCTGTCTATCAATACTAAAAGGATTCCGAATCATGTATTGGAAAATGGTTAAATTAGAATATCTGAATGGCAATATTTTGATTGAAATGAAGTCTATAGATACTCTGTCTATCAATACTAAAAGGATTCCGAATCATGTATTGGAAAATGGTTAAATTAGAATATCTGAATGGCAATATTTTGATTGAAATGAAGTCTATAGATACTCTGTCTATCAATACTACAAGGATTCCGAATCATTTATTGGAAAATGGTTAAATAAGAATATCTGAATGGCAATATTTTGATTGAAATGAAGTCTATAGATACTTTGTCTATGAATACTAAAAGCATTCCGAATCATTTATTGGAAAATGGTTAAATAAGAATATCTGACTGGCAATATTTTGATTGAAATGAAGTCTATAGATACTTTGTCTATGAATACTAAAAGGGTTCCGAATCATTTATTGGAAAATGGTTAAATGAGAATATCTGAATGGCAATATTTTGAATGAAATGAAGTCTATAGATACTCTGTCTATGAATACTAAAAGGATTCCGAATTAGTTATTGGAAAATGGTTAAATAAGAATATCTGAATGGCAATATTTTGATTGAAATGAAGTTTATAGATACTTTGTCTATGAATACTAAAAGGATTCCAAATCATTTATTGGAAAATGGTTAAATAAGAATATCTGAATGGCAATATTTTGATTGAAATGAAGTCTATAGATACTCTGTCTATCAATACTAAAAGGATTCCGAATTAGTTATTGGAAAATGGTTAAATAAGAATATCTGAATGGCAATATTTTGATTGAAATGAAGTCTATAGATACTTTGTCTATGAATACTAAAAGGGTTCCGAATCATTTATTGGAAAATGGTTAAATAAGAATATCTGAATGGCAATATTTTGATTGAAATGAAGTCTATAGATACTTTGTCAATGAATACTAAAAGGATTCCAAATCATGTATTGGAAAATGGCTAAATAAGAATATCTGAATGGCAATATTTTGATTGAAATGAAGTCTATAGATACTCTGTCTATCAATACTAAAAGGATTCCGAATTAGTTATTGGAAAATGGTTAAATAAGAATATCTGAATGGCAATATTTTGATTGAAATGAAGTCTATAGATACTCTGTCTATGAATACTACAAGGATTCCGAATCATTTATTGGAAAATGGTTAAATAAGAATATCTGAATGGCAATATTTTGATTGAAATGAAGTCTATAGATACTTTGTCTATGAATACTAAAAGGATTCCGAATCATTTATTGGAAAATGGTTAAATAAGAATATCTGAATGGCAATATTTTGATTGAAATGAAGTCTATAGATACTCTGTCTATGAATACTAAAAGGATTCCGAATCATTCATTGGAAAATGGTTAAATAAGAATATCTGAATGGCAATATTTTGATTGAAATGAAGTCTATAGATACTTTGTCTATGAATACTAAAAGGGTTCCGAATCATTTATTGGAAAATGGTTAAATAAGAATATCTGAATGGCAATATTTTGATTGAAATGAAGTCTATAGATACTTTGTCAATGAATACTAAAAGGATTCCAAATCATGTATTGGAAAATGGTTAAATAAGAATATCTGAATGGCAATATTTTGATTGAAATGAAGTCTATAGATACTCTGTCTATCAATACTAAAAGGATTCCGAATCATGTATTGGAAAATGGTTAAATAAGAATATCTGAATGGCAATATTTTGATTGAAATGAAGTCTATAGATACTCTGTCTATCAATACTAAAAGGATTCCGAATTAGTTATTGGAAAATGGTTAAATAAGAATATCTGAATGGCAATATTTTGATTGAAATGAAGTCTATAGATACTTTGTCTATGAATACTAAAAGGATTCCGAATCATTTATTGGAATATGGTTAAATAAGAATATCTGAATGGCAATATTTTGATTGAAATGAAGTCTATAGATACTCTGTCTATGAATACTAAAAGGATTCCGAATCATTCATTGGAAAATGGTTAAATAAGAATATCTGAATGGCAATATTTTGATTGAAATGAAGTCTATAGATACTTTGTCTATGAATACTAAAAGGGTTTCGAATCATTTATTGGAAAATGGTTAAATAAGAATATCTCAATGGCAATATTTTGATTGAAATGAAGTCTATAGATACTTTGTCAATGAATACTAAAAGGATTCCAAATCATGTATTGGAAAATGGTTAAATAAGAATATCTGAATGGCAATATTTTGATTGAAATGAAGTCTATAGATACTCTGTCTATCAATACTAAAAGGATTCCGAATTAGTTATTGGAAAATGGTTAAATAAGAATATCTGAATGGCAATATTTTGATTGAAATGAAGTCTATAGATACTTTGTCTATCAATACTAAAAGGATTCCGAATCATTTATTGGAAAATGGTTAAATAAGAATATCTGAAAATGGCAATATTTTGATTGAAATGAAGTCTATAGATACTCTGTCTATCAATACTGAAAGGATTCCGAATTAGTTTTTGGAAAATGGTTAAATAAGAATATCTGAATGGCAATATTTTGATTGAAATGAAGTCTATAGATACTCTGTCTATCAATACTAAAAGGATTTCGAATCATGTATTGGAAAATGGTTAAATAAGAATATCTGAATGGCAATATTTTGATTGAAATGAAGTCTATAGATACTCTGTCTATCAATACTAAAAGGATTCCGAATTAGTTATTGGAAAATGGTTAAATAAGAATATCTGAATGGCAATATTTTGATTGAAATGAAGTCTATAGATACTCTGTCTATGAATACTAAAAGGATTCCGAATCATTTATTGGAAAATGGTTAAATAAGAATATCTGAATTGCAATATTTTGATTGAAATGAAGTCTATAGGATGATCTGTCTATTTAAACTAAAAGGATTCCAAGTTAGTTATTGGAAAATGGTTCAATAAGAATATCTGAAAATTTGCAATATTTCGGCCAAAAGTTTGTACACAGAAAAATTCCGTTCTGGACGAGAAAATTTTACCTGTTTTGCTATCCGAAAAACAAGATATTTTTACTTAGGTAGCACTATTACTCCTATTTTGAGAACGGCAAAATGAAACGAAATGATTTCAATGATTTCTTTATTCATTACTTCTACACCTACAAAGTTAAATAATTTGGAAATATAAATAATTAAAAAACTTATAATTCTAATTACGGCGTTGTAGAAATTTTAATCGTAGCCCCTACTTAAATCATGCTCCAATTTAATTTGATAAGTTTATTAAAACAATGACTAAAATCGAAATCAGTGCTTCGTAAGAAAGTATTACAATAGCCATCATCCTAAATTGCTAAGAAGGCTCATATATACTCTGATATGCAGGCCTGGGAAAGTTTTTAGTTCATCATTTTCATTTGTGTTTCTAGTTTCCTAACGAAACTTTATTGGTGGTCAGATACTTCAATTGTATTAAATGTTTAAAAGTTGAAATTCTATATTTGTTATTTAAATAATAAGAAAGTGTTAATAATATTGGATTATTGAAATAAGAAATTCTAAAAGAAAGTTCGATGAAGACGGCATTAACCTAATTCTTCCCCGTAATAGAAAAACTGTGAAACCTCATGTATGGGACAACAAGCTATAAAGGTTGATAAGATGAATACTACATACAGGTGGTCATTATATACAGGATTATTTCAATTGAAAATACTATTTTGGACATGCAGTGAAACCTGTATATAACAGCCATTTGTAGAGGCAACTAATTTGAATACTATATGCATGTGGTCGTTATATACAGGGTTGTTTCAATTTGAAAATACTATTTTGGACATGCAGTGAAACCTGTTTATAACAGCCAGCTCTAGAGGTAGATAAATTGAATACTATAAGCAGGTATATACAGGGTTAATTCAATTGAAAACTTTATTCCAAGAGTGAAGACACCATAGACAGGAATCGTCTGTATAGAAATGTGCACTACAACAGATTTAACTGTACTGAATATATAATATTTTTATCTGCTATAATATTATTGATTATACTGTATTGAAATTAGAATTTGACTATACAGCATATAGTTGGTAACAGAACGCATTCAAATGCTATAAATAAATGATCTATAAAGTATCTTCAAGCATGTTAACCATAAGTACAAATACAAATGTATACTAATTATGAACATTTCTACAAAAAAGCCTAACAACACACACGCGTATACAGTTGCTAACTTGATATTTCAAAACGTTTCC
Source organism: Haliclystus octoradiatus (assembly GCA_916610825.1). NCBI lineage: Eukaryota > Metazoa > Cnidaria > Staurozoa > Stauromedusae > Haliclystidae > Haliclystus > Haliclystus octoradiatus. Next base: position 20,790,782 of record OU744450.1, on the reverse strand, counting down.
ATTCTATAAAATCCAATTTCCGTTTAAATTCCATTCATTGCAGATATAAATCATTATTACATTTATTGATAACTTAGTTAAAATATACATCACATTTATATATTGTTATCTGATAAAAAGTTTCACAAATAAAGATTTTAAAAATCATATAATACCTATTGTTTGCAGCCATGTCCATTATTAAACTATTAAACTTTATTATTTACTTTCATTTTTCTTCTTTTTTAGGTTGTTGTTTGATCTTTTTAGTACAGTCATTTTAAGGCCAAATAGACCTCAACCCATCACTAATTGCAACAGAAACTACATTTGCAGTTTCTCGTGTCAAATTTAATGCTTAACAACATATCAAAACTCTAGAAAAATCTTTTGCGGCGAAATAGCATTATTTCATGTTTAAAGTTGACAAATTTTCATCCAAATTTCTCTTCTCTGCCATGACCACTGACGCCATTATGGCAGTCAAGACAATACATTCATAATGGCAGTTTGGTCAAAAACGAAGGCGATTATTATTTACTTGCGGTTGTTAGGGCTCTTTTAATACCAATTTACAGAGGAAAGATGTCACATAAAGGTTTTTGAAGGATAAAACAGCGTAGTGCCAACCTCAAGGTAAGTTACAGTGTTGTGTTTTTATCTAAAGTGGTTATTTTCACCGTTCACAAAGAAGGGAAAACCTGATGGCGTCATGGCAAATGGCGTTGACATTTGTGTAGATCACCTGGGCAATTAACTAGCTGACGATTATTGCACTCGTCATTCATAAAATGTATCCATTATAAGAATAAAAGCAGCTCCGAAAATTTAGCTGTCTATTGCTGTCTTGTTGCATATACCTGTTGGTCATTTGCAGGCTGTTTATTAAGCTTGAAAATGTCGGATGTCACCCCTCCATCCATGATGTTTTATTACTAAATTTATTGCTATTTTTATATAAATGTTATTTTCTTGAATTTATTTTGGCTTGATCATTGCTATGAAAAGCAGTAAAAGCCTATGGCATATGTCTTTCAAAATATATTGCATCAAATTGATATTTAACTCGTTGTGCTATTACAACTTATTTACATTACAATATTGATATACTTCCTGTAAACATAATCGTGTCATTTATAGTTTTAGTTTAGATTCTAATATACTGTTCTGTGATCAACAACGTTTATTCTCTCGTCTCAAGTTCTAGCTTATTCACATAATACTACATGGCGCTGCGATTATTCGAACTTTGGGATTGTTATTGTTGATTTGTTATTTATACCTTCGTCTTCGTTTGGTATATTTATTGGTTCATATTTTTCATTCATCTTACTGTTCGTGTTGTTTACATTATGCCAATGGAGACACGTCAGAATGAAAAAGCTTCCACAAGCACTGCTGGTGATGAAGAATTCTCTGATAATTCTGATTCTCACGATCCAATAATACCTTTGGCATCTTCTATTAATCTACCTTCAGGAGATATTCCGCCATGGTTTAACGCCATTTTACAGCAACAACAACAAGCTTTTACCGCCGCTCTGCAATCCGTCGCTAAAGCAACTTCAAAACACAGAAATAACGAATCTCACTCGGGTTCAGCCAAAAGAATGGACATACCAACATTAAAAAGTCCTTCGAAGATAACTATTGCCGATTTTCGTGATTGGGAAGAACGATTTTCAGGTTACGCTGCTGCGACACGTTTGTCAACAGACTGCAATCTCGCTGCTCGAAGAGGCATACTAAGATCTGCAATTCACGACGATTGGTCAAAGTTGTGGACAGCCAAAGTAATCTTGGTCAACGATATCGATGATACAGACGCAATAATAGACAAATTTAGTCATTATCTTCGAGATAAACGAAATCCACTGCTTGATCGAAAAGAATTTCACAACAGGGACCAACTTCCTGATGAGACGATAGATCAATACTACGCCGTTCTACGCACGCTTGATGAAAGCTGTGGGTTTTCCCCTGAGTTAACATGCGAAACATGTCACGCAGACACAGGAATATCACAAAACATGCGGGACGAAAGACTGCGGGACCGTCTAATATGTGGCCTCCGCGATGTTGACACGCAACAAAAAGTCCTGGCAGAAAAATTTTCTACGCTTACATTAAAGAAAACATTAGACATTTGTACATCTCACGAGGCAAGTAAGACAACACAAGACAAGTTAGCAACCTCTTCAACAATTAATGTCTCAGCAATCAAAAGCAAGAAGCCTTACAAGAAATCAGAAAAATCAAATACTGGTCGTCAAGACAACAACAGCTCTAATGAACATACACCTAAATGTTATTTTTGTGGCAAGCAAAAGCATTCAAGAGCCGAATGCCCAGCAAAAGAAGCTATATGTGGATTTTGTGACAAGTTAGGACACTATCAATCAGTTTGCAAAGCAAAAAAAAGATCATCACATCAACCAAATACTAACCATGTATATCTTAATGCATTGTCAAATACAACTGATACAATCAAGCTACTAACTACACATGAACATGGACCCTCATACCTTCATTGGCTACCTGACACTGGTGCTGCATGTGACGTCCTAAGTGTTCAACATTTAAAGGCATTAAACTGTGACCTTTTATTAAAGTTGAAGCCAGCTACTGATCAACTATTTACAGCTAATTCAACACCTCTATCAACACTTGGTCGCTGTTCTCTGACAATCAAACTTAACAACAATCAATACACTGCTGACATTCATGTGGTGGACGCTGTCAATGCACCATTACTAAGCAAAAAAGGATGCATTGCGTTGGGTCTTATTCCTGAAAACTGGCCAGACTTATCAGCAGCTACTCCTGTCAACACTGTGTCTCTATTGGCAAGCACTGACCAAGAAGCTCATCACATCAATCTACCAACACAGCAATCTTCCAACGATGACGCCACACAACTTATAAAGGAATTCTCTTCTGTTTTCACTGACACAGGACCACTACGGAAAATGGATGGCCCTGCAATGAAGATAGAGCTGACCGAAGACGCCACACCTACTCGCCAATACAAAGCGTATAATATACCGTTTAAGTGGCAGAAATTGGTACAAGCACAACTAGATTCGATGATCACAAAGGACATCATAGAAAAAGTTCCTTTGAACGAATCACCACAATGGATTCACCCTATGGTTGTCGTTCCAAAGAAGAACTCTACAGAGCCAAGAATCACAGTTGATCTCACATCACTAAATCGGTTTGTCAAAAGACCTGGTTATCCATCACGCACACCACGAGATCTGATCGCCAACATCCCGCCTGGAATGAAATACTTCACTACCTTGGACGCCCGTCATGGCTACTGGCAAGTACCTCTGGCTACTGAATCAAGACCGCTCACTACATTCATCACACCCTGGGGCTGTTACCGCTTTAGAAGGAATGTCATGGGTCTTATCAGCGCTGGCGATGAGCACAACCGACGTGGAGATGAAGCATTGGCTGGCATTGACAACCTACAGAAAGTGGTGGAAGACGTCATCATCTACGACAAAGACTATGACACACACATCAAACGAGTCAAAGACGTCTTAAAGAGATGCTCTGATAATGGTATCACCTTGAATAAAAAGAAATTTCATTTTGCTCAATCATCTGCTGAATGGTGTGGGTATGTTATTACTTCAACTGGTTACACGTTAAATCCTCGCCTGGTTACTGCATTGACAGAATTTCCACAACCAACATCATTGACGCAACTACGCTCTTTCCTTGGTCTGGTACAACAGTTTGAATCATTTTCATCTGAAATTTCACAACTGGCAACACCACTACGAGCTCTACTGTCACCTTCAACATCTTTCTATTGGAATCAACTCCACCAAGATGCATTCAAAGGCCTCATCAATGAACTAACTAGTCCACGCATCCTTGCTCATTTCAATCCACAAGCTCAACTCCGACTTGAAACAGATGCTGCACAATCTAAAGGACTTGGCTATGCTCTATGGTCCGAACAAGATGACAAAACTTGGCGCCTCCTACAATGTGGTTCACGCTTTGTCACTGATGCAGAGTCCCGCTACTCTGCTACTGAAATTGAATTGGCCGCAGTCGTTTGGGCAACCCAGAAGTGCAAAATGTTTTTACATGGGTCATCATTTAACCTAATTGTCGACCACAAGCCACTAATATCCATCCTCAATGACAAGCGTCTGCACCAAATTCCAAGTGCAAGAATCATTCGCCTCAAAGAAAAGTTATCATCATTTTCATTCACTGCTATCTGGCGTGCTGGTACAAGTCACACCGTCGTCGATTGCTTCTCACGACATCCAGTTGATCAACCAAGTCCAGACGATGTCAACATTGATACAGATGCTGATTCAAGCTTCCAAGTAAATCACATCCAAACTCGTCTTCAATCAACTGATGCTACCAACTTTCCACCAGACGCAACTCTCAACAAAGTCAAATCTGCAGGTGAAAATGACGCAGTACATCTCAAGCTAGCTGACCTGATCATTAATGGCTTCCCACAACAGAAGGAAAAACTGGACATCAGCATTCACCCCTATTGGTCACTACGTCACGATCTGTCACTCTTGGAATCATCAATCATCCTCTACCAAGATCGCATTCTTATCCCAAAATCTCTTCGATCGACTATGCTGAATGAACTCCACACATCTCATCTTGGTCTAACTCGAACTCTTGCACGAGCTCGACAATGTATTTTTTGGCCAAATATGACCAACGAAGTCACAAATCGAATTCGGTCATGCGAAGAATGTGCCCAAAGACTGTCATCCAACTCACATGAGCCACTTATTCAAGACACACCACCAACTCGTCCTGGTGAAGCGATTGCAACAGACATTTTCTCACACCATGGCCACGAATTCCTTGTCATCACCGATAAGTACTCTGGTTGGCCTCACGTTGTACACTGTGGCAAGAGCACCGATACAGACACCGTCGTCGATATTCTATCCAGCTGGTTCTGTAGCATGGGTGTCCCTATTCGCTTAACGTCTGATGGTGGACCGCAGTTTTCAAGTCATGCATTTTCAGCATTCTGCAAAGATTGGGGCATAATTCACGACCCGTCGTCACCATACCATCATCAAGCCAACGGACATGCAGAAGCTGCTGTCAAAGCTATGGAAAATATTGTCGCCAAAGTAACAACAAATGGACACCTCAACACAGAAGCCTTCTACAAAGCTCTATTGGAATACCGTAATACACCAAGAAGTGATGGTATCAGTCCAGCCCAGCGTTTATTTGGCAAACCTCTTCGGTCACGAATCCCAATTCATCCATCGCAATTCACTGATGACATCAAGCAACTAATTATTATTGCAGACAAGAAAGCAAGCACGCTAAAAGAAAAAGCAAAACAACAACATGACCTTCATGCTCGCCGCCTTGATCCATTCATTCCTGGTGATATTGTCCGCATCCAAAATCAGAATACCAAACATTGGGATCGCATTGGAGAAATTGTCTCTATTGATCCTCGAGGACGCAGCTATCGCCTAAAAACCGAATCTGGTCGACTCTACTGGCGCAACCGCCGTCAACTCCGCCGGTACTATGGTCCATCAACATCAACTACAGCTGCTGCTTCAACCACCCCAGAGGAGGAAGAACCATCAACAAATACATCTAGTGCATCATTACATTCACCACCTAGACGCAGCACTAGAAAGAAAAACAAAACTAATAAACTAAATTTATAATCAATATTCATTACATGTATATTTCTATAATCTCCCAGAAAGGGCATGTGCTATTACAACTTATTTACATTACAATATTGATATACTTCCTGTAAACATAATCGTGTCATTTATAGTTTTAGTTTAGATTCTAATATACTGTTCTGTGATCAACAACGTTTATTCTCTCGTCTCAAGTTCTAGCTTATTCACATAATACTACACTCGTCAGACAGTTTTGGCTTCAATAGTTCAATGTGTAATTTATTGTAATGGATTTTTCAATTTATTGTGTAATCTGCAAGAAACAATTAGATGATAATCAACATGTTGCTACTTTGGGGCACAAAGGTAGCATAGGGATTAACAAAGCAAGTTTAGAAAGAAATGATACCACAATAAATACAGCTACTGGGCAAAAGGTACATGAGGAATGCCGAAGATTGCATTGTAATCCAAACAAAATTATTCAATCAAACCGTCTCGATATAAACATTGATTCTGCAATCTCAAGTAATTTAAAACCACTTAGATCTGGTACAAGTGCTTTTAATTTCAAATCAGATTGCCTTTTTTGTGGTAATTATGTCAACATAGAAAAAGAAAGGAAAAGAAAGAGAAAATGGTATGTTCGAACTATCGATTTACAAGCAAGCTTGAAGACTGTCTGCGCAGATCGTCAAGATTCTTGGTCAAAAATGGTTCAAACTAGATTTGATAGTGTCCATGATTTACCAGCAGCAGATGCCATCTATCACAACAGTTGTAGTGTGAATTTCAGAACCAAAAAGGATATTCCTATCAACTTTCAAACAGAAGAACCATTGGCAAAAAGGAAGAAATCTGGCAGGCCAGCAAGTATTGCAAGAGATCTTGCTTTCAGCAAGGTCTGTGATTATATTTTAGAATATGACGACGAGCAGATTACTGTTACTGATTTAATTGCTGTCATGGACACAGAACTTTCCAATTCCAATTCTCAGCCTTATGGTCATACTCATATGAAGTCGAAATTATTAGAACGTTTTGGTAATGAGATGATTATTTCAGAAATTAATGGTAAAAGTAACGTAGTAACATTCAAAAGTACTGCTGATGCTATTTTGAACAAATTTCACTCATCCAATTACAGCAATCAAGACTCAGAAAAGGAACATATCATTAAAGCTGCTGCCAAATTCATCCTTAGTGATATCAAATCAGTTGATACTAATTGTCAAGTATATCCAGGTTCATCTGAAATGAGAGACATAAATGCTTCATTGCAATATCTCCCTTCATCTTTGAAGCTACTACTCGATGGTATTATTTGTAACAAAAAAGCAAAGAAGAAAGTTGCTTCTATTGGTCAATCAATAATGCAAGCTGCTCGACCTCGTGTATTATTGGCACCACTCCAAATTGGCCTAGGTGTTCAATTACATCACCATTTTGCGTCTAGGTTCTTAATTGATTCTTTGCATGCTCATGGCTTTTGCAGTTCATATAATGAAGTGCAAAAATTCAATAGAAATGCTGCAGTCTATGGTGGTATTGATATACACAATCACAATGGTGAATTTTTACAATATGTTGCAGATAACGTAGACCATAACATTGTTACATTAGATGGTCATGATACCTTCCATGGCATGGGAATGATTGCTACTGTCACTCCAGCTGTATATTCAAACCTTTTTGTACCACGTCTTTTTATACCAAACAAAGATATTATTGACATTGGTAAAGTTTCTATTAGATACCCACAACCACAGCGAGCTAAAACAATTTTTTTATATAAAAAGCTCACAATTCCTCAAGTGCCCGACAGTACTTCTAATTTAGACTTACTTTGGAGAGTTTCAATGATTTTTGATGAGCACATTCTTTCTTGGGCTGGTTTTTTTAGAAGTTTTTTATTTGGGGACTATCCAGGAGTGTCATCATTTAAATTTTTACCGATGCTTGATTTGAAATCAACTGATCCCGTTTGTATTTATTCATGTTTAACATTTATTGCTGATCATGCAAAGCGACATGGTTTAACACCCATTGTAACTTTTGACCAACCTCTATGGTGGAAGGCTATCAATATTGTTGCATGTGAGGAACCTACTAGTAGTTTAAATGACATCATATTACGTATTGGTGGTTTCCATGCTGAAATGAGTTATATTGGTGCAATTGGACATTTGATGAATGGGTCAGGTCTAACAGAAATATTAGAATTAATTTATGCACCCAATGCTGTGATCCATATGATGACCGGCAAAGCTATAAGGCGGGGAGTGAGAGCTCACATATTGATGTATGCTGCTTTAAATACACAATGTTTTTCAAATATTTTTAAACAATCTTCTGAAGTTGTAGATCAAACCCATTGTGATTCTACTTTGAAAGTACTTTGTGACCTGTACAATAGTTTAATATCTAAATCTCAAACATTGGAAGGAATCTGTAAAAATGAAGTATTTGAGACATTATCAGGTAAACTTCTCGACTTCAAAAACACATTCAAAAATACTAGAACTGCGTGCTTATGGCTCCAATATATGGATATGGTTGAAATTTTACTTCAATTTATCAAAGCTGAAAGGACTGGTAATTTTAACCTACATTTGCAAGCCTTAAACCGTATGATGCCATACCTTGCTGCTGCAGGTCATAATTTATATGTTAAATCATTATGGTTGTATCTTCAATCAATGGTACAATTAAAATCTTCAAATTCAAATGTGTACTTAAAATTGCAAAAAGGGTATCATGTTGCACGGAGGAGTTCACGTTATTGGGGTGGACTTTCTACTGACCTGGTTATTGAGCAGGTACTAATGAGGAGTCTCAAAACAAGCGGTGGGTTGACCAGGGGGCGAGGAATGACAGAGGAACAGAGGAATATTTGGCTCCTGTCAATGCCTGCATGTGCTGAAATTAATGATGCTATGCTAGAATTTACAGATGTTTCATATGCTACCAGTGAACAAAATCAAGACATTTCTGCATCAACAATCATCAGAGACAATAATGATATGAAGATTCTGCTCAAAGCATTACAAGAACACAATCCCTTTGAAAAAGATAAACCATTATGCAATATAGTCAATGGTGTTGTAGCGGATACAAATGTTAATGTAGATTCATCGTTGAGTATAGGTAAGAAGATTATTGATGGTATGTTAGATAAAGAAGTTGAAAGTTATACATTCAAGAAAATGAATCAAGCTGTAACACTTGGTGCGAAATATTCAATTCAAATCGATGGTGAACTAGTTTATGTTGATCCACAGCTTCTTTTCCAGCGCCTTCTAATTGTCACAAATACTCAAGAGGATGTGTCGTCTCTCTTCAAATATGAGTTATGTAGTTACCCACCTGCTCTATTTGATGAATATCTACAAATGAGAAAGCCTGATAAGCCAGCTTTAGCTGATGCAATTTGGAAAATGTCTAATGTCAAAAGTTGTGAGGTTCCCGCAGATTCTTGTTATGTTTTAGATGGAGGAGCTCTTCTGCATAAGTTACCATGGTCAAGAGGCTCAAGCTTTAATGAGATCTGTGATATTTATGTTAATTATGTCAAAAAAAAGTATTCAGACGTTTTTGTTGTATTTGATGGCTATCATGGTGCTTCTGTCAAAGGTGCAACACAAAGCAGCCGAGCAAAGGGTAAATCGTGTACTGACATTATTTTTACTGGTGAAACACATCTCACTGTCACAAAAGAGTCTTTTTTAACAAACACTTCAAACAAACAATCTTTTATATTATTGCTTAGTCAAAAGTTAAGTGCCAATGGAATTGTAACAGCACATGCTGCAGATGATGCAGATTTATTAATTGTCAAAACCGCAATAGCAAGAGCACGTTTAAAGAACACTACATTAGTTGGTGATGACACTGATCTTATCATTTTACTTTTATACTATTCTTCACCTGACTTACACAAACTATTTTTTAGACCTGAGCCAAAAGCAAAAACTAAGATACACCGTTCGTGGGATATCAAGGCAGTCACTGCTTCACTCGGACCTGATATTTGTAAAAATATTCTTTTAATCCATGCTATTCTAGGATGTGACACAACGTCGCGATTATTTGGAATTGGAAAGGCAGCTGCATTGAAGTTATTTATCAAGTCCGCATATTTTCGCAAACAATCCTTAATTTTTAACACTAGCAGCAGTACGATGGATCAAGTTATAGAGGCTGGAGAAAGGATGGTGTCATGTCTATATGGAGGTGAAGAAGGATGCAGTCTCAATGATTTGAGATATCATAAATATTCAGATAAAGTCACACATCTTTCAAAACAGCTGCATCCTAAACAGTTACCCCCCACTTCTGCAGCAGCTGCTAATCATAGCCTTCGTGTGTTTTATCAAGTTGAGGTATGGAGGAATAACGACGACATAGACCCTTCCAACTGGGGATGGTACCTTCAAGACAATAATTTTAAACCTGTGCTAACATCTTTACCACCAGCTCCTGATGAACTTTTGAAAATAATTCGTTGTTCCTGCGCTACTGGTTGTACAACTAAACGATGTAATTGTAAGCGGCACAACCTTCCATGCACTTCTGCTTGCGGACAATGCAAAGGTGTAGCATGTGCAAATTCAATGAAAACAGACAGTAACGAAGTACTCGATACATAACTTTATTATAAATAATTGTTAAATAGGAAGAAAATCTGATTAGAATATTCTTTGAGACAATAGAAGTCTTCAAGATTTGATTATACTTTATTTCATTGCATTTATTTTTCTATATTTTCTTCAGGTTCAATCTGCGGGTTGTAAAAGATTGTTGTCATGTAGTGAATATCTCTGTGATTATGTAGCAACTCAATGTATTATGTATAGGCTATATGAGTTAATAGTTCATGCTATTTTTGAAATTAATGTTCTATTCCTCTTATTTATTTCTAATTTACCTATTATGTTAATAAAATGCACATCGCGAATGCTTGTTTGTCTCATTTTAATGTACACCTGCTTTGTCCTAATCTGTAGCCTCGTTTTGAGGATTTCTTTTGTTGCCGATGTAAATCATTTTTATTTATTTAATATGACTCCAATCATCCAGACTCGTAACATCAAGTGTTATTTTGTCATATTTCAATACCTGGGTATGCTAAACATGGGTAACCTCACTTTCATGCTAATACAGAAGTAACTAAAACTAAATTGCGCAATTGGGCTATTTCGCCGCAAAAGATTTTTCTAGAGTTTTGATATGTTATTAAACATTAAATTTGACACTAGAAACTGCAAAAATAATTTCTGTTGCAATTAGTGGTGGGTCATTTCATATAATGACTGTACTATTTTGTTTAATTGCTTTGATATCTTTTCTTTCTTTTCTTGCTTAATTTTTTTCTTTGACGTTTTTTCTGCACTTTTGGCTCTTGATTTAGCAGTCTTATCATGTATATTTCCATTCTTTTCCAATGGACACTGCTTTAAAGATTCTTCTATATGAATGAATACAAATATAAAAATGCTTTTCTCTCTCTGTTGGAAATAAAAACATTCCTTCTTACCAATATTGTCTTTTCGACAAGCAAATCCCTGAGGTACAAAAAGTCCGTGACATTGGAATTATTTTAACTTCCTATTTGAAATTTTCATACCACTGTACAACTATTATCGCAAAAGCCCAATCGAGAATGTTTCTTCTTTTTAAAAGGTTCACCACAAATAGTTTATTGTTACAAGCTTACAAGACCTACGTAAGATCTTTAGTTGAATCAAATTCTCCAGTGTGGAATCCTCACCTGTTAAAAGACATTACTATCGTTGAGAAGGTTAAAAAGCGTTTTACGAAACTGTAAGATTCTTATTGGGTCGGCATGGAGTAGACAGAAAACACGCAGTTAATTTCACGATAATAACTCTAATAGTTCTTCCGCGACAGTCAAAAAGTAAGAGAGCGAATACATTAACACTCAACAACTAATACCACAATACCGCTGAGACGATGACATAATTAACCAATCACAATACATCACTGATTATCACAAACAGCATGTACAATACCTAAAATACTACATGACATCACATATTCAACATTTCGTAGCTACAACACTTCACACAGATATACAACTGAGACCAGGAAGACGTGTTACCATAAACAATATCATAACTAAATCCTACAGAAACGTCTTTGCTATTTATCTGGTATACATTTTGAAAATTACAAGTCTTCTTGGAAACTCTCGAGCTGCGGAGATTGAAGTGCGACCTGCACATGGTCTTCAAAATATTAAATGGAATTGTGGACCTTTCAAAGGATGAATTATTTTCTTAGGATTACAATTGAATATAACATGCGTGGACATTCCCATAAACTTAAAGCTAAAGCAATTCAGCATGTTAACGCATCATTTTATACATTCCCAAACCGGTGTGGAACTCTTTACCCGAGGAGGGGGTTAGCGCAACCTCACTTGCTGTTTTTAAATTTAGTCTAAATAGCGTATCATTAGCACAATTTTAAAATTATTTTTAGGCTGTATGTAAGTGTAATTAATTTTTCCTTTATTTGGCTGTCAAACTCCAATTGACAAATATATCATTCATTCATTCATAGTTCTTACACATCTATAGGCTAATTTATGACAAATCTACTAACATCTGTCAGTATGCCTATAACTTTCTTTCAACTACTGATAAAAAGAGATATATTTATTTATCAAATATATTATATCTAATGTAACATAATCACATTACTGGTACTAAACACTTACACAACATTGCTAACAAGGAAAATATTCCAAGTGAATTGTCATGATTAGAAACAGAACAGTTCTTTAACCTAATCATTTGCTATATCTTTCAATAGACTAACATGGTTGTTATCGTTTGAAAAAGCAAGAAGAATGCATTCAGAAGATTTCGTTGCAGCCATTTTCTTCAAGAAAAGACAAGAAGAATCCATTTTTTGGAGTCTCACTTTCAATTATCAAGACTGAACTGATCTGATTAATCTAATCTACAAAATTCCCGATAGTTCAGGTCGTGCAGATTGGTCCATTGTTTTTGTTTTCCACCAATCAGTGACATTGTTTTTTCATACTTTTATCTACAAAATTCTCAACTCGAGTCGGAGATCGAGCAATTGTTTAACAAAAGAAAAGTTACCAATCCCAGCTTACAACTGGGAGAAGCACCGGGATGCTTCATTGTTTTCTAGCCAATCAAAGCTTATCTTCAACCCTGATCGGTCAGTTGTCTAAATTTTCGAATCTATTGTAAGTATTGTTGTGATTCAATGTCGGTGGTCAATCGATCCTTCAATTGCACGAAATACGTCACCCGTGACACATTAATCAACACTTTCCTCGACTTTCATTTTCTAGCTTTACTAGACAATAGATTTTACAATAAAACTTACCACATTGTTAAAAACATTTTAAAACTGAGACATAATTTTGGAAAATATTATGGGGGTCGATCGATCTACTCGACTCGACCACCTTTGAATTCGCCCCTGCCTGAGACTCTGAGAGGGCCTCCTCACATATACTAAACATAACTATTTGCACTATATGCAATTATTATTACCTACATATTTCGATATTTCAGACTGTTTATCTTGTATGTATTATCTACAGTACAATACCGTATTCAATGTTGTTCTACAAAGCGAAGTTTCTCCTCTTTGGAAGTATGGCACAAGGGCTTGTATTCCATTTGAATTCATTGCACCATTTGAGAATGGCTCTCTTTGAAAGACGCGATGACTTCCATTTTTAAATATGGCATTAAATGACTTAAGTTGAATGGATCAAAAAATGTATTTATTTTTATTTCACGGTTATTCTACTATCAACTTGAATTCAACATAAATCGGCTTGAAATGTTTATGAAAAGACTTGCAACAGCTTATTTCAAAAGTACAAAATACAAAATATATTCCAGTTGTATTATCTATTCCTTACTAAACTTTACCCTTGGTATGGATTTTAGCATGCGATTAATTCAAATAGTGTTTTATCTAAAAGAAATTAAAGCCAAAAATATTCCTTTATATCAGGGAATTTTATCATCTAGCAGTGCTATCACCGGCGTTCTTTTCTCTGTTTTGTTTGGACATTTATGTGATCGTTTTGGCAAAGCAAAATATTGGATATCGTTTTCAACTATGGGTGGATTCATTGGAATATTTATCTACAGTATCCCTTCAAATGTATTTGTTATGCTATTGGGCTTGATAATACGTGGTGCTTTGCTTGGAATGTCTTCAATCAGTACATCAGAAATGGCACGCATGGTGGAACCACGTCATTTGACTACAGCTATTAGTGCTATCAATCTTGGTCTAGCACTTGGAAATACATTTGGCCCTTTATTAAACTTTGCACTTAATGATATTAATTTTGAATTTCGTGGATTTTACATTCATTCAACAAATGCTCCTGGATTCCTTATATGTGTAGTATTGTTAATTATTCAAATGTTGATTATTCCATTTCTACACAACAGCGAAGATCTACTAGATAAATACAACAACAATTGTACTGAAAGGACCGCATTGATTCCAGACGAAGGAAACGAGAATTACACAATTGAAGTTAACAATGGAAAGAATTTTCTATTGACAAAGAAATCTTTTCAAAATTTACCTCAGAATAGCACCTTCTTTTCAAGATGTCGTCCTTTATTATCCAATCCTAATCTAATATTATTGTATACATGCGTTTTTTTTGGGGCATTAATTTTGATGTCATCTGAAGCTTTGCTCCCATTGGTTGGCGTTGAATGGGAGAATTTCAGTGCTGATGAGATTCGAATTTGCTATTTCATAACCGGGATTGCTTATTCAATCATTAGCATTCTATTTGTCATAAATGGAAGTAGAATTAATGTGTATTATGCTACTGTGGTGGCATCATTTGGTCCAACATTAGTATCATGTATGTTACTCTGTATTTATTATTTTTCTCATACAAAGTGGTTAATTTATATATTGGCAGCACTTCTTTCAATGGGTTGGATGGTAGATTCTGTACTAAGTAGGGCATTGATCTCTACGTTAGTCCCTGTTGAACTACAAGGACTTTCCGAAGGCATTCGTTTAATTCCCCGTTCAACTGGGGTAGTAATTGCAGGGGTTGCTACTTCACTTTGGTTTAATCATACAATCTTAATAAGTATCACGTTTGCTGTTATTACTGGTCTCCTATCTTTTGCTTTGATTAGGAGGAGAAAAGACTTAGTAAAGCCTAGAAAAATGGTTATCCAATTTTCTTGAATTAGAAATGTAAATATTTATATGCAACATAATTATGATTCTTTTCAAACGCATGATCCGAAGGTCAAACCTTCTACTTTCTGTTTTTTGTGTGCTATAGTTTCTTCCCGAGTTTCTTAGTAATATTTAAATTAATTGGAATAAATTATTGTAAAATTCTCTTTTCATTGTTTTTAATTTAATTCACTCCCTTTATAAGTTAGACCCCACTCAGAAGATCCGATGAGGGCCTACTCAAACTCGATGGTATAAACTTTAAAGTGATCTGTTGCGAAGCAGAAAAAATCTACTTCGCCAATCACGGGGCGGTATTTTATCACGTGGGATTAGATGTTGATCCTATGACACTTTTTTGAGGTCTGGTCTCAAATTTCGATTTTTGAAAGTTGAACTATGCGATGATCTGCATTTTGATTGGTTGCTCAATCTTTCACTACTTTCTCATAGTGAACGCTTGCAAGTTCCATCGCAAATTTCAAAAAGTAAGCAAGCGATTCGCAAATGTTTTTGAATCAATTTTATTCGAGAGTCTTTTAAATTCCGTGCCAGAGAAAACAAAACAAGCAACAGAATATGAGATGAAGTTGTTTAATGGTAGGCCATGCGTACACAATTTTAATCTTATTTAACAATCTTCTCACACTTTTTTCCTCGCTACTTTATTGCAGATTCATCAGTTCGCTAGTCAGCAGTCAGCTCAAACTTTTATATTACAAACTGCAAACATTTATATATTTTTAGATACTCAATAGTTACCAATACTCAAGTTTGCTATTTTGTGGGGTTGTATTTTGTAGCCAGTACTAATATCGAACTGCTTTGTTTTAAAAATTAAATCTGAAACAGGACAAAATAAAATTCGTCCTCCGAATCACGACACTGCAGTCGTCATGGGTTCCTTTGATTGACCGTTGTACTTGAAATTAATTATGCAGAAAGCAAATAAATAGTTGGAATTGATTTCTTTTGATATGTTTTACTTGTACCAGTAGTTGATTTCTACTAAAACTATTAGACAACTCGCCCTTGTTGTCTACTGCCCTGAACAGTCACCTCGGAAGACCTCGGTGACTATTCGACGGTAGCCAACTCGGGCTCGTTGTTGTTGGCGACATACGCTTACAATAGCACATTTACCAGTAGCCTCCATTTCAAGATGACGTAATCATTTTACATATCATAAACGTCATAATCTAGAATAAATCTTATGTTATTAGTTAAATATAGAGTAAAAGTAATTAGAAAAGCAAATTAGTGTATGATTCAGCAATATTAATGTTTATGTAATCAAAATTAATATTGCAGCACTTTTTGCAACGTAACCTAGAATATACTATAAAAGTTCATGTAAATGTAATATTTACCAGTTGTTGTTTTAGAGTTGTCAAATTTATCACAGTTATATAGTTTTATATTATCATTATTACAAGTTTTAGTCCATTGTATTCAATTTTACTGAATATTCATGAACTACATTTGAGAAATATAAAGACGTGTCATTACTGAATTTGGTGTGTCTCTTCAATGGTACTCGAGATTGATCAATCAACTCCTCTGTTTCTTATACTTCGTTAGTTCGGTGAGTGCGTTCCGATTTGTATTATCGTTATTGTAAAACGGCTCACAATTACCACAATCAAATATACCAATCAGCTATTCAGGATTGCGGGGTCTCTACAGCCCGTCCCCATCTTAACTCATAGTCGCCTGTATAGAGGTTGTTACATTCGTTGTCTAATTGCTATTAGTCAAAACCGACTAGGCTACTATTCGATGATCTGCATTCTGATTGGTTGCTCAATCGTTCACTATTTTCTCATAGTGAACGCTGGCAAGTTCCCTCGCAAAATTCTAAAGTAAACAAGCGATTCGCAAATTTTTTTGAATCAATTTTATACGAGTCGAGTCTTATAAATTCCGTGACCGAGAAAACAAAGCAGGCAACAAAATATGAGATGAAGTTGTTTAATTTTAATCTTATTTAACAATCTTCTCGCAATTTTTTCGTCACTACTTTATTGCAGATATAAATTAGTTCACTAGTCAGCAAAAGTTTATAAACAACAAATGTTTATACTACAAACTGCAAACATTTATGTATTTTTAGATATTCAATAGTTACCTTGCTCAAGTTTGCTGCTATGTTGTGGGGCTGTAAATTTGTATCCAGTATCAATACCCAACTTTTCTTGTTTTAAAAATTAAATCTGAATCAAGTCAAATTAAAATTCATCCTCCAAATCACGACGCTGCAGTCGTCATGGATGCCTTTGATTGACGGTTGTATTAAAAGTTAATTATGCAAGGAGCGAATAAATGGTTGAATTTATTTCTTTTTATGTGTTTGGCTTGTACCACTAGTTGGTTTCTATTAAAACAATCAGACAACTCGCCCTTGTTGGCTACCGTCCTGAATAGTCACCTCGGAGGACCTCGGTGACTATTCGACGGTAGCCAACTCGGGCTCGTTGTCTAATTGTTAAATAGAATAAATATATATTCGTAAGTTTCAATATTGCGATGTTCGATGATATAGGATTCATGTAATGTAGACTATCTCTTTCTCTAATAAGTGTAGCTGTTTCACTAGCAATATGATTCATATTCAGTTTGTGTCTGCCAATGGGGATATGATGTGCTTCTGGATTCAACAGTACACAGCGTAGCAATTTTTGAGCTTTATCCATTTCTCCTGGTAGTTCATTACGGTTTTTTGATTGGATAAGTTTTTGCTCAACCTCTACCGCATATGCTTCCCAAATTGCTTTTATTTAGATTTACATATATGTTCTATGCCATGTGGTTCTAGCGCTTAAGGCTAATTGAAGAGTGATTAGAATGGGGAGGTTGTTGATCCCTGTTATGACAGTGTGAACATTTATTTTATTTAATTCGCCATTATTGACTAGCCTCTTTAATAACAGTTTGAAACAGAGGTTATGTGGGCATATCCAATTTTGTAGTAGCATATGTTTTTTATGTTAATTTGTGAGCTCAAGATAGGAGTGAGACACTCGTTTTTAACCAGCTTATATAGCCATTTTGATGTTATTATACTTATATTCATGTTCAAAGTATTACATAGTTGTTATTACTGCGTATTAAACCTAGCTCCTAGCTCTCAAAGTCACAAGTTTGAAGTGACATTTCAGTTAAAAACGAAAGGTTTACTATAAAGAAGTTAAACATGACTGGAATTCAACAAGAAAGATCTCAAAAAAGTTAACAAAGTTGAGAAAAAACTACTAAGATCTAGAGAGAATTTTAATCTGGAAATTGATGAGAAGCTAGATATTGATGCTCTAGAGTACTTGTGGAAGGAATTTAATGCCCTTGTGGAGAAATTTGAAGAGTGCACAAAGGAATATATTCAGAATGCCACAACTTTGGGCACAATACAAGAGGAAGAAACTGAAAATTATGAAGATTTAGTTTCAAAATACAAAAGTGATTTAACTTCAGGAAGATTGTGTATGGCCAGAATTAAGAAAGCTGTTGTGCAACAATCTCAAGAAGAACAAAGAATCATAAGGTCTGAGCGAGAAAGGCAAAGACAACATGAAGAACTTTTAGCTACATTAAGTTTAAAAGAAAAAACTGTTATTGCAGAAACTATGATTACAGACAAAACTGTATGTGTTGAAAGTATCAATGCACAAGACAAATCTAATAAAGAGAAGGACGATGTAGTAGAA
This sequence comes from Haliclystus octoradiatus, assembly GCA_916610825.1. NCBI lineage: Eukaryota > Metazoa > Cnidaria > Staurozoa > Stauromedusae > Haliclystidae > Haliclystus > Haliclystus octoradiatus. Next base: position 20,772,190 of record OU744450.1, on the reverse strand, counting down.
GTAAATACAAACAGTACAGATAATCTTGTAACAGAAGAAATTGTTGCAATTGAATCAGTTTCAGAATTTGGCAAAAGTAGTAACAGTAATGTAAGTGATATCAGTGATGCATTGAACAAGCTCACTGAATTAGCACAAGGTCAAAAGGATGTGAATGATTTCAATCAAAAAATATTTCTTGAACTATCCAAAGTTAAAGCAAAAGACAAAAGTTCTGTACGTCTTGGAGCAATTCAGCCTGACACATGGAATGGTGATTTAAAAGACTACTTCTGTTGGAAATCCATATTTATTGACACTTTACAAGCAGCAAAACAAAATGACATATATGTTGACGATATCGCTACATCGAATCAAAGCATCAAAGGAGCTAAACAAACAATCGTAGAAGTTGACTACGTATTACAAAAAAGTGGATTCAAAGTTAAAGGCTGGCATTCCAATGTTAAAGAATTGGAAACAATTGATCAACAGAAAGATGAAAGAAAAGTGAAAATATTGGGTCATTTGTGGGACAAAGATGAAGACACTATCAAACTTGGTGTAAGCAGAAGCGATGCTCCTGAAGTAATCACAAAGAGAGTTATCTTGAGCAAATTAGCAAAAATCTGGGATCCATTTGGATTTGAAGCTGCTGTAACTATTGGTCCAAAAATTGAACTACAGAAGCTCGGGGAGAGAGGAGTTGGATGGGATGCCATGCTACCAAATGAAGAACAAGAATTATCGAAGAAAAGACTGAATGACCTACAACCAATCGATGACATCATCACTGCAAGATGTCTAAAGCCTGGTTCTGCAATGGATGTCCCTCAAGTTCATGCATTCTCTGACGGAAGTTTAGACGCGTATGGGGCTGTAATATATTTAAGATGGCCAATGGTAGATGGAACTTTCAAAATTGTATTTGTCTGTGCCAAAGCTCTCGTTACACCATTACGAATGCGAAGTATTCCACGTATTGAGCTGGTTGGTACTGTAATTATGACAAGATTGGTAGATTTGGTTATGAAGTCTTTGAAGACAAAGATTGAGAAAGTCACATGTTGGTCGGATTCACTAACTGCATTACAATGGATAAGATCAAGCTCAAAGAAATTTAAAGCATTTGTGCAAGCTAGAGTTTCCGAAATTCAAGAAACGTTGTCGCCTGAGCACTTTCGTTATGTTCCTGGCCCGATGAATCCAGCAGATGAACTCACAAAGCCAATACCACTTGACAAACTTGAATAATGGAAGAAGGGACCAAAATTCTTGGAAGAAGATGAAGAAAACTGGCCTTCTGAACTTCTGCTGTCCAGTCAAGATGAAGAAGATAAAGAAGTTAGAATGGATACAACTGGCAAAAAGAAGAAATCGAAGATTAAGCAAAAATGTGCAAAATTGGCAATGGTGAAACTAGATGTGTTGAAGACCCAAAAGATATTAACAATTGCAGAGAAACAACTCACCTGGCCAGATGCCATATCTGCAGTTGAGAAAGAACTGGGAAATGGTGAAAAGTCTGGTAATATCATCATGCAAAGCTTACAGCAGAATGTAGATTTCAACAGTAAGACATACAAAAAACTTTGTCCAACCTTAGATAATGATGATCTAGTTTACAGAGTTGGTGGACGTCTTGGCAAAATCACCTGGCTACCCAAAGAAGCAGTTGCACCAATCATTGTACCAAAAGGGAACATTGCAAAAAGATAGCATCACATTACCATACAAAGACTGGACATGGAGGAAAACGTAGGATACAAGCAGCAATTGAAGCAGATGGCTATTGGATCATTGGAATTTCCAGATATCTATTTACAGTTGGCAAAGAATGCTTAGAATGCAGAGTTGTAAACAGACCATTATTAGAACAAAAGATGGGTGAAATACCGACATTTCGCATGATGAAAGAATTAGCTCCATTCGAGTCAACTGCAGCAGACTGCTTTGGACCATTTTCAGTCAAATTAACAAGAAACAAAAGTAGTCAAGGAAATGTCGTTATATTTACTTGCCTAACGACACGTGCAATTCTTCTAGAGCTTTTATATGACCAAACAGAAGGAGGAGTAGGGCTAACGACAGAAAAGTTACTCTTGGCAATGAGAAGATTTGTATCAATTAGAGGAAACAGACCAAACATTATGTACACAGACGGAGGTACCAATTTGACAGGTGCAGCACCATTGTGGAAAAAGATGATTGATAATTGGGATGAAATTTTAAAGGAAAATAATATGAAAAACAAAGATCTTGATTGGATGTGGAATCCACCTACTGCATCTCACATGAATGGGGCAGTAGAGTCATTGATACGCAGTGTGAGGAAGGCAATGGAGCTTATTATGAGCGATGACAATAGAAAACTGATGCCAGATGAGTGGTCTACCATACTTTATGAAGTATCATATCTTGTAAATTCGAGGCCATTATTTCCATCCAATTCAATCGACCCATTAGATGAGGCTGGATTTATAACACCAAACAGTATTTTACATGGGAACAATATCACAGTAGATCAGCCACTTTTACAGCAAGAACGTTTGAATCCAAAACAAAGAATGGATTTAGTGCAAAGCCGAATCACCGTATTCTGGAAAGAATGGCAGAAGTACATGCCTCCACAATTAAATATTAGAAACCGCTGGTACCATGCTCGGGCAAATTTACAAGTCGGTGATTATGTTATAGAGGTTAAAAAAGGAGGAAAAGATGGATTGGTACGCACGGTAAAAATCAAAACAAAGAAGGGTTACTTTACCAGACCAATTCATAAACTGGTCCTGATTGCCACTGCTGATGAATTGAAAGATGACCAAGTGTTGAGAATGAAAGTAGAGAAAAAGTACAATAATAACGACTGATGTTCAACTGTCAATGTTATATTACGCGTTGTTAGAATCACTTTGCTGAGAAGGACTGTTATGACAGTGTGAAAATTTATTTTATTTAATTCGCCATTATTGACTAGCCTCTTTAATAACAGTTTGAAACAGAGGTTAGGTGGGCATATCCAATTTTGTAGTAGCACATGTTTTTAACCAGTTTATATAGCCATTTTGATGTTATTATACTTATATTCATGTTCAAAGTATTACATGGTTGTTATTACTGCGTATTAAACCTAGCTCCTAGCTCTCAAAGTCACAAGTTTGAAGTGACATTTCAATCCCATAGAAACTAAGGTATCCCATGTTTTATGGTAATAAGTGACGCTGACCACCCCTCCACGATCACTGAATAACACTAGATTCAAAACTGGTGTAAAACTTACATTACCAACTATTGTAACTGATCTCAGTAAGCGAGGGCTTATGCACCAGTCAAATGATAGCCCGCCCCCAACCCCGGGGCACAGTTGGATTTAGCGGGAATGTAACATTTTCTATTTGTTACATTATGTTGCTTTCCCCGCTCCTCGGGTATGGTTCAACTTACATCCCCAACACTAAAATATTAAAAGCTGAGTGATATTCTGTAAATTAAAGAAAACGTTTCGGTATATATTATGTGAAACTAAAAAATACACGAATAACTGTTCAAATTATAATACACGACAGATATAATCATCTTCTGGCTTCTGAAATACATTTTGCCAAAGTAAATCAAAGAGCCCGGGGAAAGAGCATATCAGCATGTAACGAAAGTTTTCATTGCTTCTGCTTGATGGATGTTCGAGAAATTAATCCAATTGACAATTATTGCAATTTTGCAAATATATACATTTTGGACGGAGCTATTTATAAGTTCCAGTAGAAAGATCAACTCATCTAGAAAGAACCATTTGTTTTGTTTGTTTGTTTTATTCAGCATATAAAAAAAGTTACTAATAGGCGTGGGCCTACATACAATAGGTTGAATTATTATTAATTATATATGTGAATAAGGCAAGCATTGGCTACAGATTACAAAAAATGTAGCACTTACGTATAGCCTTGATTAAAAACATTTACAAAATGACGAGATATTAAAATTTGATAAAAGTGATTTAAATTTATATATATTTGAAGATTGAACAATGTCCATGGGCACACAGTTCCAGAATCTGATAACGCGGAGGGAGAAGAAATGTTTCCTGCAGTCAAAATTTGTTTTTTTCGTTTGTTACCAGTTGAAGATGATGTCCACGCGATGGATAAATATTATTTCGAAATGTAAAGAAATCATTGAAATTTAAATAACGAGATTATGAATTATCTTAAAAGTCATACAAAGATCAAAATATATACGTCGTTATTCCAGAGATTGGATATTTAAAATTTTAAATCGATCTTTATAGCATGCATATGGAATGGTCGAACGTTTGCAAATTTGTCGAGAAAAGAATCTCTGCACCCTTTCCATTGCTTGGATATCATTTACAAGCCATGGATTCCACGTTGGTGAATTGGATTCGAGAATCGGACGACTATATGTGCAGTAAGCTCTTGTTAATAATGCAGCATCGTTTGATAGAAATATTTTCAACAAAGTATAGGATCTTTGATATGCTTTTGAGGCAATATATCGACAATGAGCGCTAGGCTTTAAATCCGATGAAACATGAAAACCGATATCACGGATTACTTTGACGGCTTGCAAATTAACATTTGATAAATTATATTGAAATGAAGAAAGCTTTAAATTTCCAAAAGAAATAGAGTAGCATTTGTGAAAAGCGATAGATAGTTGCCATTTTTCAGCCCCGGAACAAAACTTCTCGATTGATGTTAAAAAATCCAAATTGTTGTCATCAGAGCGATGGTGATATAATTTTGTGTCATCGGCAAAGCATTTTAAACTACATTATTTTTCTGCATCACATGCCAACATCAATTCATATTCTGATTGACTGCATAGGCAATGCTGCCCAATTTCCACTGAATTTCCACCGTCGTTTAATTTCACTGTTTACTTTTTGCATAAAATTTACCTGTGCAATCCACGTTCGAACTGCAGGCTGAATAGCATGTCCAATCCTAAGTAATGCAGGACCACTTTATGGATCAGCTTTCACCTTCACAAAAATCATGTCCCCGTACTCAAGTTCTCTGCATAATTCCTTAGCCCAAAACGAATTAAACGATGGTATTATCAAAGATGGTCCAAGGATAATCTTCGTTATTCTGTAAACAGGTATAAATTGAATCATTTGTTTGTTGTTTACTTTTAATGCGTCTTGGCAGTGGTTTGAAGGTCATTTGATAGTATTTCGTGCTAAGAGTAAGACCGAGGACAGGTAGGGATAAGCTGATATTGCTCCAACCGCCAGTCACGATTAGATTGTTCCTGAGTGCAATGCTTTTCTTGCCATAACTCAATATACTTCAACTTCTTCTTAATTACCTTGTTCAACAGTAAGAGCTGCTTACTATAGTCCATAAATTGATACTTAGGCAAGCCCTCCTTACCATAGCCTCATTTTCGCGAGTGACTTTTTTTATTTGTGTCGTAAAATAAGTTCATGTCGTGTGTTTTTTCTATTGTTTTATGCGTTCTGTAAAGTTTGTACCGTGACAGTTGTGAACCACCGTACATAACTTATCAATAAACACACAGGCATTTTACATGTTTTTAATTTGATCAGTCATGCGTTTGTATGTTTCCTTAATTGAATGCTTTCTTTCTTTCCATTTAAATGATTCCGACAGTGATTTCTAAAGATTCTGAAGATAGTTTTCTTTAGCATAATGTTTCTTGCTTTCTCATGCATTTAATCATTTAATTTCACTGCTATTTTTGTTTATGTTAAAGAAATTTGTTCGAAGCGTCACAAAACGCGCTCCGATATATAGATCAATTTGAATATTTTTAACTTAACAGAAGTATGTATCTTGATTTGTTATCTACACTACAAGGTTTTAAACACTAGTGTCCTGCATTGTTGGATTTAATTGTTACAGATAGGGTTGTTTGCCTTTTGAATTCATCGAATCGCTTGAGAATGACTCGTATGAATGATGGTCAATTTGCTTTCATATGTTGGATACGACTCGACTAATTTCATGACACGCTGGCTCGCAGTTGTCCGCTCTCGACTAGAATTGTAGAATCAACATACATAATCAAATGAAAAGATTTGCAACATTATGTTGCAAAAATGCAAACTACAAAATATATTCCACCTGCATCATCTATTCATTGTTAAACTTTGCGCTTGGCATGGACTTCGCCATGCGATTAATTCAGATGGTATTCTATCTGAAAGAAATCAAAGCTCAAAATATTCCATTGTATGCAGGACTTTTAACAGCTAATAGTCCTGTCACCGGAGCTTTTTTCTCACTATTATTTGGATATTTATGTGATCGTTTTGGCAAGGCAAAATATTGGATATCTTTTTCGACGGCGTGTGGTATTATCGGAACATTTATCTACAGTATCCCTTCAAATGTATTTGTTATGCTATTTGGTCTAACGATACGCGGTGGTTTTCATGGTATGTCTTCAATCAGTACATCAGAAATGGCACGCATGGTGGAACCACGTCATTTGACTACAGCTATTAGTGCTATCAATCTTGGTCTAGCACTTGGAAATACATTTGGCCCTTTATTAAACTTTGCACTTAATGATATTAATTTTGAATTTCGTGGCTTTTATATTCATTCAACAAATGCTCCTGGATTTCTCACGTGTGGTTTATTGCTAATTATTCAAATTTTGATCATTCCATTTCTGCATAACAGTGAAGATATTGAAAAGTCAAAAAACAATTATCCTGAAAGTAGTGCATTGATGTCAGATCTATATGACAGTAATAGACTTCTTGAAATTAACAATGAAAACAATAAACAGACCCCTCAAAACTTACCTCAAAATAGCACCTTATTTTCAAGAAGCTGTTTTATATTACTATCCAATCCTAACTTATTATTGTTGTATGTATGCATTTTTGTTTGGGGAATGATTTTGATGGCATGTGAAGCTTTGATCCCATTGGTTGGAGTTGAATGGGAGAATTTCAGTGTTGATCAGATTCGAATTTGTTATTTCATAACTGGAATGGCTGATTCAATCATCAACTTGTTTTTTATTATATGTGGTAGTAGACTAGACGTCTATTATTCTACTGTTATTACTTCATTTGGTCCAACATTGGCATCGTGTATATTACTTTGTATGTACAATTTTCCTGGTGTAAAATGGTTGACTTACATATGGGCAGGACTTATTGCAATGACTTGGATAATAGATACTGTGCATAGTAGAACATTAGTTGCTAGATTGGTACCTCTTGAGCTGCAAGGAATTTCTGAAGGTGTTCGATTAATTCCACGCTCAATTGGTATATTATTTTCTGGGTTTGTTACTTCACTTTGGTTTAATAGTACAATAATAACAAGTATTACGTTTGCTACAATTACAGGTCTATTATCTTGTGCTCTGATTTTGAGGAAAAAACATTTACTGAAGCCTGAATGAATGGTCATCTAAATATCTTGATTTAAAACTGTAGATTTGTGTGCAATATATAGTTCTGTTACATGCTTCCGAGTATGATGCAAAGTTGTAGTACCAACATTAGGACCTTTATGTGCTGTGCTAGCATCTTGATACTGTTTCCGACAATTAATTTGTAAGAAATTGATGTACATACTAACTTGTTATTGTTTTTAAAGCGTATGCATCTGAAGTGAGTTTATACTTTGAAGTCATCCAGGCAAGGCTAACGGTATTTGTTTTGCTAGAAGTGCCAAGATTGCAATGTTTTAAACTTTTGTCTCTACAAAATTATTATTTTTTCTATTTGCTTGATTTGGTTTGAATGTCAACGAAACTTATATAGTAGACATCTTCGTTTTCTTCAATAATCAAATCATTCAAATCAGCAATATTAAATATAATCTAAACTACTGCAACAGAATAATAGAATTAAATATCTTTTATGCAAAACAATTCTTTTTACAATAGATTTGATAATACAGATAATTCTATGAAGGTATAATTCCGGCTATGGAAATACTATTGAAGTTACTATTATTTTTAGCATCGGACATATATCTGGATTTTGATTGACTCAATGGCTGAAAAGAGATATTTTGATGAGTGCCTATAGTGAATAGAATAGAATAGAATAGAATAGAGTTTTATTTCAACCACATGATAAAAAAAATATTTACAGACTAAAGACATTGATTTATGAAATATGATATACAGTGGTTGACGTCATCTCGTAAGCAAAATTTGCTTGTCTATTTGTAGTATTCATAATAATTAGCATAATTAGTTATTAGTCTCTTTTGTATGTAACCTCGTAATCGTGTAGTATAAATAGCTTTGTAATCATTTAGTTTAGATAGAGTGTTATTCAAGCAGTGTTATATGCTGTATGTTATTAATTATATCTTTGACTTTATACAATTGACTACTTATTGTTGTTACCATTCTCTGGCTAGAGTTAATACAGAACTCTACATTGGCGCAGTTGATAGGATTTTCTTCATATTTGTGAGAATGGCTACTTTTCGCGGTCGATTGCCACCCGAATTTGACCCTGGACAACGTAACGCTTATGACCGCTTTACAAAATGGAAGGCAACATTTTCAAATTATATGCTTGCAACAGACCTTGATGAAAAGTCAGAAGAAAAGAAACTGGCTATATTATACAACGTGGCTGGAGATGATTTCAGAAGATTTGCTAAAAAAAATTGTCAATTTGGACAACTGGTTGAAAACTCGACAAACGTGCTTACCGAAATTGAACGAATATTGAAACCTCAAAGACGGAACCTGGAATATCGGTGTCGATTGTTAGATTTGAAACAAACACATGATGAAACAATACATGAATTTCTACAGCAATTACGAGCATTGTATCAGGAATCTGGTTATACAGACAGAAATCTCACAGGTGAACTATTAATTCGTGATCTACTGATTAGAGGCATTAAAAACGACGACGCGAAACGCCTCGTTTTACAACAAGATATTGATAATTTAGAAATTGATCAATGTATGCGTTTAATATCTACTTTCGAAACGGTAAGCGATACCGTTTTAACGCCATCTACATCCGATACAAACGCAGTCATAGATGATTGTAAATATTGCGGTAAAAATCAAGTAAGAGGTAAATGTCCTGCATATCGTAAAACGTGTTCAAAATGTGGTCGATTAAACCATTTTAATTCTGTTTGTCTATCAAAATCAAAAGTGTCGTCACACTCGCGTGATAGATTTGATAACCGTGATGCATCTACATCAAGTAAACATAAATATGATAATAAGAAATCTGATAAACGTAATAGCAAGTCGAAATCTAAATCCCGCTCAGAAAGAGCGGCAGCAGTAGTTTATTCCGATTCTGATTCGTCTGACACGCCTTCAGATAGTTCTTTTGCCGTCCATTCTAACACTCCCGGCAAGAGGGCATATGTTGATTTATGGGCGTTTGATAAAAAAATAACGTTTCTTATCGATCCTGGCAGTACGTCTACTATGATACCGTTTAATATTTTAAAATATGCCAAGGATCTTACGCAACCAACTGATAAATTTGTAAAACCATGGAATAGCAAAGCTATTCGTATTACCGCCGAGGGCACCGTTGGTTTATCCGCTTCACCAAATCATAGCCCGCTCAAAATTACAGCGAAATGTACTGATAATATGACGTGTCCATTACTTAGTTATTCTGATTATTTAAATTTAGGTGGTCAGCCGTTGACTTTACCAAAAGAATATTTTGTACAAATTAATGAGACTACATTGTTAGGAAGTATTGGCACGGCTACACTACAAATGAAACCTAATGCTCAACCTGCTGTACAGGGCGCTCGAAAGCTACCTTTCAGGTTACATGAATCCGTTTCAAATGAGCTTGATCGTTTAGAAAATTTAGGAATAATCGAGCGTGTATTAAAGCCTAGTAAATGGTTATCGCCAATTGTTGTAGCTAAGAGAAAAAATAATAAAATTCGAATTTGTGGCGATTTTCGTAAATTGAATGAATCTATACAACGTGAACGGTTTGTTATTCCAACCGCTGATTCATTTTTTGCTAAACTAAACGGAGCAAAGCTCTTTTCTATTCTCGATTTAGAAAGCGGTTTTCATCAATTAAAATTAGATGAATCATCTTCAGATTTGACAACAATAGCGACACACCGTGGTAATTATCGGTATTTACGCTTACCGTTCGGTGTTAGTTCGGCACCGGAAATATTTCAAAGAACAATGACCGATCATTTGTCTGATCTTAATGGTTGTATGGTGTATATAGACGATATATTGGTATATGGTAAGGACAAAGCTGAACACGATTTAAATTTATCTGCTGTTAAAGAACGTCTCAATTCTATTGGTGCAAAGTTGAATAAAAGTAAATGTAAGTTTGCGCAACGTGAGCTATTATATCTAGGACATACAATTTCAGACGAGGGTATTTCACCAGATCAACAGAAGATTGTAGAAGCATTATCACTTTCTGCACCTACTACAATTGCTGAAGCCCGTAGAGTGTTAGGGATGTTGAATTATTTACAGAAATTTCTTCCCAATCTCTCAACTAATGTGAAATCTATCAGAGACATCATCAAAGGACAGTTTGATAATGAAGCAGTAAACAGTGCCTGGAAACATGTTAAGGTGGCACTTGCAGAAGCAGCTAAAACTACATTTTCATTTTACGATTGTAACGCTCGTACAGCTATTTTGTGTGACGCAAGTCCTTATGGCTTAGGCGCTGTACTTATGCCGTTTATTAACAACAATTGGACTCCGGTGTTAACAGCTAGTCGTTCGTTAACATCTACTGAGCAGAAATACTCACAAATGGAACGCGAGTTGTTAGCTATAGTCTTTGGCGCAACACGTTTCCGGCAATTTATATTAGGGGGAACAGTTGAATTTTGGACAGACCATAAGCCCCTAGAATCAATATGGTTGAAACCATTTGAAGCAATTCCACCTCGCCTTCAACGTATGATGTTACGATTGCAACAATATGGATCAAATATTATTTATAAACCGGCGAAAGAAAATATGAATACTTTGCCTGATACGTTATCACGTTCACCATCTATTAAGAACACTCCTGAGCTGAGTGTTAATGATTATAGCGAAATTTGTTCGATAGCTATTGACGATTTTGAACACTTTTTAGATCCTAATTTTGTTACATTAAGAGACGTAGAGCTAGAAACAGCTGCTAGTAATGCCCTGACACGTGTCATCGAAGCAATAGAATATAATAATTGGTCTAGTATTCCGGAAGTTTTAGAACCATATTTTAAAGAACGTTTTGATTTATCTGTTTTGCAGAAGCCACGAGTACTCATGCGTGGTACTCAAGTAGTTATTCCGTCTAGTTTACGTGAACGTTTAATCAAACTAGCACATGATAGTCATCTTGGACTTAAAACAACACTGTCTCAACTTTCATCTGTCTGGTGGCCTGGTCTTTCTGCAGAGGTAAAGTCTACAATAGCTTCCTGTGAGACATGCAGAGAAGTTTCTCAACGATGGCCTGAGTTGGAATTGAAGCCATCAGAAGTTCTACCACCCTGGCATACTTTGGCGACGGACATTTTCCATGTTGATGGTAAGCCATATTTATCTGTCGTTGATTACGGTTCACGTTATCCTGAAGTGTTTCCACTAAAACATGAGAAAACACCTGAAGTAATTGATGCATTAGAAGCTATATTTTGTCGCCATGGACCTTGTCTTGAACTAATGTCAGACAATGGATCCCAATTCACCTCAAAAAAGTTCAAACGATTTTGCAAAAGTTGGGGTGTGGTGTTACGTAATTCACCTCCCCGTTACCCTCGTTCTAATGGAATGGTAGAACGATTTCATAGGACATTTAAATATCGATGGACAAGAACAGATGACCTTACACGAACACAGCGTTTACGTCATGTGCTATTTACAATAAGATCCACAGTACATCGTATGATTGGTACATCTCCTCTACATGCTCTAATGGGACGTAAACCTGTTACACCAATTCCTGCGGTGTCATCAAGCAAACCTGTCAATGTAAATCATCAAATTAAAGCTAAAGCAGCTATGAAACTATTTCATGATCAACAAAAACTTGTATCAAATTTACCAACTCCAAATGAAGGAGAAAGAGTAATATTACGTGATGGAGGAGGAGATATAATTCGTGGTAATGTTATATCGTCGTCACCTCGTCGTACTACCGTTGAAACAGAATCTGGTGGAACATTAGTTCGCGCTCGTTCTCACGTGAGAACAACATCTCGTTTAACTCGGTCAGGTCGCATAAGTAAACCACCTGTAAGATTTGACCCGTCTAATCCAGACACTCATTAAAGGGATTCGTATTTATTAAAAGCGATTCTATTAAATCGGATTTTACGATTAATCATCAATTATCAATTCAACTTATTACTATTTAATTCTAACTATTCAATTATCGTTTATTCGTTTTTAATATTCTTTAGAAGAAATAGCGAGTGTAGTATTCATAATAATTAGCATAATTAGTTATTAGTCTCTTTTGTATGTAACCTCGTAATCGTGTAGTATAAATAGCTTTGTAATCATTTAGTTTAGATAGAGTGTTATTCAAGCAGTGTTATATGCTGTATGTTATTAATTATATCTTTGACTTTATACAATTGACTACTTATTGTTGTTACCATTCTCTGGCTAGAGTTAATACAGAACTCTACATATTGAGAGACGCTATAGAGTTTATGAATGACATGGGTAAAAGATTAAAATAAAAATGGTGAATTTAAACTACAGTAAAGAAAATTCAAAAATTAATTGTAATTAAGAAGTTAACATACTATACAAAAAAAATAATACAATTTAACAACATATGTAACAGTTTTTGTAAGTGCAAACGGAATAGTAGGATTTTAAAATGTTCTTTCGAATATAGTTGATGAAAGTATTAGACGATGAATATAAATTTTCAGGAAAGGTATAAGTGAAACCATCCCAAAGTGTTGGAAATCTATAATTTGGTAATGATTGTAGCATTTTTTTAGTTACAAAAGGAACTTCAAAGACATTCAACTTTCTGAATCTGGATTCAAAAAAATTAAACATTGATAATAAAACCGATGGGACAGAATCATTGGCAATTAACAGTCTATGCATTAAAGAAACCACTTTTAAATTGTATAAATCTTTGAATTTCAAGATACCTAAATATTTCATCAGTGGTTCGGCATGGGATAGGTATTTTGCGTTCATTATAATCCTCACACACTTTTTCTGCAACAACTCTAACCGTGAAACATTTGCATGACCCCAGATCTCAATACAATACTCAAAGTGAGGTTTGCATAAAGAATTGTAAATTATTAATTTATGCTTCAAAGTTAAGAAATTTTTTAGACGAATTAGGGTGAAGATTGTTTTACGTAATTTGGAAGCAACAAAATTGGCATGGGCTTTCCAACTGAGATCGTCATCGATCAGTACACCTACAAATTTAATGAAATGATTCTTTTGTAGAGAACCGCAATGTTCCAGAGCATGACCATCAAGTGCTAAAGATATAGATAAAAGTTTGGCATGGTTGAAAAGCATATATTTACATTTGTCTGGGTGCAGAGTCAAATGATTTTCGTAAAACCAACGCGCCACAGATTTCAATTCTTTGTTTATTTCATTTTCAAGGTATTCCTTGTTATTTGAGGACCATTGTAATGTTGTATCATCAGCAAAAAGGGTTACTTGGAATTTTGTTGAATTGGGTAAATCATTTATGAAAATCAAGAATAATAGGGGGCCGAGAATACTACCTTGTGGTACTCCACAGCTTATTTCACAAAAACTAGATAAAGCTCCATCAAATAAAACTGCTTGCATCCTATTAGACAGGTAATTGGTCATCCATTCAAATTCAATCCCATGCAAACCATAATGATTCAACTTCTGTAAAAGAATGTCATGAGAGACTGTATCAAAAGCTTTTTTGATGTCGAGAAATATAGCACATTGATATTTTGAACGTTTTGAAGAAAAAATATTGTTTAAAAAGTTAAGTAAGCAATGACTTGTGGAAAAATATAAACGAAAACCAAATTGGTCATTAGTAAGGAAAATGGTGTTGAAATAGGTATACAATTGAAAATAAACAACCTTTTCTAAAATTTTTGAAAAAGTGCACAATAGTGAAATTGGTCTATAATTAGAAAATTCTTTGCTGTTTCCTGATTTGAAAAGAGGTATTACTTTGGCAATTTTGAAAGAATCTGGAAAGTAGCCGGTGCGAAGGGAAATGTTCACAAGAAATGTTAATGGTGGGATTAAAACATCTTTAACGTGTTTCAGCAATGAGCTAGCTATTTCATCTATACCAGTACTGGACTTTGATTTAAGATTGGACACAATTTTCTCCACAGCAAATTTAGTAACATGTTTGAATTTGAATGAATTACCATCGTTTTTTGGGAGAAATTGTGCAAAATTGGAAGATTCTGGAAAACTATTTGTAAGGGATTTTCCAACGTTGAAAAAAAACTGTTGAAATGCTTAGCAATCTCATGTTTTTCATGAATTTCTTTATTGTTCAAATTAAAAAAGTTTGGATATCTATTTTTGTTTTTGTTTCTACCAAGAATTTCATTTGTGGCCTTCCAAATCGACTTGATGTTGTCTTTGTTTTCATCATAGAAAGTATTCCAATAAATAGTCTTACTTTTTCTAATTAATTTGTAATACAATTTGTTGTATGAATCATAGAGTGCCTTTACATTGATATTTCTTGTTCTGGTCCATTTGTTGTATGAAAATTGTCTTCTCTTGCGAGAGATGAGCAAACAAGGTGTTAACCATGGGTTTAGCCTGTGCGTTCTCCTATTAGAAGGCTTATTGATCACAGGACAAGCAGTTTCAAGAGGCTCCTACTTGCCAGATTTCTTGCAATGCCAAGATTTTTATGTTGGTCTGGGATAGAAATTCCGAAAGTTTGTCATGATTTTTTAATATGCTACGAACATTTTGAGAACCAAGAGTAAGATGTTTATGATCAACATCATCCAGGGCAAGATAGCCTAACTGGGTGATTGAAGGTAAGCCTACTGTATCAACCATAATTTATCAAATATAGAAACATAGAAAAAAATAAAATTAGTAAAGTAAAATTAATTAAAAGTAAACAGCTCATCTTCATCACTTATCTCCAAGATATTTCCCTCCAAATTTTTCACGTAAACCTTTAGATCATAAGACCATGCAGCAAGGAGTTTCCCATCTCTCCTCAATTGGCGGCATTTATAAAACAGATTGGACGTTTCTTTGGTTAAATTTTCAGAGACAAATATGCCTGTGAATTTCTCCTTGATGAGTATATTGCTCTCCTTGTCCAGATGTTTGAAAAAGTTACAGCAACTAGCTCACTTTGGAAGCCATTATTGTTTTGCATATTGTTGTTGGACCCAGACTGCTCTGATAATCTGTGATTCTTTCGCAATAATACTGATGTCGAAATTTCTGATGGCTGGATTTCAACTCCAAGTTTATCTGAGGCAATTTCTATAATTATATTTTTCGCTTCTATATTATTTCCGTGATGGTTTATGCCAGAAAATTTTAACATATTCATGTTGCTGTGACGAATTTGTTTGGTTGAAGCAGCTTTCAGACGCTCAATATCTTTGTCTTGCTTTAGAATTTGAGAATGAAGGCCCTGGATGCTCATTTCTTGCTTCAGTACCGTTTCTTTCAGTTGGTTTACTTCAAATTGCAAGTCCTTAACTGCATCGAGAATGACTTCTTTTAGAACCTCTTTGAAAATATCGGATTTAATGGCTTTCATCATCTCCTTTTGTGTTGCAGACACGTGAGTTTCATCTTTTTTTGACCGTGTTGATGTCAGTTTCTTCGTAAGTTGTTATCAAAAATCAGTAATTAGCATACTAGCAGTAAAGATTACAATTTCATAGCAAGATATGTGAAGTTAAAATAGATTATTGACCAGTACTGATTATAAATTCTCAAAAACACGGAGGTAGTTAAAACACGTCCGTGCCCTTCACAAGATTTCGCATATATCTGGATTTTGATTGACTCAGTGGCTGAAAAGAGATATTTTGATGAGTGCCTATAGTGAATAACATGTCACATGGTAAATAACTTATGTTGGTAATTAATGTTTAAGATCAGGAATGACATTAGAGATTGTTGGGCCATATAAATCTGTGAGGACGGTAAAATTTGATAATGTATGCGCTTTTGTGGCTTTTGTGTTGTTGAAATATGATTAGAAATTACATTAAGCTGATGGGATTGGTGGATCCCCAAAAATCCCATAGGTTGTGTTGCCCCTATTACTGGGACTTGGCTATGTAACTACTCCAAATGGGAAGTCTTTCATCGCATAATCAGTTGCTTTTTCATTGCGGAAGCTTTGGTTGGCTTGAGAAACAGTGATTTCGTGTTTTTCAAGCTTTTGAGATTATGATTAATTTATGGTTCAATATGTATTCTTCACTACTGTAACTCCTTCCCTGTTAAACATCGCCTGGTGCTTTTTATTTATTTCAATAAGGCACTACCAGAATCAACAAATTACAAACCAGTATGTGATGTTTCAAGGATAGTTGATCATTAGTGTGTATGAAATTATCATGTAGGTGATTCAAGCAGGGTATGAGAATTTCATTGAGGATGGTAGTGTGTGACGTACAGCTTAACTGTATGTAATCTGAGTATGTGTAGCCTGATATGAGCGTGACTGTTATTATCGTAATGTGTAATGCAGCCTATCTCTTAGTTTATTCACATCGTGGCAACTGTATGAACCTGTTTTATTGAAGGTTTAATTATATACTATCAATCTATCAGTGTCATTGTGACATAATGAATCAGTCAATGGCCCAATCATGATAAGTTGTAGCGAGCGGGATTATGTGAGTTGTTGTTTAATAAGAGTATATATGTCTAAGCGTTGTAATGAAACAAGTGCATTATAATTTGGAAAGTCCTTTTTTGGTGGATAGGATTTGGAGCAGGAATTAAGATAGAGGAATGTTGACGAATTAATAAGTTGTCATGTCTTGTTGTGTTTCGGATATAACATAAAGTGCATGATATTACTATTGCCCATTTAGTTTGTACTGCATGTATGGTAAGAGGTGAAATGGAGTAGGTTGGTAGTGTTGGTATCATGCTCATATGAAACTTGTGTGTGACAAGATCCATAGAGTTGCGGCATTTTCATTTCACAGTCATGAGGACCGCACAAGAACAGACCGCAAAATAAAAAAGAATAGTTTCTTTTTTCAATTTTCTCGCTCATACGTTGAGAAAAATGTATAAGGTACCGCCAGTTTATGAAACCTTGGACTTATATGATTGTTGACAACTATGTTTTAAATCCATAAGAAATAAAAAGTCGGTGCCATTTTGCATGTTAAAAAATTTTTTTTGAAGACGAAAATTAACAAAGTTTCGACCGACGAATTTTGGTGGTCTTGACCTGATTTTTTTAATAGCCTATAACGTTAAAACGATGCTCTGAACCACATCAGGTACCGCCACTTTTGAACAGAGCAGATATTGAAAGTCAAAATGAGCACAGTTTTTATGTGATAGCATGAAAAAAGTCGGTGTCATTTTTGAGGTAAAGTAAAATTATGGACAAAATTACATACGGAGACGATAAAACCAATACTCTAACTTATTTATTAGCTACTTCTTACTGTTTCTTCATGGTCGTTCGTCGTGTATTTATCTTTGCTTTTGTTGGCATTTTCAAACTAGCTATACTTGATCGTGTTTACTTCGACTTTTGTTGTTTATTCGAAGAGAAGTCAGTTATATTTCCCAAGAAGACTGTTCTTTTATAAAAGTATATCATCCGTATGTTTGTAAGGTGAAGTCACGATAAATTAAAATTACTTATTATTTTGACAATTTCTTATGAAAATCTATTATCTTTTTCAGTCTGTTTTTGTTTTTTTGGAGATATTGAGGTCGAGAAAGGCAATACATGTCGTGGATACTAGAGGTAAATATCATCCTTTTGTGAATCAAGCTGGCTCTGGCGATAAATTCAAAAAAGTGAAGGTTCCCATCTAAAATTCATCGGGTTCCCAAAGACATCACCCTGAAATCGAATTCACGTTGTAGGATGAAGTACCGATCGCTGCAAAAGTTTGTCTCAGCCATCAAAACGGCGCGAAACCTGAACCCGGTTTCTGTTATGAGACTTCATGAAAACATTGCGTTACAAAAATAAAAAAATACGAGATAATATCACTTATTTGATATAGCCGAAGATTGAATAACTTCAATGTTTTGCTGTTAATTTATATTATATGCAGAAGAATTTATTTTAATGAACACAGCTTCAACTTGAAGATAATATATAATTATACATGTATGTGAAGACAAATAGTAAAGCTGTTTTACTTGATATCACTATGCAGACTAGACCTGTGCCACATGCCCCTGTACTTCACTTTGCTTCGTATAAGGGACATGTAAAAAATAAGGTCAAAAGGTGATGCGCTATCATTTGAGAAAAGTGAAATGATCAATCACAGCCAAGCATATGTGACGTATCTTTGATCTATGCAGTGATTGGTCAAATTACTAAATTGATGAAATTATTTCATGACGTATATCATGAGACAAGCTTACAACTCCTTCATGAGCAAAAGCTTTTGAGGTCAATCCTATTTTTTTTTTATTTATCAGCATGCTTCTATTGGGTATTTAATTCGTTTTATCTGGAGATGTGCCTGCTTAATAAAGTTCATAAACTGACGAATATTGTTAGACGCTATTTAATACGCTGGCTCGAATGCAACTTGGATGGAACTGTAGATAGAGGATTGGGAACAATTCTTATTGTTAACAATATAGAGGCATGGTGCCCAATTAGTGATTGCAATATATGTTATAGCCTCACGTGTTATCGATAGGCATTGTTGGGCAAAAGCCATTGAAATAAGATCATTATTATCTAAGCCTCATTTGTTGATCTTCTTACGGACTCGTTGCTTTGAGTCAATCTTCGGTTTATTATAGTATTTATTACAGTCCTACAATAGAATTGTGTTCCCTTAAGACCACACTTTTACATGGTCCGTCGAACCGGAGATTGACTCAAAGCAACGAGCTTACAACTTTCTTAGTCATCATGATACTTTAAAACGCTTCCGCAAGGCTCAGGCTGTTGATGTCAAGCCGCCTGTTAATGTCATAGAGGAAACGTCACAGATTAATTTCTCTAACTCTGACAGTTCTAATGTTAACGGGAACCCTTTCCGACAGGTTGAGTCTAGCTCTAATGATGCTAGGGAAACACCTTGGTATTGCACTCACTCATCCGTACAAGATCCGACTGCAATTTCAGATGTCACATCTCTTGGTGACACTTTAGTCGCACTAAACCTTAAGTTACAGTTTTTTGATGGTAACCCTTTGAGATATCATGAATTCCAAACTTCATTTTTTACACAAATCCACTCATTGTAATCACTATCATTTGCTGCTAAAATGACGCATCTCATTGAGCATTTAGAAGGCCCTGCGAAGGACAGTGTTCAAAACCTTCCCCGTGACCAAGAGGGTTATGAAACCGCCTGGGAAACGCTGGAGGATGATTTTGGGTCCAACATTAGAGTTGCTCGTGCCCATATTAACAAATTGCAACAGGGAAATCATGTGAATGATGCCGAAAGCCTTCAATTATTTTATCACAGTCTTAAGTCTGCTTGTGCTATTTTCAAACGAATGAAATATTATGATGATATTAATTCGACATTTGCATTAAAGGCAATTGTAGCTCGCCTTCCAGAATATATTAGAAATAAATGGTGTAGACGTGTTGATGATATGCGCCTACGCAATGAGACACCCCACGTAGATAATCTTTTAGCACTCGTTAAAACTGAAAGTCGGATAGCAAATGATGCTGTCTGGTCTTATGCAGGCACCCACGACTTCAATCCCAGCCGCCCTAAATATGATATGTTCAGCGGTGCCATGACGACTAACAATTGCGTGTTTTGTGAAGGAAACCATAAGTCAAAAACTTGCCCTTCACCCCCTGAGCGCTCTACTGTAGTT
Source organism: Haliclystus octoradiatus (assembly GCA_916610825.1). Taxonomy (NCBI): domain Eukaryota; kingdom Metazoa; phylum Cnidaria; class Staurozoa; order Stauromedusae; family Haliclystidae; genus Haliclystus; species Haliclystus octoradiatus. The sequence goes on along the minus strand of OU744450.1, from coordinate 20,752,207 downwards.
GATCTCGCACATCGTCATGAGTTATGTTTTAAATGTTTTACAAAAGGTCATCGTAGTGCTATGTGTAGACAAATGGTTCGATGTTCTCTCTGTCAACGTGGGCATCACACCTTCATGCATACACATAAGGCACCTAATTCTACTGCAGTCACTGTACCTGTTAAGACTTCTTCAAACCCTTTTACGCCCCCTGTTGCTTCTGACAATAGTCATATTGGACAAGCTGTAGCCAAAGTTACAGCTAGTTCAAATACTATAGTTGCCACAACACAATCACAATCATCAATATCATTGCAAGTAATTAAAGTTGTACTCCACGTCCCTCATGGTGTTAAATGTGTATCGGCTTTATTAGATAGTGGCAGCATGGTGACTGTTTTAAACAGTAAAATTGCAAATAAATTAGGTTTACAGGGCATTTCGAAAGAACTTTGCATTTCAACTATTGCAGGTGACACACAATTGCAGAAAGCTCAGCAGTCAGCTTTGCACGTGCAAGCTGCTGATGGTAGTATATTAACTATACCAGATGTGTGGGCTGTTGATGGATTTCAAATACCAAATGTGGCTTTCAAATATTGTAGCCAAACTAATATGTCTCTTTCTGTAACAGATGTTCCTTCCAATGAAAGAATAGAGCTTTTGATTGGAGCCAATGCTTCAAATTTACTACTTCCTCTTGAATACCGTCAACTCACAGACAATTTTACTGCAATTCGTTGTCCTCTAGGTTGGTCCGTTCTTGGTGGACCGGGCGTCGATACACATTTTCCTTCTCATTTCAATTTTCAAATACTTGAACCTTCCCTGAAAGACCAGTGGGATCGGTTCTGGCGGTCTGATAGCTTTGAATCCCCTGAAATTCTCCCGTTTGCTTACAGCCAAGAGGACCGTCGTTGTTTGGCGGCTCTTGATAATATAAGTGTTACTAATAATCAATATGAGTTAGGGTTACTATGGCGACCGCAAGTAAATCTGCCTTTTAATCGCTCACAGGCATATAGCCGTCTGAAGCATTTACAACATAAATTTTTGTCAAATAAGCTGTTTGCTAGGCAGTACATCGCTGAAGTAGAAAGCTATTTAACTAAGGGTTATGCTGAGATAATTCCAAGTCAAGAATTGGAACAGTCATTTACTAAAATCTGGAATCTTCCGCACCATGCTGTATTCTCTAAAAGTAAACCAGATAAATGCAGAGTTGTTTTTGATGCTGCTGCCAAATTCAAAGGAGTCAGTTTAAACAACTCTGTCTATAACGGACCTGATTATCTCAACAGTTTGCTTGGAGTCTTACTTCGTTTTCGAAAAGGTCCCGTAGCGATACAAGCAGATATTAAGGAAATGTATCATCAAGTATCCGTGACACCTTGTGACCGTGATTGTTTACGTTTTTTATGGTGGGAAGATGGGGATCCGGATAGATCTATCATTGAATGTCGTATGAAAGTTTTTGTTTTTGGTGCGAGCTGTTCTTCTGCTTGCTGCCTAGCTGCACTTCGCCACATTGCGACTGAATTTCGTGATGAATTAGGCGAGCAATGTATTAAAGTCATATTAAAACAATTTTATATGGATGACTTATTAGCGTCTTTGGAAACAGAGGGTGAAGCAATAGAAGTAGTTAAAAAATTGAATAATGTTTTAGATAAAAGAAGTTTTATTTTAACTAAATGGTTGTCAAATAAACAAAATGTTTTAGAATGTCTGCCTTGTGAGAAATGGTCGAAACAAATTATAAATTTAGATCGAGAGACTATTGTAATTGAACGTGCGCTTGGTGTGTTTTGGAATGTAACTAATGATAATTTATGTTTTATTGTTAAAAATGTAAATAAACCCTTTACAAAGCGTGGAATTCTTGCCACTGTTAGCACAATTTTTAACCCTGACGGATTTTTATCCCCTATCATGTTACTGCCCAAACTTCTTCTGCGAGAATTGTGGCAATCCAAGCCACCGATACAATGGGACGACCCATTACCAAAACACGTGCTAGATCGTTGGCTGGAGTGGCTGCAGACTCTCCATGTCATTGAAACAATCACATTGCCTCGTTGCTTCAGAAACACCTCCTTTTTCTCGACTGAATTCACGACCGGCTTGCATATTTTTTGTGACGCCTCGCAAATTGCTCTTGGAACTGTAGCATTTCTGCGGTTTGAAAATGGCGATGCTATTTCTTGCTCATTTGTTGCTGCAAAATCGCGCTGTGCTCCACTGCATGCTGTAACTATCCCGCGCTTAGAATTACAATCAGCAGTCCTAGCGACACGCATGTGCCAACAGTTAGTACAGGAATTAGACATCGACCTTAGTTCAGTTGTGTTTTGGTCAGATTCCAAAACGACCTTGTCGTACATTTCTAATGATTCCCGTAGATTTAAAGTATTTGTAGCTAATAAAATTAGTGAGATTAGACTAAAAACTAACCCTAACCAATGGCGACATTGCCCGGGCAATCTCAATCCTGCAGATATTGCATCACGTAGTCTCAGTCCTGAAGAGTTTCGTTAAACCGACACTTGGTCAACTGGTCCATCATTCCTCTGGCAAACAAGTGATCACTGGCCGCAAGACTCACATCCTTTCATTCCGGACGAAGACCTAGAAGTGCGTGCCCGTCCTGTTCTTCAGACCAGTCAGCCACGTGATTCTCCATTGAAGCAAATCATCGAACGCTTCTCCTCTTGGTTTAAGGTAAAATGTATCCTATTCAGATTGCTTTTTGTTATTTCATGTTTTAAAGCTGATGATGTTGTTACCCCTTTGACCAAATTTGAAATTTTTGAAAGGGCAGAACGTTATTTGTTGATTTATGTCCAGTGTCAACATTATGCTAAGGATATCAGTAGCTTAAAAACAAAAGGTGACCTTCCTAATTCTAGTACATTGAGATCATTGTGTCCGTTTCTTGATGAATACGGAGTACTTAGAGTAGGTGGACGCCTACATAATTCAGATTTAAGATTTTCTGCTAAACACCCTGTGATAATTCCACCCAATTCCAACATCGTTCGTGGCATCATAAACGATTATCACAATAATTTGTTACATGGCGGAGTGAATACAATTGTTTCCGAAATAAGACAACGATTTTGGATCCCTAATTTGAAGTCTCTTGTGAAACAACACGCCCATCGTTGTGTGAAGTGTAGAAAAATTGATGCCAAACGTATTACGCAACACATGTCCACCTTACCTAGTTTCAGAGTAAAATGTTCTCGAGCTTTTGCTAAAACCGGGGTTGATTTTTTTTGGCCATTTTACGTTGTACGTGGTCGTTCTCGTGAGAAAAGATGGGGTTGCATTTTTACATGTCTCACTATCAGGGCTGTACACCTCGAGTCATGTTCATCACTCGATTCTGACCATTTTATACTGGCATTGCGTCGATTTGAGGCACGAAGAGGTTCCCCCTCTGAACTCATTTCTGATAATGGGACAAATTTTACAGGGGCAGAGCGGGAACTTAGAGAGGCGTTGGCAGAATGGAACTTATCCAAAATCGAAAGTTTCTGTCATCAGCGACACATTAAGTGGACATTTAACCCCCCAGAAGCCCCCCATTTCGGTGGTATCTGGGAACGCCTAGTGAGATCTGTGAAGCGTTGCATTTATTCTGTTTTTTCTGAGCAAGTGTCTTCACAGGAATTATTTGACTCAGTCTTATGTGATGTTGAGCGAAGCCTGAACTGCCGACCACTGACAAGCCTCTCGGATGACACAGCAGACCTTGAGCCGCTGACACCCAATCACTTCTTGCTTGGTCACGCGATGGATGATCGAGAACCTGGCCTGTTTGTCCCACAAGATGTGTTCCTTCGAAAGCGCAGTGGAGAGCCGGACAAGCTTTGATGCAGTCATTCTGGCGTCGCTGGGCAAAAGAGTATATCACCCTCCTTCAAAAGCGTCAAAAATGGACCTCAATCACCCGTAATATTAACATAGGGGACTTGGTGCTATTGGCAGATGATCGTCTTCCCCGTGGTAAATGGCCGCTAGCTGTTGTCACTGAGGTAAAAGAGAGTTCTGATGGCCTGGTGCGGTCGTGCACAGTAAAAACAGAATCCTCTGTGTTAACAAGACCCATTCATAAACTTTGCTTGCTTGAAGCAGCAGAAGATTAAATTGACTGGCTTTGCCCAGTAGTTGTATTAATTAAATCACAATGTTTCACTGTGAAGTTTTTAATTTTTACCATTGATAATTTAGCTTTTTAATACGGAATATTTTATCGATATCATTTTGATATACTTTCTGTAAATGTCCCCAATTCTCTATAATCATTCGCTTCTCTCATTGAGATGGGAATGTAGATAGAGGATTGGGAACAATTCTTATTGTTAACAATATAGAGGCATGGTGCCCAATTAGTGATTGCAATATATGTTATAGCCTCACGTGTTATCGATAGGCATTGTTGGGCGGAAGCCATTGAAATAAGATCATTATTATCTAAGCCTCATTTGTTGATCTTCTTACGGACTCGTTGCTTTGAGTCAATCTTCGGTTTATTATAGTATTTATTACAGTCCTACAATAGAATTGTGTTCCCTTAATACCACACTTTTACAGGAACTGTAGGCCTAACAAGTGCAACTTGGAAGAAAACACTGAATTTTTGGAAATATGATTACAATACCAAATAGAATAGCCGATTAATCTACGAAGATTGGATAGCAACATCACAGCATAAAATTACCTTGCTTACATTATCCAGATAATAAATAACTTGTTAAAAAAAAACAGAGCAAATCGAGAGTCTGAAAGACTGGCAGAAATTTGTAGTTTCCTTTTGTAAAATTTCACACACATGCATACTGTCGTTGCATTTGCACGGACAGATTTCGGTAGCTTTGAGCTGAGATCCTGTTTCCGCTTCAGATATTTCTGATCTTTACTTTCTATCACTTCTCTCTTGTCTTTCCACTTGATTGCGTCGATAAATGATGTTTACAATATGTGGACATGCTATGAAATATTAAAATTAGATCGCAACTATATTAATTCAAGAAAACTAGTCAGGGCCGTGGAAAATACACGAGGCAAGCTGATGGTGTCATGCAACTTTTCATTTTTCATAAGCATTGAACACCAGAGAGAAGAAGACAGCTAACATGAAAAAGAACATTGAAAAGTGAACTCACTTTTCAATAAAGAGGACCGCCGGTCTGCATAGTCCCTTTAAGAATGAATTTCTTCAATTTTTTGGTTATATATTATCAAGACTCTCTTGGAAACGTTTTATTATTACCGCGAGGAAAGTTTGAAGATCGGAGACAGGCCATACTTTTATTTGATATTACATGAATTAATTATTTGAAGAATTATTAAAGTCGGAGTCCCGTTTGATTTACTGCAAATTCAATTTAAGTCTTTAAATAATTAACATTCAATTACTGCAGCCACAAATTTGCAGGAAAAAAGGGTATGTTCATAATAACGAAGCATTGATTTTATTTATGCAACATTTAATTTGAACTCTAGCCTTGAAGTATATTCGATTGTTGATGTATAGCTTAGCAGGTACTTTGCATATGTTGATTTATATTGCAAAAGTCCACTCCCAGTCTCCAGTGGTGTGCCACAGGGTTTCTGTTTAGGGACCGTTACTGGTTTTACTTTTTATGAACGACATCGAGAGATTGGATGGGTTATGTGAAGTACGTCTGTTTTTCATCGCTCGAAAAGATTCTCCCCCTGTCAATGAACTCACCAATACGTTAGATAAGTTTGCAACATGGGCTGAAAGCTGACAACTGAAGATTAATTATTACAAGTTGTTGTGAATTTGTTTATGGATGCTAATTATGTTCTTTATGTTTGTAAATGAGGCTACTTCATAAACACTCATTCCTTATCCACATGTTTTAAGATGGAGATATCTTTTGTTAAATAAAACCTTATTCAGAGTTTAGTTACTGGCTATTCATTTCAATTTATTTAACAAAATATATTTTTCAGACAGTTAGTCATGGATAGATTTCTTAAACCAGAAAAGTTCAATACAGATCATAATTCATCTACTGCCAAAAAGGAATGGAAACATTGGCATATGACCTTCACAAATTTCTTGGCAATGCTGGACAAACTCAAACAAGATAAACTACACACTTTGATTAACTATATATCACCTACTGTGTATGAATATATTTCTGACTGTGATACCTATGAACTTGCTATTACTACACTTGAATCAATGTATACTAAGGTCCCAAATGAAGTCTATGCAAGGTATTTACTTTCATCACGTCGACAGCAACCATCTGAATCTGTTGATACATTTTTACAAGCTCTAAGTCTATTGAGTAAGGATTGTACATTCAAGCCACTCACAGCTATTGAACACAAGAATTTCGTTATCAGAGATGCTTTTATTAGTGGTTTACAATCAAGTCCGATGCGGCAAAGGCTGTTAGAAAATAAGAATCTTGATCTAGACACTAGAATTTTACAGGCTAGATCTTTGGAAGTTGCGCAGAAAAGTTCTGATGGATTTGCAATCCCCCAGCAAACGAACACTGTTGCTGCTGCCACAGAGTTATCACATGCACAAATTGACTCACACAACTCTGAAGAAAATGATATTGCAGCCATAGAAAATGAAAAAACAGACAAATGCTTCTTCTGTGGTCAACAGCGTCATCCACGTAGTCACTGTCCAGTCAAAGATGTCAACTGTAACAAATGCTCCAGGAAAGGACATTATGCAAAAGCGTGTAGATCAAGTAATAACACATACAATAAAACACAATCTTCTGCAATGCACTCTACCTACCTAGCTGCAACAAACCCATGCCAATGTGTCGCTGACGTCAAAGTGAATGGTGCTGTAGTGAAATCTCTGATAGACACTGGTAGCAATGACAGCTGCATTTGTCCTAATCTTGTCAAACAAATGGGATTATCTACCATGCCCGAGCCTTCTGTGGTATATATGGCCTCATATGAACTACATGCCAAAGTTGAAAAGTCAACAAAGATAGATTTTAATATGGATGACAAAGTATACAAGAAAATGGAAGTATCTATTTTACAAGGACTTTGCTCAGATTTACTCCTTGGTCGAGAATTTTTACAATTACACAAACAAGTCACTTTCGAATTTGGAGGTGAAAAACCTACCTTGAATGTTTGTGCTTGGCATCATTGTCAATAAACCCTTCTAAACTATTTGCAAATTTACATGCCAACCTATCGCAACAAAATCCAGAACGTTCAGTGCACCAGACAAAAGTTTTATCGACACAGAAGTGCAACTACTTTTGAAAGAAGGTATAATTGCGCCGAGCATCTCACCATGGAGAGCGCAAGTATTGGTCACAACAAATGAGCGTTACAAGAAACGTAAGGTTGTTGACTACTCGCGAACTATTAACCGCTTCACAAATCTTGATGCGTATCCATTACCTTGAATCGAAGAAGTAGTCAACAACGTTTCAAAGTACAAGTTCTTCAGTACTTTGGATTTGAAATCAGCATATCACCAAATCCCAATCAATCAAGAAGACAAGATATACACTGCTTTTGAAGCTGCAGGAGAGCTTTACCAATTCTGCCGAATACCTTTTGGTGTGACAAATGGAGTTGCCTGCTTTCAGAGAATCATAAATCAGATTATAAAAGACAATGATTTAAAAGACACTTTTGCTTATTTAGATGATATCACCATATGCGGAAAAACCAAAGAAGAACATGATTCAAATCTTGATCGTTTCTTAGTAATTTCTAAGAAACTAAACCTTACTATTAGTCATGCAAAGAGTACATATGCTACAGAAGCAATTAATTTATTGGGTTATTTGATATCTCATGGAGAATTGAAACCAGATCCTGATAGGTTAACCCCGCTAAAAAGTCTGCGGCTGCCATCACCCACTGATGAATTGAAAAGAGCTGTCGGATTGTTTTCCTATTATTCACAATGGATGAAGAACTTCTCAGATCTAATACGGCCTCTAACTCAAAGTCACTCTTTTTCACTATCTGACTGTGCCAAAGAGTCTTTTGAAACCTTGAAATCGAAAATCGAAGAAGCTGTACTTCAACCAATTGACGAAACAGCGCCATTTACTGTTGAAACCGATGCATCAGACTTTGCTCTTGGTGCAACACTCAATCAAAACGGCAAACCAGTAGCATTCTTCTCTCGTACACTGATAGTGGGGCAGATAAACGTTCAAAATCAGCAATATACCGCAAATTATGATACGAGTATAAATTTAGTATCAAACGAAAGATAATCGTTTATACTTAAAATAAAACCCGTGATCCCATCCAGATTCAGCCTGAGTGCCGAGAAAGTGGCATCCAAAGTTTGGTACCACCTACGTTTGTTTCACTGAAAAATTGCGAATGTGGTGAAATATTTTTGAATATAATACACATAATTATTAATTTTATTATTATAATGGTATTATTAGAACTTCCACTTTTGTTCTACGGCAATATTTTGTGTAAATCTATATCATTACGCAATATGATAAATATGCGCATGCGCAGTAGAAATTTCAGAATTTCGGAATTGTTGCGTTATTAATGATTATATATGTAGGCTTATGTATGTAGGCTTAGGGACTGAAAAATTGATGTTTTTCTACACAATCAAGACATTTTCTATTCAATTAGGACTTATGTATGTCTATCCCGATATGATTTGTAAATAAATTATATTAAAGATGAAAATATAGGGCTTTTGCCTCCCACGTTTACTCTCAGTATACCATATCAAATTAAACAAGTATAAGAATAGAAATATGCTAATACAATAAGAATGATCATACGCCAGAAACGTAAGTATGGTTTTTATTAGGAGCTATTTTAAAGTTAAGTATTGAAAGTGCAGCAATACTAATTTAGATTTACAATATTTAAAGAATACTTGGAAGCAGAAACATTTATTGAATAATTCGTTATTCTGGCAATGCTTTTTATCTTGTTCATACTCTGATTTTTGGCGATTATCGTTATTTTTAATAAATTTATAATGAAGAACCTTTGGTCTGATATCCCTTTCTTCATCTCTTTCACTAGGCAGGAGTTCCGTGCCAGTGACGAGGATCCAATCCTTTAAGTTAGTAGCGGACGCCTATATAAACTTTATGTGCTCTGACCACAGCCGTAACTACAGGATTTTGACTGGTGTGTTTAGTCAATTTTGCCCGAAACTAAGGTGTAGCATTTGCATATTTGGTAGCTTCGGTATTGTAACTTTTGTGTACATTTTGCAATTTTTGTCTCAAAATTGCCCGAAATTTGATTCAAAACTTAGTATGGGAGTGTGAAATCTATCTAATGCATGCAACAATTGTGTACAAGTTTAGCGACGACATAAAAAACCATTCTGTGCGTTACATATCAAATGATTTGAAAGCAGATAATCTTGTTATTCTTGGGTAAGTAATGACTCCATGACTTTACATCTGTGGAGGTACGCGACATTGAGTCGGGTATGGCACCGAGAAGCAGGACCGAAGAGAACCGTGCCCTTCCCAATAGAAAACTGTTTTTACAAATATAATCTCATTGCTGCAATCACAATTTAGCAAAAAAATCTCACGAGCAATATAATTTGCATAGTCCCAGGCTATCGCTTAACCTCCTCTCGGCGACCCTGTCCAGAAGGGCTGTTTTACCGCCTGTTTAGATGGGAATTTTAGTCCCACGTTCAACCAACTACAACGGCACAGCATGACATATAGGGAGACGATTTGGACCTCATCTTTTTACCAGTCTCGTTTTCGGATCTTCAGCTTTTCGAAAATTAAATAACAGATAAGGAACTGCAGCTGAATTTAATCTCGAAACAGTATTACTACTGGAATGTCATGTGTACTGAAAATGGTGACTGGTATCCAAAGCTATCTGTTAGAACGCTTGCGACTTGCGTAGATGAAATGACAACGTGGCTGGTCCACCAAAGTCTGTTTATATGAATATATTGTCTCGCCAAGGTGGGATATCCCGCTCATGAAGTAAAATCCCAATTGAAAGTCCATTACGATGATGTAGAAGTTATTCATATGAATATAGACTTGGTTGTGCTACACGTCCTTTCTTCTGGGCTAGCACGCTAAATAGAGATATTAAGAGTTCAGTCATCATTGACAGTAAACCTATATATATATATATAACATTCCAGGTAATTGCATTGCTATTCATTTCATATTCGATTCCCATGCTATATCTTCGCTTCCAAAGTTTGAGATTTGAAAATGAAAGCGGTGGTCAGAGATTGGAATAGAGAGACAATCGTTCACCAGGCTGTAACCGGACTGGACGAAGGAGAAGACTTTCATACAAACAGGACGCTTCTCAGGCGTTCAAGTCCAGAGGCAACCGAAGCATTTATACAAGAAATAAATGTTATCGACTTTAAACAGGACATTATAAAATATCGCTTCAGCACTAGGCTCATATCAGCTTGGTTTGGCGAAAAATGAAGACAATTATTGAGCCCCAACTTTAGCTGACACTCGATATTAATAATTTCTTTAAGCATGGGTATGGGTTAGAAGTATTTGCAGATATACGCCAGAGATACATAGATGTTTCATTAATAATGTAAAACACTTAACAATAATAATATACAAATCGACTATAATAATTATTCTAATAAATATAAATATAATAATAATTCTAATCCCTGAAGCAATCAATGCTTGTTCATTTGGGATATCTGTAAATTTAGAAAATGATTAACGAAATAATTTGTAAAATTTAAAACAACATTTGAATAAGAATAGTCAACAATGACAATGATAATAATAGTGATACTAAATATGGCTAAAAGAATAAAATAAATTATAAAACGCTACTTAATATAGTATACCGTGTTCTAGGCAATCCGATAAAAGCCATGGATGAAAACAATTGTCTTTGGATAATAACAAGGTGGAACTATACTACAATTTTTAATTAAACTCCTTGTCTGCGGCGCACTTTTCCGAACTTCTAATTCACTTCTTGTGTATCTATGAGACCTTCTGCTTATCAAGGTTTAGTAATTTTTGCAGCTTAAAATGAGATGAGCTGCTCTTCAATTGCGATTAAAATACGCAAAGTTGAGGAAGCCGAAGGCTGAGTTGTCCCGGGTGCAGGCCGCAAGCCCAAGGCTGGCTTATACGAGACGTCACTGACATAGTACGTGATCGGAAAGTCGTATTCAAACCAATCTTACATTAGCAGCCATTTGAAAAAAATATTCTAATTGATAAGTAATATATATAGTAAGAGTAAGCACATCATTATAAAAAGTTTTTTCTTAATTAATATAGTTTATATAGCGTAATTAAACCAAGTATATAGCACTATATAATTATGATTCTGATAATGTTTTATAGTCATCTTCATAAAAATGCTAAGACATAGTAAAAGTTAGCCTGCGTGCAGACCCAAATCTTTTTTTTATGATCAGTAAGGTCTGCATAATATCGACAGAAAGCTTGCGCTGGACTGAATTAGGGGGAGTGGCAGAAAAGTGAGAAATCTATTGTTTGTCTATTGTTCATCAGCCAATCGCTAGCGAGTTCTCCAAAACTAGAACTAGAACATGATTGGTTGATAAATATAAGTTATTGACGCATTCCTTTTCAAGTATGCTACACGCAAGCCGAATAATAAAACGTCGTTCTTCTTCGATAAAATCATTTTGCATGCAGCTTCGGCTAACAAAGACTTGATTTTAAGATACTGAAATTCATTTGGATTGTGTTTGTGTTCGTCGTAAAACCCAATTTGTCATGGGTAATATCGAAAGAACAAATCGTTTTATTAGATATAGAATGATTTAATCTCTGGATCTTTTTTGCTGCGCCATGGCAATGGATTACAAAAATATTTCTTTACTAAAGACTAATTCTCATCATGTTTTATTACCAATGTCAATTTTCGAGTTTCTTTGTCAAAAACAAATGCATCAAAAACATTGGACAACTTAGATCACTTCATATTGAACAGAAATAGTACGTTGTATTAAGTTAGTATTAATCATTTGAACGTGGTTATGAATCAACTCATCTTATTTCGTAAATAATAAGTGTTAATTTTGATTGTGAAAAGTTTTGTTATTTACGAAAATCGGACTTGCAGAAATGATGTTTGTGACGCCGTCTGTAATTGAACAATGCTGAACAGCAGGAGTTAAAGTGTAATGACGCTCCGCCACTCCCTCCAACTTCCGCCCAGCGCAAGCTTTCTGTCCATATTACGCAGACCCTACTAATCATAAAAAAAAGATTTGGGTCTGCGCGCAGGCTAAGTAAAAGTGCCTTGCTTATGTATATATGAAACTATTTTTATAACCTTCTCAGCTAATTTAGCATCATTAATTCATTTAATAGGCCTTATTAAGGCTAAATCTATGTAATTCAGAAATTGACTCTGCGCATGCACAAATTGTAGAATTGTGCAATACCATAGATAAAAACAAAATTTCATTGCAGAACGAATTTGGGAGTCTTAATGCATTACAATAATAAATATAACAATTATGTATATTCTACTCAAAAATATTTCACCACATTCGCAATTTTTTATCAAGGCGGACGTAGGTGGAACCACAATTTGGATTCCATTTTCTCGGCACTCAGGCTGAATCTGGATGGGGTCACGGGCTCTATTTGAAGTATAAACGATTTTCTTTCGTTTGATACTAAATTTATACTCGTATCACAATTTGAGGTAAGATTTCCGTTAGCTGCTCCACTATTCGAAGAGCGTCACGAAACGCGCTCTGAATTATGGATCAAGTTGAATAGAATTTGATTATTATTTATCTTAATTTGTTATCTACACTACAAGGTTTTGAACACTAGTGTCCCCACTGCTGGATTTAATTGTGACAGATAGGGTTGTTTGCCTTTTGAATTCATCGAATCGCTTGAGAATGACTCGTATGAATGATGGTCAATTTGTATTCATATTTTGGTTACGACTCGACTGATTTCATGGCACGCTGGCTCGCAGTTGTCCACTCTCGATTAGGATCGGAGAATCAACATATACATGAACAATGTTAATGAAAGGAATTGCAACATTATGCTGCGAAAATGCAAACTATAAAATATATTCTACCTGTATGATCTATTCATTGTTGAACTTTGCTTTTGGCTTGGACTTCGTCATGCAATTAATCAAAGTGGTATTTTACTTGAAGGAAAACAAAGCTAAAAATATTCCTTTCTATGCAGGACTTTTAGCAGCTAATAGTCCTGTCACCGGTGCTTTTTTCTCACTATTATTTCGATATTTATGTGATCATTTTGGCAAGGAAAAATATTGGATATCATTTTTGACTATGAGTGGCATTATCGGAATATATTTATCTACAGCATCAAATATATTTGTTATGCTATTTGGTCTAACGTTACGCAATGGTTTTCATGGTATGTCTTCAATCAGTACATCAGAAATGGCACGTATGGTGGAACCACGTCATTTGACCACAGCTATTAGTGCTATCCATCTTGGTCAAGCGCTTGGCAATACATTTGGGCCTTTATTAAACTTTGCACTTAATGATATTAATTTTGAATTTCGTGGCTTCTATATTCATTCAACAAATGCTCCTGGATTTCTCACATGTGGTTTATTGCTAATTATTCAAATGTTGATCATTCCATTTCCGCATAACAGTGAAGATATCGAGAACTCAAAAAGTAAGTATCCTGAAAGTGCTGCATTGATATCAGATGATAATAACACACTTCTTGAAATTAACAATGAAAACAATACCTCTATGAAAAATCAAACTCCTCAAAATTTACCTCAAAATAGCACCTTCTTTTCAAGATGTCGTCCTTTATTATCCAATCCTAATCTATTGTTATTGTATACATGCGTTTTATTTTGGGGAATGATTTTGATGGCATGTGAAGCTTTGATCCCATTGGCTGGAGTTGAATGGGAGAATTTCAGTGTTGATCAGATTCGAATTTGTTTTTCATAACTGGAATGGCTGCTTCAACCATCAACGCGTTTTCGCGCATCGTGTATGTTACTTTGTATGTACAATTTTCCTGATGTAAAATGGTTGACTTACATATGGACGGGACTTATTGCAATGACTTGGGTAACTTATAAAACTATTGCTTCTACGTCAACTTCAACATCAACCTCAGCACCATTATTACAACCAACAATTAACATTCAACCAACTACAAACACTGTACCTAAAACAAGATTTGGACGCTCTGTTCGTTTCAACCCTCAACCAAATATTATCTATTGCTCACCAAATTAAAGAATTATTACATCCAATATTATTACCTCGTATTGACACCAATTATTACCATCTATTTTCATTACTATATCATCATTACTAATTATATTAACTAGAACTTACATTACTATACAAATTTATTATCTCAATATACCATAAATATAGTTGTTATTCATCTTGTACGACTCCGTCGTTTTCGCGGGGGAGCTATGTAGTGTATAATCCAATATTTAATCCTTGAATTCACTTATATAGCAATATCAAATAACAGTCCTCTGCCTACCGTCATTAGAACAAGACATAAAATAACGATTCATCACTGCCTCGTCTATGTGTATTTTGTAGCAACGATTTATCCTATATCTTAATCCACCATCGTTACAACATCCCGTGATTAATTTGATTTGTGCGTCTGTTTTTAAATTCCACACGAAACACTGTTAATTTGAATACTCGTCCAAAGTTTTAGATCACACCCGTGATAATTTGAATATGCGTCTGTTTTTATATTCCACACGAAACACTGTTAATTCGAATATTCTTTCAGAGTTTTGGATCACACTCGTGATAATTTGAATATGCGTCTGTTTGATTTCCCATACGAAACACTGTTAATCTGAATATGTCTTCACAAGTGTTTAATTACATCCCGTGATTAATTTGTGTGTCTGCAGTCAAATGAATAAACCAAATTTTGGTGCGATTTTGTATGCTTTGATAATTTATTTTCTTTAGAAAAATTCATATTGCGTTTATAGACTTAGTTATATATATTTTGCTTAACGCGCTGCAATATATAGGTCTATTTGAATATTTATGGATGAATATGCGTCTAACTTCAAACACATTCATAATTACCCTGCAAAATTGTTTTTACTCAAAATTAGCATGCTTAAACTAGGCAAATTTTACTTAAAACGAGCAATCTTCCGCTTATCTTGAATGATTCTACCAATATGTTTTCTTAAATATAGATACAATTTTACTTAAAATGAGCACTCTTTTGCTTGATCTGGCATACAGCCTTTCGCTTCTATTGCTCGAAATGAGTAATGTTTTACTTGAAATAAGTAATTTAGCACATTGTTAATTTTACTTGAATTAAGAATACCTTTACTTGAAATAAGCAATAATAGGCATTTGGTAAATCTTCCTAGATTCAAACACTATTTAACATAAAATTGATTCAATTTAATAACTACAACTAGTAATAAATCAATTTGAATAATTTATTTGTGGATTGTAATTGGAGGTAAGTTGCTAAATTAATGAAAAATCTGTTGTTTACTAGTTTGCTAAAGATAGCAGAAAAGTATATTCAGTTGATTGAGAAATTATGCAAAGCATAGAATTTTTAGTCCATTTGATATTTTAACCTTCCTATGATCTATTAGTCTGTTCATCCCGTGTACAATACCTTAAATCTTTATCACTTTAACTTAACGAGCTGCTTCTAATACACCGCAATTTAAGAAACATGTAAAACGTATCTTCTATATATGGTAACTGCTTAAAAAACAATTTATATTTTGTATGGAGAATTTGTGAGTAAGCGTCAGAATATCCTAGCCATATCACTATGGTAATCAAAGACCTATCAAAGATACTATACAGTCGCGAATCATCTACGTCATTCATTTACCGGGAAAATTCTTTTGATGCCTATGATGATATCAAGCTCCATTCAACTCCAACAAATGGGATCAAAGCTTCATATGACATCAAAATCATTCCCCAAAATAAAATACATATATCCAACAATAATAAATTAGGAATGGATAGTAGTATAAAGCAGCTTCTTGAAAATAATATTCTTTTATGAGATAGATTTTTAGGAGTTTGACCTTTCAAAGAGGTGTTGTTTTCATTTTTAGTTTCAAGAAATGTTTTACTATCATATACATCTGAGATCAATGCAGAATTTTCAGGATAGTTATTTTTTTGACTTTTCAATATCTTCACTGTTATGCAGAAATGGAATGCAACATTTGAATAATTAACAATAAATCACATATCAGAATCCAGGAGCATTGGTTGAATGAATGCAAAAGCCACGAAATTCAAAATTTTTTATCATTAAGTGCAAAGTTTAATAAAAGCCCAAATGTATTTCCAAGTGCTAGACCAAGATTGATAGCACTGATAGCTGTAGTCAAATGACGTTGTTCCGTCCTGTGTTCCTTTTCTGATGTACTGACTGAGCATATTCCAGGAAAAGCACCACGTATCGTTAGACCGAATAGCATAATAAATACATTTGAAGGATATACTGTAGATAAATATTACGATTATTCCACCCATAGTGGAAAAAGATATCCAGTATTTTGCCTTACCAAAACGATCACAAAAATATTCGAATAATAGTAAGAAAAGCTCCGCTCACAGGACTATTAGATGTTAAGAGTCCTGCATATAAGGGAATAACTTGAGCTCCGATTTCCTTCAGGTAAAATACAATCTGAATTAATAACATACTGAACTCCATGCTAAGGGTAAAGTTTAACAATGAATAGATGATACAGGTAGAATACATTTTGTACTTTGAGTTTTTGAAACATAATCTTGCAAGTTATTTCATTAGCATTGTTGTTGTGGACTCTCCAATTCTAGTCGAAAGCGGACAACTGCGAGCCAGCGTGACATGAAATCAATCAAGCTGTATCCAAAATATGAAAAAAAATTAGCAGTCATTCATGTTAGCCGCCATTCTAAAACGATTCGATGAAACCAAAAGGCCGAAAATTCAGAGCCATCTAGGTTAGAGTTAGGACACTAATGCCATTTTTGTTTCCTTAGGCCTGGACCCGATCACATTTATAACAGTGTGCATGCGCAGGATAATGTTTTTTCTTCAGCAATTTCGGAACTGTGTGTGAAATGATTTGCGATGGTTTAACAAGAGTAATCTAACCATTTAGTAGTTGTCTTTTTCCACATTTATTTGCCGGACTCTCAAAACTACCATAAAAATCTACTTCAATGTATACTATGTTTGTGTAAAACTGTTATATATCTCTCCTGCTTTCTTCAGTTTTAGCATAACAAAATGTATGTGACTGGCATATCTAAAATAAATCATTGCGAAAGGAAAACAGGAATGAAGTTCTATGACGATTTAAAAAGAAAACCGTTACATTTCAATTGTAGAAATTTGTTACATGCCCGTATCCAACCAGTACAATACTTCTTTTATTGTTAAATCCCCTGTTCAAAATGTTGCTGACCCGGCATACCGGGATTATATGCTTGTTATGAACCCCTGGCTGGGGAGGGGGATAATGGTTGACCAGTGCATTTATTGTGAAGGACTAGAACTACGATGACCCACAACTGTCACGGCATAAACTTCACAAAACTCATCAAACAATAAAAACAACGCAACATTAACTTTTTTTACGATACAATTAAAAATGTCACAGCGCAAATAAAAAAGTCCCGGCAGAAATGAAAAACTAACAGCAAAAAGTTTACTCAGCCATCAATTGACATGCGCAACGGCGGAAGCAGCTACATACGTCGGATTGGAAACGAAACATTGTGAATGTATTACAAAATGAATACACAGATAGAGTAAGAGTAAACAGGTTGTGGAAATTCCCTAGCCCAAAATGATGGTATTATCAAACATGTTCCAAGGATAATTCATCATTACTTAGTTAACAGATAAATGGAATCATTTGTTTGTTATTTACTATTCAATGCATTTTGGCAGTGGTTTGAAGGTCAATTGGAAGTAATTTGCACAAGACTGAGGTAGGGATAAGCTGATTCTGCTCAGTCCGTCAGTCACCACTAGATAGTTCCTGAGTGCAATGCTTTCTTTGTCGTTACTCAATATATTTCAACTTATTCTTAATTACATTGTTCAACAGCAAGAGCCATTGGTATGGTTCATAAGTTGTTACTTAGCCAAGCCCTCTTACAATGACCTTTCCGTAGCGGCCCTCATTTCCGCGAGTGACTTTTTTATTTGTGTCGTAAAACAGTAAATGTCGCGTGTTTTTTCTATTGTTTGATGCGTTCTGTGAAGTTTGCGCCTTGACCGTGGCGGACCACCGTACAATACACAGCAATAAACACACAGGCACTTTACATGTTTCTAATCTGATCATTAATACGTTTGTATGTTGCCAGTTGAATGCTTTCATTATTTCCATTCAAATGATTCCGACAGTGATTTCTAAAGATTCTGAAGATAGCTTTCTTTAGCATAATGTTTCTTGCCTTTCCATGCATTTAATTATAACTGTTATTTTTGTTTATGTGGTTTTGCATGATTGTTATATTCCACAGCATATTTTTTCGAAGCGTCACGAAACGCGCTCCGATATATAGATCAATTTGAATATTCTTAGCTTAACAGAATACTTATCTTAAGTTTTTATCTAGACTACCAGGTTTTGAACACTATAGTGTCCTCACTGTTGGACTTAATTGTGACACACAGGGTTGTTTGCCTTTTAAATTCATCGAATCGCTTGAGAATGACTCGTACAAATGATGGCCAATTTGCTTTCATATGTTGCATACGACTCGACTGATTTCATGGCACGATATGGCTCGCAGTTGTCCGCTCTTGACTAGAATTGGAGAATCAACATACATACAAGACAATGTTAATGAAAAGACTTGCAACATTATGTTGCGAAAATGCAAACTACAAAATATATTCCACCTGTATCATCTATTCATTGTTAAACTTTGCGCTTGGCATGGATTTCAGAATGCGATTAATTCAGATGGTATTCTATCTGAAAGAAATCAAAGCTGAAAATATTCCCTTGTATGCGGGACTTTTAACAGCTAATAGTGATGCCACAGGAGCTTTTTTCTCACTATTATTAGGATATTTATGTGATCATTTTGGCAAGGCAAAATATTGGATATCTTTTTCGACGGCGTGTGGTATTATCGGAATATTTATCTACAGTATCCCTTCAAATGTATTTGTTATGCTATTTGGTCTAACGATACGCGGTGGTTTTCATGGTATGTCTTCAATCAGTACATCAGAAATGGCACGCATGGTGGAACCACGTCATTTGACTACAGCTATTAGTGCTATCAATCTTGGTCTAGCACTTGGAAATACATTTGGCCCTTTATTAAACTTTGCACTTAATGATATTAATTTTGAATTTCGTGGCTTTTATATTCATTCAACAAATGCTCCTGGATTTCTCACATGTGGTATATTGTTAATTATTCAAATTTTGATCATTCCATTTCTGCATAACAGTGAAGATATTGAAAAGTCAAAAAACAATTATCCTGAAAGTAGTGCATTGATGTCAGATCTATATGACAGTAATAGACTTCTTGAAATTAACAATGAAAACAATAAACAGACCCCTCAAAACATACCTCAAAATAGTACCTTATTTTCAAGAAGCTGTTTTATATTACTATCCAATCCTAACTTATTATTGTTGTATATATGCATTTTTGTTTGGGGAATGATTTTGATGGCATGTGAAGCTTTGATCCCATTGGTTGGAGTTGAATGGGAGAATTTCAGTGTTGATCAGATTCGAATTTGTTATTTCATAACTGGAATGGCTGATTCAATCATCAACCTGTTTTTTGATATATGTGGTAGTAGACTAGACGTCTATTATTCTACTGCTATTACTTCATTTGGTCCAACATTGGCATCGTGTATATTACTTTGTATGTACAATTTTCCTGGTGTAAAATGGTTGACTTACATATGGGCAGGACTTATTGCAATGACTTGGATAATAGATACTGTGCATAGTAGAACATTAGTTGCTAGATTGGTACCTCTTGAGCTGCAAGGAATTTCTGAAGGTGTTCGATTAATTCCACGCTCAATTGGTATATTATTTTCTGGGTTTGTTACTTCACTTTGGTTTAATAGTACAATAATAACAAGTATTACGTTTGCTACAATTACAGGTCTGTTATCTTGTGCTCTGATTTGGAGGAAAAAACATTTACTGAAGCCTGAATGAATGGTCATCTAAATATCTTGATTTAAAACTGTAGATTTGTGTGCAACATATAGTTACATGCTCCCAAGTATGATGCAAAGGTGTAATACTAATATTAGGACCTTTATGTGCTGTGCTAGCATCTTGATACTATTTCCGACAATTAATTTGTAATAAATTGATGTACATACTAACTTGTTATTGTTTTTAGAGCGTATCCATCTGAAGTGAGTTTATACTTTGAAGTCATTCAGGCAAGACTAACGGTACCCGGTCAAAACAATAGAAAGAAAATCGATAATACAATCATTTTTTTGCTAAAGTGCCAAGGGTGCAATTTTAAAAATTTTTGTCTCTACAAAATTATTATTTTTTCTATTTGCTTGATTTGGTTTGAATGTCAACGAAACTTATATAATAGACGTCTACGTTTTCTTCAATAATCTAAATCATTCAAATCAGCAATATTAAATATAATCTAAACTACTGCAACAGAATAATAGAATTAAATATCTTTTATGCAAAACAATTCTTTCTACAATAAATTTGATAATACAGATATTTCTATAAAGGTATAATTCCGGCTATGGAAATACTATTGAAGTTACTATTATTTTTAGCGTCGGACATATATCTGGATTTTGAATGACTCAATGGCTGAAAAGAGAAATTTTGATGAGTGCCTATAGTGAATGACATGTCACATGGTAAATAACTTATGTTGGTAATTAATGTTTAAGATCAGGGATGACATTAGAGATTGTTGGGCCATTTAAATCAGCGAGGACGGTAAGATTTGACAATGTATGCGTTTTTGTGGCTTTTGTGTTGTTGAAATATGATTAGAAATTACATTAAGCTGATGGGATTGGTGGATCCCCAAAAATCCCATAGGTTGTGTTGCCCCTATTACTGGGACTCGGCTATGTAACTACTCCAAATGGGAAGTCTTTCATCGCATAATGAGTTGCTTTTTCATTGCGGAAGCTTTGGTTGGCTTGAGAGGCACTGATTTCGTGTTTTTCAAGCTTTTGAGTTTATGATTAATTTATGGTTCAATATGTATTCTTCACTACTGTACCTCCTTCCCTGTTAAACATCGCCTGGTGCTTTTTATTTGTTTCAATAAGGCACTACCAGAATCAACAAATTACAAACCAGTATGTGATGTTTCAAGGATAGTTGATCATTAGTGTGTATGAAATTATCATGTAGGTGATTTAAGTAGGGTATGAGAATTTCATTGAGGATGGTAGTGTGTGACGTACATCTTAACTGTATGTAATCTGAGTATGTGTAGCCTGATATGAACGTGACTGTTATTATCGTAATGTGTAATGTAGCCTATCTCTTAGTTTATTCACATCGTGGCAACTGTATGAACCTGTTTTATTGAAGGTTTAATTATATACTATCAATCTATCAGTGTCATTGTGACATAATGAATAAGTCAATGGCCCAATCATGATAAGTTGTAGCGAGCGGGATTATGTGAGTTGTTGTTTAATAAGAGCATATATGTCTAAGCGTTGTAATGAGACAAGTGCATTATAATTTGGAAAGTCCTTTTTTGGTGGATAGGATTTGGAACAGGAATTAAGATAGAGGAATGTTGACGAATTAATAAGTTGTCATGTCTTGTTGTGTTTCGGATATAACATAAAGTGCATGATATTACTATTGCCCATTTAGTTTGTACTGCATGTATGGTAAGAGGTGAAATGGAGTAGGTTGGTAGTGTTGGTATCATGCGCATATGAAACTTGTGTGTGACAAGATCCATAGAGATGCGGCATTTTCATTTCACAGTCATGAGGACCGCACAAGAACAGACCGCAAAATAAAAAAGAATAGTTTCTTTTTTCAATTTTCTCGCTCATACGTTGAGAAAAATGTATAAGGTACCGCCAGTTTATGAAACCTTGGACTTATATGATTGTTGACAACTATGTTTTAAATCCATAAGAAATAAAAAGTCGGTGCCATTTTGCATGTTAAAATTTTTTTTGAAGACGAAAATTAACAAAGTTTCGACCGACGAATTTTGGTGGTCTTGACCTGATTTTTTTAATAGCCTATAACGTTAAAACGAGGCTCTGAACCACATCAGGTACCGCCACTTTTGAACAGAGCAGATATTGAAATTCAAAATGAGCACAGTTTTTATGTGATAGCATGAAAAAAGTCGGTGTCATTTTTGAGGTAAAGTAAAATTATGGACAAAATTACATACGGAGAAGATAAAACCAATACTTTAACTTATTTATTAACTACTTCTTACTGTTTCTTCATGGTCGTTCGTCGTGGATTTATCTTTGCTTTTGTTGGCATTTTCAAACTAGCTAAACTTGATCGTGTTTACTTCGACTTTTGTTGTTTATTCGAAGAGAAGTCAGTTATATTTCCCAAGAAAACTGCTCTTTTATAAAAGTATATCATCCGTATGTTTGTAAGGTGAAGTCACGATAAATTAAAATTACTTATTATTTTGACAATTTATTATGAAAATCTATTATCTTTTTCAGTCTGTTTTTTTTTTTTTTGGAGATATTGAGGTCGAGGAAGGCAATACATGTCGTGGATACTAGAGGTAAATATCATCCTTTTGTGAATCAAGCTGGCTCTGGCGATAAATTCAAAAAAATGAAGGTTCATCGGGTTCCCAAAGACATCACCCTGAAATCGAATTCACGTTGTAGGATGAAGTACCGATCGCTGCAAAAGTTTGTCTCAGCCATCATAACGGCGCGAAACCTGAACCCGGTTTCTGTTATGAGACTTCATGAAAACATTGCGTTACAAAAATAAAAAAATACGAGATAATATCACTTATTTGATATAGCCGAAGATTGAATAACTTCAATGTTTTGCTGTTAATTTATATTATATGTAAAAGAATTTATTTTAATGAACACAGCTGCAACTTGAAGATAATATATAATTATACATGTATGTGAAGACAAATAGTAAAGCTGTTTTACTTGATATCACTATGCAGACTAGACCTGTGCCACATGCCCCTGTACTTCACTTCGCTTCGTATAAGGGACATGTAAAAAATAAGGTCAAAAGGTGATGCGCTATCATTTGAGAAAAGTGAAATGACCAATCACAGCCAAGCATCTGTGACGTATCTTTGATCTATGCAGTGATTGGTCTAATTACTAAATTTATGAAATTATTTCATGACGTATATCATGAGACAAGCTTACAACTCCTTCAGGAGCAAAAGCTTTTGAGGTCAATCCTATTTTTTTTTTATATATCAGCATGCTTCTATTGGGTATTTAATTCGTTTTATCTGGAGATGTGCCTGCTTAATAAAGTTCATAAACTGCCGAATATTGTTAGACGCTATTTAATACGCTGGCTTGAATGCAACTTGGATGGAACTGTAGGCCTAACAAGTGCAACTTGGAAGAAAACACTGAATTTTTGGAAATATGATTACAATACCAAATAGAATGGCCGATTAATCTACGAAGATTGGATAGCAACATCACAGCATAAAATTACCTTGCTTACATTATCCAGATAATAAATAACTTGTTAAAAAAAACAGAGCAAATCGAGAGTCTGAAAGACTGGCAGAAATTTGTAGTTTCCTTTTGTAAAATTTGACACACATGCATACTGTCGTTGCATTTGCACGGACAGATTTCGGTAGCTTTGAGCTGAGATCCTGTTTCCGCTTCAGATATTTCTGATCTTTACTTTCTATCACTTCTCTCTTGTCTTTCCACTTGATTGCGTCGATAAATGATGTTTACAATATGTGGACATGCTATGAAATATTAAAATTAGATCGCAACTATAGTAATTCAAGAAAACTAGTCAGGGCCGTGGAAAAATACACGAGGCAAGCTGATGGTGTCATGCAACGTTTCATTTTTCATAAGCATTGAACACCAGAGAGAAGAAGACAGCTAACATGAAAAAGAACATTGAAAAGTGAACTCACTTTTCAATAAAGAGGACCGCCGGTCTGCATAGTCCCTTTAAGAACGAATTTCTTCAATTTTTTGGTTATATATTATCAAGACTCTCTTGGAAACGTTTTATTAATACTGCGAGGAAAGTTTGAAGATCGGAGACAGGCCATATTTTTATTTGATATTACATGAATTAATTATTTGAAGAATTATTAAAGTCGGAGTCCCGTTTGATTTACTGCAAATTCAATTTAAGTCTTTAAATAATTAACATTCAATTACTGCAGCCACAAATTTGCAGGAAAAAAGGGTATGTTCATAATAACGAAGCATTGATTTTATTTATGCAACATTATATTTGAACTCTAGCCTTGAAGTATATTCGATTGTTGATGTATAGCTTAGCAGGTACTTTGCATATGTTGATTTATATTGCAAAAGTCCACTCCCAGTCTCCAGTGGTGTGCCACAGGGTTTCTGTTTAGGGACCGTTACTGGTTTTACTTTTTATTAACGACATCGAGAGATGTTTGGATGGGTTATGTGAAGTACGTCTGTTTTTCATCGCTCGAAAAGATTCTCACCCTGTCAATGAACTCACCAATATGTTAGATAAGTTTGCAACATGGGCTGAAAGCTGACAACTGAAGATTAATTATTACAAGTTGTTGTGAATTTGTTAATGGATGCTAATTATGTTCTTTATGTTTGTAAATGAGGCTACTTCATAAACACTCATTCCTTATCCACATGTTGTAAGATGGAGATATCTTTTGTTAAATAAAACCTTATTCAGAGTTTAGTTACTGGCTATTCATTTCAATTTATTTAACAAAATATATTTTTCAGACAGTTAGTCATGGATAGATTTCTTAAACCAGAAAAGTTCAATACAGATCCTAATTCATCTACTGCCAAAAAGGAATGGAAACATTGGCATATGACCTTCACAAATTTCTTGGCAATGCTGGACAAACTCAAACAAGATAAACTACACACTTTGATTAACTATATATCACCTACTGTGTATGAATATATTTCTGACTGTGATACCTATGAAATTGCTATTACTACACTTGAATCAATGTGTACTAAGGTCCCCAAGGTCTTAGAAGTCTATGCAAGGTATTTACTTTCATCACGTCGACAGTAACCATCTGAATCTGTTGATACATTTTTACAAGCTCTAAGTCTATTGAGTAAGGATTGTACATTCAAGCCACTCACAGCTATTGAACACAAGAATTTCGTTATCAGAGATGCTTTTATTAGTGGTTTACAATCAAGTCCGATGCGGCAAAGGCTGTTAGAAAATAAGAATCTTGATCTAGACACTAGAATTTTACAGGCTAGATCTTTGGAAGTTGCGCAGAAAAGTTCTGATGGATTTGCAATCCCCCAGCAAACGAACACTGTTGCTGCTGCCACAGAGTTATCACATGCACAAATTGACTCACACAACTCTGAAGAAAATGATATTGCAGCCATAGAAAATGAAAAAACAGACAAATGCTTCTTCTGTGGTCAACAGCGTCATCCACGTAGTCACTGTCCAGTCAAAGATGTCAACTGTAACAAATGCTCCAGGAAAGGACATTATGCAAAAGCGTGTAGATCAAGTAATAACACATACAATAAAACACAATCTTCTGCAATGCACTCTACCTACCTAGCTGCAACAAACCCATGCCAATGTGTCGCTGACGTCAAAGTGAATGGTGCTGCAGTGAAAGCTCTGATAGACACTGGTAGCAATGACAGCTACATTTGTCCTAATCTTGTCAAACAAATGGGATTATCTACCATGCCCAAGCCTTCTGTGGTATATATGGCCTCATATGAACTACATGCCAAAGTTGAAAAGTCAACAAAGATATATTTTAATATGGAAGACAAAGTATACAAGAAAATGGAAGTATCTATTTTACAAGGACTTTGCTCAGATTTAATCCTTGGTCGAGAATTTTTACAATTACACAAACAATTCACTTTCGAATTTGGAGGTGAAAAACCTACCTTGAATGTTTGTGCTTGGCATCATTGTCAATAAACCCTTCTAAACTATTTGCAAATTTAGACTCAACATGCCAACCTATCGCAGCAAAATCCAGAACGTTCAGTGCACCAGACAAAAGTTTTATCGACACAGAAGTGCAACTACTTTTGAAAGAAGGTATAATTGCGCCGAGCATCTCACCATGGAGAGCGCAAGTATTGGTCACAACAAATGAGCGTCACAAGAAACGTTAGGTTGTTGACTACTCGCGAACTATTAACCGCTTCACAAATCTTGATGCGTATCCATTACCTAGAATCGAAGAAGTAGTCAACAACCTTTCAAAGTACAAGTTCTTCAGTACTTTGGATTTGAAATCAGCATATCACCAAATCCCAATCAATCAAGAAGACAAGATATACACTGCTTTTGAAGCTGCAGGAGAGCTTTACCAATTCTGCCGAATACCTTTTGGTGAGACATATGGAGTTGCCTGCTTTCAGAGAATCGTAAATCAGATTATAAAAGACAATGATTTAAAAGACACTTTTGCTTATTTAGATGATATCACCATATGCGGAAAAACCAAAGAAGAACATGATTCAAATCTTGATCGTTTCTTAGTAATTTCTAAGAAACTAAACCTTACTATTAATCATGCAAAGAGTACATATGCTACAGAAGAAATTAATTTATTGGGTTATTTGATATCTCATGGAGAATTGAAACCAGATCCTGATAGGTTAACCCCGCTAAAAAGTCTGCGGCTGCCATCATCCACTGATGAATTGAAAAGAGCTGTCGGATTGTTTTCCTATTATTCACATGGATCAAGAACTTCTCAGATCTAATACGGCCTCTAACTCAAAGTCAAGCTTTTCCACTATCTGACTGTGCCAAAGAGTCTTTTGAAACCTTGAAATCAAAAATCGAAGAAGCTGTACTTCAACCAATTGACGAAACAGCGCCATTTACTGTTGAAACCGATGCATCAGACTTTGCTCTTGGTGCAACACTCAATCAAAACGGCAAACCAGTAGCATTCTTCTCTCGTACACTGATAGTGGGGCAGATAAACGTTCAAAATCAGCAATATACCGCAAATTATGATACGAGTATAAATTTAGTATCAAACGAAAGATAATCGTTTATACTTAAAATAGAGCCCGTGACCCCATCCAGATTCAGCCTGAGTGCCGAGAAAGTGGCATCCAAAGTTTGGTACCACCTACGTCTGTTTCACTGAAAAATTGCGAATGTGGTGAAATATTTTTGAATAGATTACAAATAATTATTAATTTTATTATTATAATGATATTATTAAAACTCCCACTTTCGTTCTACAGTAATATTTTGTGTAAAACTATATCATTGCGCAATATGATTAATATGCGCATGCGCAGTACAAATTTCAGAATTTCGGAATTGTTTCGTTATTAATGATTATATATGTAGTATTGATATTGAAGTGGCTTAGGGACTGAAAAATTGATGTTTTTCTACACAATCAAGACATTTTCTATTCAATTAGGACTTATGTATGTCTATCCCGATATGATTTGTAAATAAATTATATTAAAGATGAAAATATAGGGCTTTTGCCTCCCACGTTTACTCTCAGTATACCATATCAAATTAAACAAGTATAAGAGTAGAAATATGCTAATACAATAAGAATGATCATACGCCAGAAACGTAAGTATGGTTTTTATTAGGAGCTATTTTAAAGTTAAGTATTGAAAGTGCAGCAATACAAATTTAGATTTACAATATTTAAAGAATACTTGGAAGCAGAAACATTTATTGAATAATTCGTTATTCTGGCAATGCCTTTTATCTTGTTCATACTCTGATTTTTGGCGATTATCGTTATTTTTAATAAATTTATAATGAAGAACCTTTGGTCTGATATCCCTTTCTTCATCTCTTTCACTAGGCAGGAGTTCCGTGCCAGTGACGAGGATCCAATCCTTTAAGTTAGTAGCGGACGCCTATATAAACTTTATGTGCTCTGACCACAGCCGTAACTACAGGATTTTGACTGGGGTGTTTAGTCAATTTTGCCCGAAACAAAGGTGTAGCATTTTCATATTTGGTAGCTTCGGTATTGTAACTTTTGTGTACATTTTGCAATTTTTGTCTCAAAATTGCCCGAAATTTGATTCAAAACTTAGTATGGGAGTGTGAAATCTATCTAATGCATGCAACAATTGTGTACAAGTTTAGCGACGACATAAAAAACCATTCTGTGCGTTACATATCAAATGATTTGAAAGCAGATAATCTTGTTATTCTTGGGTAAGTAATGACTCCATGACTTTACATCTGTGGAGGTACGCGACATTGAGTCGGGTATGGCACCGAGAAGCAGGACCGAAGAGAACCGTGCCCTTCCCAATAGAAAACTATTTTTACAAATATAATCTCATTGCTGCAATCACAATTTAGCAAAAAAATCTCACGAGCAATATAATTTGCATAGTCCCAGGCTATCGCTTAACCTCCTCTCGGCGACCCTGTCCAGAAGGGCTGTTTTACCGCCTGTTTAGATGGGAATTTTAGTCCCACGTTCAACCAACTACAACGGCACAGCATGACATATAGGGAGACGATTTGGACCTCATCTTTTTACCAGTCTCGTTTTCGGATCTTCAGCTTTTCGAAAATTAAATAACAGATAAGGAACTGCAGCTGAATTTAATCTCGAAACAGTATTACTACTGGAATGTCATGTGTACTGAAAATGGTGACTGGTATCCAAAGCTATCTGTTAATGCGCTTGCGACTTGCGCAGATGAAATGACAACGTGGCTGGTCCACCAAAGTCTGTTTATATGAATATATTGTCTCGCCAAGGTGGGATATCCCGCTCATGAAGTAAAATCCCAATTGAAAGTCCATTACGATGATGTAGAAGTTATTCATATGAATATAGACTTGGTTGTGCTACACGTCCTTTCTTCTGGGCTAGCGCGCTAAATAGAGATATTAAGAGTTCAGTCATCATTGACAGTAAACCTATATATATATATATAACATTCCAGGTAATTGCATTGCTATTCATTTCATATTCGATTCCCATGCTATATCTTCGCTTCCAAAGTTTGAGATTTGAAAATGAAAGCGGTGGTCAGAGATTGGAATAGAGAGACAATCGTTCACCAGGCTGTAACAGGACTGGACGAAGGAGAACACTTTCATACAAACATGACGCTTGGCAGGCGTTCAAGTCCAGAGGCAACCGAAGCATTTACACAAGAAGTAAATGTTATCGACTTTAAACAGGACATTATAAAATATCGCTTCAGCACTAGGCTCATATCAGCTTGGTTTGGCGAAAAATGAAGACAATTATTGAGCCCCAACTTTAGCTGACACTCGATATTAATAATTTCTTTAAGCATGGGTTAGAAGTATTTGCAGATATACGCCAGAGATAGATAGATGTTTCATTAATAATGTAAAACACTTAACAATAATAATATACAAATCGACTATAATAATTATTCTAATAAATATAAATATAATAATAATTCTAATCCCTGAAGCAATCAATGCTTGTTCATTTGGGATATCTGTAAATTTATAAAATGATTAACGAAATAACTTGTAAAATTTAAAACACTATTTGAATAAGAATAGTCAACAATGACAATGATAATAATAGTGATACTAAATATGGCTAAAAGAATAAAATAAATTATAAAACGCTACTTAATATAGTATACCGTGTTCTAGGCAATCCGATAAAAGCCATGGATGAAAACAATTGTCTTTGGATAATAACAAGGTGGAACTATACTACAATTTTTAATTAAACTCCTTGTCTGCGGCGCACTTTTCCGAACTTCTAATTCACTTCTTGTGTATCTATGAGACCTTCAGCTAATCAAGGTTTAGTAATTTTTGCAGCTTAAAATGAGATGAGCTGCTCATCAATTGCGATTAAAATACACAAAGTTGAGGAAGCCGAAGGCTGAGTTGTCCCGGGTGCAGGCCGCAAGCCCAAGGCTGGCTTATACGAGACGTCACTGACATAGTACGTGATCGGAAAGTCGTATTCAAACCAATCTTACATTAGCAGCCATTTGAAAAAAATATTCTAATTGATAAGTAATATATATAGTAAGAGTAAGCACATCATTATAAAAAGTTTTTTCTTAATTGATATAGTTTATATAGCGTAATTAAACCAAGTATATAGCACTATATAATTATGATTCTGATAATGTTTTATAGTCATCTTCATAAAAATGCTAAAACATAGTAAAAGTTAGCCTGCGTGCAGACCCAAATCTTTTTTTTATGATCAGTAGGGTCTGCGTAATATCGACAGAAAGCTTGCGCTGGACTGAATTAGGGGGAGTGGCAGAAAAGTGAGAAATCTATTGTTTGTCTATTGTTCATCAGCCAATCGCTAGCGAGTTCTCCAAAACTAGAACTAGAACATGATTGGTTGATAAATATAAGTTATTGACGCATTCCTTTTCAAGTATGCTACACGCAAGCCGAATAATAAAACGTCGTTCTTCTTCGATAAAATCATTTTGCATGCAGCTTCGGCCAACAAAGACTTGATTTTAAGATACTGAAATTCATTTGGATTGTGTTTGTGTTCGTCGTAAAGCCCAATTTGTCATGGGTAATATCGAAAGAACAAATCGTTTTATTAGATATAGAATGATTTAATCTCTGGATCTTTTTTGCTGCGCCATGGCAATGGATTACAAAAATATTTCTTTACTAAAGACTAATTCTCATCATGTTTTATTACCAATGTCAATTTTCGAGTTTCTTTGTCAAAAACAAATGCATCAAAAACATTGGACAACTTAGATCACTTCATATTGAACAGAAATAGTACGTTGTATTAAGTTAGTATTAATCATTTGAACGTGGTTATGAATCAACTCATCTTATTTCGTAAATAGTAAGTGTTAATTTTGATTGTGAAAAGTTTTGTTATTTACGAAAATCGGACTTGCAGAAATGATGTTTGTGACGCCGTCTGTAGTTGAACAACGCTGAACAGCAGGACGTAAAGTGTAATGACGCTCCACCACTCCCTCCAACTTCCGCCCAGCGCAAGCTTTCTGTCCATATTACGCAGACCCTACTAATCATAAAAAAAGATTTGGGTCTGCGCGCAGGCTAAGTAAAAGTGCCTTGCTTATGTATATATGAAACTATTTTTATAACCTTCTCAGCTAATTTAGCATCATTAATTCATTTAATAGGCCTTATTAAGGCTAAATCTATGTAATTCAGAAATTGACTCTGCGCATGCGCAAATTGTAGAGTTGCGCAATACCATAGTTAAAAACAAAATTTC
This sequence comes from Haliclystus octoradiatus, assembly GCA_916610825.1. Lineage (NCBI taxonomy): Eukaryota > Metazoa > Cnidaria > Staurozoa > Stauromedusae > Haliclystidae > Haliclystus > Haliclystus octoradiatus. The sequence goes on along the minus strand of OU744450.1, from coordinate 20,720,769 downwards.
ATTGCAGAACGAATTTGGGAGTCTTAATGCATTACAATAATAAAAATAACAATTATGTATATTCTACTCAAAAATATTTCACCACATTCGCAATTTTTTATCAAGGCGGACGTAGGTGGAGCCACAATTTGGATTCCATTTTCTCGGCACTCAGGCTGAATCTGGATGGGGTCACGGGCTCTATTTGAAGTATAAACGATTTTCTTTCGTTTGATACTAAATTTATACTCGTATCACAATTTGCGGTAAGATTTCCGTTAGCTGCCCCACTATTCGAAGAGCGTCACGAAACGCGCTCTGAATTATGGATCAAGTTGAATAGAATTTGATTATTATTTATCTTAATTTGTTATCTACACTACAAGGTTTTGAACACTAGTGTCCCCACTGCTGGATTTAATTGTGACAGATAGGGTTGTTTGCCTTTTGAATTCATCGAATCGCTTGAGAATGACTCGTATGAATGATGGTCAATTTGTATTCATATTTTGGTTACGACTCGACTGATTTCATGGCACGCTGGCTCGCAGTTGTCCACTCTCGATTAGGATCGGAGAATCAACATATACATGAACAATGTTAATGAAAGGAATTGCAACATTATGCTGCGAAAATGCAAACTATAAAATATATTCTACCTGTATGATCTATTCATTGTTGAACTTTGCTTTTGGCTTGGACTTCGTCATGCAATTAATCAAAGTGGTATTTTACTTGAAGGAAATCAAAGCTAAAAATATTCCTTTCTATGCAGGACTTTTAGCAGCTAATAGTCCTGTCACCGGTGCTTTTTTCTCACTATTATTTGGATATTTATGTGATCATTTTGGCAAGGCAAAATATTGGATATCATTTTCGACTATGAGTGGCATTATCGGAATATATTTATCTACAGCATCAAATTTATTTGTAATGCTATTTGGTCTAACGATACGCGATGGTTTTCATGGTATGTCTTCAATAATTACATCAGAAATGGCACGCATGGTGGAACCACGTCATTTGACCACAGCTATTAGTGCTATCCATCTTGGTCAAGCGCTTGGCAATACATTTGGGCCTTCATTAAACTTTGCACTTAATGATATTAATTTTGAATTTCGTGGCTTCTATATTCATTCAACAAATGCTCCTGGATTTCTCACATGTGGTTTATTGCTAATTATTCAAATGTTGATCATTCCATTTCCGCATAACAGTGAAGATATCGAGAACTCAAAAAGTAAGTATCCTGAAAGTGCTGCATTGATATCAGATGATAATAACACACTTCTTGAAATTAACAATGAAAACAATACCTCTATGAAAAATCAAACTCCTCAAAATTTACCTCAAAATAGCACCTTCTTTTCAAGATGTCGTCCTTTATTATCCAATCCTAATCTATTGTTATTGTATACATGCGTTTTATTTTGGGGAATGATTTTGATGGCATGTGAAGCTTTGATCCCATTGGCTGGAGTTGAATGGGAGAATTTCAGTGTTGATCAGATTCGAATTTGTTTTTCATAACTGGAATGGCTGCTTCAACCATCAACGCGTTTTCGCGCATCGTGTATGTTACTTTGTATGTACAATTTTCCTGATGTAAAATGGTTGACTTACATATGGACGGGACTTATTGCAATGACTTGGGTGACTTATAAAACTATTGCTTCTACGTCAACTTCAACATCAACCTCAGCACCATTATTACAACCAACAATTAACATTCAACCAACTACAAACACTGTACCTAAAACAAGATTTGGACGCTCTGTTCGTTTCAACCCTCAACCAAATATTATCTATTGCTCACCAAATTAAAGAATTATTACATCCAATATTATTACCTCGTATTGACACCAATTATTACCATCTATTTTCATTACTATATCATCATTACTAATTATATTAACTAGAACTTACATTACTATACAAATTTATTATCTCAATATACCATAAATATAGTTGTTATTCATCTTGTACGACTCCGTCGTTTTCGCGGGGGAGCTATGTAGTGTATAATCCAATATTTATTCATTGAATTCACTTATATAGCAATATCAAATAACAGTCCTCTGCCTACCGTCATTAGAACAAGACATAAAATAACGATTCATCACTGCCTCGTCTATGTGTATTTTCTAGCAACGATTTATCCTATATCTTAATCCACCATCGTTACAACATCCCGTGATTAATTTGATTGTGCGTCTGTTTTTAAATTCCACACGAAACACTGTTAATTTGAATACTCGTCCAAAGTTTTAGATCACACCCGTGATAATTTGAATATGCGTCTGTTTTTATATTCCACACGAAACACTGTTAATTCGAATATTCTTTCAGAGTTTTGGATCACACTCGTGATAATTTGAATATGCGTCTGTTTGATTTCTCATACGAAACACTGTTAATCTGAATATGTCTTCACAAGTGTTTAATTACATCCCGTGATTAATTTGTGTGTCTGCGGTCAAATGAATAAACCAAATTTTGGTGCGATTTTGTATGCTTTGATAATTTATTTTCTTCAGAAAAATTCATATTGCGTTGATAGACTTAGTTATATATATTTTGCTTAACGCGCTGCAATATATAGGTCTATTTGAATATTTATGGATGAATATGCGTCTAACTTCACACACATTCATAATTACCCTGAAAAATTGTTTTTACTCAAAATTAGCATGCTTAAACTAGGCAAATTTTACTTAAAACGAGCAATCTTCCGCTTATCTTTAATGATTCTACCAATATGTTTTCTTAAATATAGATACAATTTTACTTAAAATGAGCACTCTTTTGCTTGATCTGGCATACAGCCTTTCGCTTCTATTGCTCGAAATGAGTAATGTTTTACTTGAAATAAGTAATTTAGCACATTGTTAATTTTACTTGAATTAAGAATACCTTTACTTGAAATAAGCAATAATAGGCATTTGGTAAATCTTCCTAGATTCAAACACTATTTAACATAAAATTGATTCAATTTAATAACTACAACTAGTAATAAATGAATTTGAATAATTTATTTGTGGATTGTAATTGGAGGTAAGTTGCTAAATTAATGAAAAATCTGTTGTTTACTAGTTTGCTAAAGATAGCAGAAAAAGTATATTCAGTTGATTGAGAAATTATGCAAAGCATAGAATTTTTAGTCCATTTGATATTTTAACCTTCCTATGATCTATTAGTCTGTTCATCCCGTGTACAATACCTTAAATCTTTATCACTTTAACTTAACGAGCTGCTTCTAATACACCGCAATTTAAGAAACATGTAAAACGTATCTTCTATATATGGTAACTGCTTAAAAAACAATTTATATTTTGTATGGAGAATTTGTGAGTAAGCGTCATAATATCCTAGCCATATCACTATGGTAATCAAAGACCTATCAAAGATACTATACAGTCGCGAATCATCTACGTCATTCATTTACCGGGAAAATTCTTTTGATGCCTATGATGATATCAAGTTCCATTCAACTCCAACAAATGGGATCAAAGCTTCATATGACATCAAAATCATTCCCCAAAATAAAATACATATATACAACAATAATAAATTAGGAATGGATAGTAGTATAAAGCAGCTTCTTGAAAATAATATTCTTTTATGAGATAGATTTTTAGGAGTTTGACCTTTCAAAGAGGTGTTGTTTTCATTTTTAGTTTCAAGAAATGTTTTACTATCATATACATCTGAGATCAATGCAGAATTTTCAGGATAGTTATTTTTTTGACTTTTCAATATCTAATTCACTGTTATGCAGAACAGGAATGCAACATTTGAATAATTAACAATAAATCACATATCAGAATCCAGGAGCATTGGTTGAATGAATGCAAAAGCCACGAAATTCAAAATTTTTTATCATTAAGTGCAAAGTTTATTAAAAGCCCAAACGCAGTGCCAAGAGCTGCCCCAAGATTGATAGCACTGATAGCTGTAGTCAAATGACGTTGTTCCGTCCTGTGTTCCTTTTCTGATGTACTGACTGAGCATATTCCAGGAAAAGCACCACGTATCGTTAGACCGAATAGCATAATAAATACATTTGAAGGATATACTGTAGATAAATATTACGATAATTCCACCCATAGTGGAAAAAGATATCCAGTATTTTGCCTTACCAAAACGATCACAAAAATATTCGAATAATAGTAAGAAAAGCTCCGCCCACAGGACTATTAGATGTTAAGAGTCCTGCATATAAGGGAATAACTTGAGCTCCGATTTCCTTCAGGTAAAATACAATCTGAATTAATAACATACTGAACTCAATGCTAACGGCAAAGTTTAACAATGAATAGATGATACAGGTGGAATACATTTTGTACTTTGCGTTTTTGAAACGTAATCTTGCAAGTTATTTCATTAGCATTGTTGTTGTGGATTCTCCAACTCTAGTCGAGAGCGGACAACTGCGAGCCAGCGTGACATGAAATCAATCAAGCTGTATCCAAAATATGAAAAAAAATTAGCAGTCATTCATGTTAGCCGCCATTCTCAAACGATTCGATGAAACCAAAAGGCCGAAAATTCAGAGCCATCTAGGTTAGAGTTAGGACACTAATGCCATTTTTGTTTGGTTTGGCCTGGACCCTAGCACATTTATAACAGTGCGCATGAGCAGGATAATGTTTTTTCTTCAGCAATTTCGGAACTGTGTGTGAAATGGTTTGCGATGGTTTAACAAGAGTAATCTAACCATTTAGTAGTTGTCTTTTTCCACATTTATTTGCCGGACTCTCAAAACTACCATAAAAATCTACTTCAATGTATACTATGTTTGTGTAAAACTGTTATATATCTCTCCTGCTTTCTTCAGTTTTAGCATAACAAAATGTATGTGACTGGCATATCTAAAATAAATCACTGCGAAAGGAAAACAGGAATGAAGTTCTAAGACGATTTAAAAAGAAAACCGTTACATTTCAATTGTAGAAATTTGTTACATGCCCGTATCCAACCAGTACAATACTTCTTTTATTGTTAAATCCACTGTTCAAAATGTTGCTGACCCGGCATACCGGGATTACATGCTTGTTATGAACCCCTGGCTGGGGAGGGGGATAATGGTTGACCAGTGCATTAATTGTGAAGGACTAGAACTACGATGACCCACAACTACGGTGAACCCACAACTGTCACGGCATAAACTTCACAAAACTCATCAAACAATAAAAACAACGCAACATTAACTTTTTTTTACGATACAATTAAAAATGTCACAGCGCAAATAAAAAAGTCCCGGCAGAAATGAAAAACTAACGGCAAAAAGTTTACTCAGCCAACAATTGACATGCGCAACGGCGGAAGCAGCTACATACGTCGTATTGGAAACGAAACATTGTGAATGTATTACAAAATGAATACACAGATAGAGTAAGAGAAAACAGGTTGTGGAAATTCCCTAGCCCAAAATGATGGTATTATCAAACATGTTCCAAGGATAATTCATCATTACTTAGTTAACAGATAAATGGAATCATTTGTTTGTTATTTACTATTCAATGCATTTTGGCAGTGGTTTGAAGGTCAATTGGAAGTAATTTGCACAAGACTGACGTAGGGATAAGCTGATTCTGCTCAGTCCGTCAGTCACCACTAGATAGTTCCTGATTGCAATGCTTTCTTTGTCGTTACTCAATATATTTCAACTTATTCTTAATTACATTGTTCAACAGTAAGAGCCATTGGTATGGTTCATAAGTTGTTACTTAGCCAAGCCCTCTTACAATGACCTTTCCGTAGCGGCCCTCATTTCCGCGCGTGACTTTTTTATTTGTGTCGTAAAACAGTAAATGTCGCGTGTTTTTTCTATTGTTTGATGTGTTCTGTGAAGTTTGCGCCTTGACCGTGGCGGACCACCGTACAATACACAGCAATAAACACACAGGCACTTTACATGTTTTTAATCTGATCATTAATACGTTTGTATGTTGCCAGTTGAATGCTTTCATTATTTCCATTCAAATGATTCCGACAGTGATTTCTAAAGATTCTGAAGATAGTTTTCTTTAGCATAATGTTTCTTGCCTTTCCATGCATTTAATTATAACTGTTATTTTTGTTTATGTGGTTTTGCATGAGTGTTATATTCCACAGCATATTTTTTCGAAGCGTCACGAAACGCGCTCCGATATATAGATCAATTTGAATATTCTTAGCATAACAGAATACTTACCTTAATTTTTTATCTACACTACCAGGTTTTGAACACTATAGTGTCCTCACTGTTGGACTTAATTGTGACACACAGAGTTGTTTACCTTTTGGATTCATCGAATCGCTTGAGAAGGACTCGTACAAATAATGGCCAATTTGCTTTCATATGTTGCAAACGACTCGACTGATTTCATGGCACGATGGATCGCAGTTGTCCGCTCTCGACTAGAATTGGAGAATCAACATACATAAACAATGTTAATGAAAAGACTTGCAACATTATGTTGCGAAAATGCAAACTACAAAATATATTCCACCTGTATCATCTATTCATTGTTAAACTTTGCGCTTGGCATGGATTTCAGCATGCGATTAATTCAGATGGTATTCTATCTGAAAGAAATCAAAGCTGAAAATATTCCCTTGTATGCAGGACTTTTAACAGCTAATAGTGATGCCACAGGAGCTTTTTTCTCACTATTATTAGGATATTTATGTGATCGTTTTGGCAAGGCAAAATATTGGATATCTTTTTCGACTATGTGTGGCATTATCGGAATATTTATCTACAGTATTCCTTCAAATGTATTTTTTATGCTATTTGGTCTAACGATACGCGGTGCTTTTAATGGTATGTCTTCAATCAGTACATCAGAAATGGCACGCATGGTGGAACCACGTCATTTGACTACAGCTATTAGTGCTATCAATTTTGGTCTAGCACTTGGAAATACATTTGGGCCTTTATTAAACTTTGCACTTAATGATATTAATTTTGAATTTCATCGCTTTTATATTCATTCAACAAATGCTCCTGGATTTCTCACGTGTGGTTTATTGCTAATTATTCAAATTTTGATCATTCCATTTCTGCATAACAGTGAAGATATTGAAAAGTCAAAAAACAATTATCCTGAAAGTAGCGCATTGATGTCAGATGGATGTGATAGTAACACACTTCTTGAAATTAACAATGAAAACAATAACTCTCTGAAAGGTCAAACTCTTCAAAATTTACCTCAAAACAGCAGCTTATTTTCAAGAAGCTGTTTTATATTACTATCCAATCCTAACTTAGTATTGTTGTATATATGCATCTTTGTTTGGGGAATGATTTTGATGGCATGCGAAGCCTTAATCCCATTGGTTGGTGTTGAATGGGAGAATTTCAGTGTTGATCAGATTCGAATTTGTTATTTCATGACTGGAATTGTTCATTCAATCATTAGCGCGTTATTTATTATATATGGTAGTAGACTGGATGTCTATTATGCTACTGTTATTACTTCATTTGGTCCAACATTAGCATCGTGTATACTACTTTGTATGTACATTTTTCCTAATGTAAAATGGTTGACTTACATATGGGCAGGACTTATTGCAATGACTTGGATAATAGATACTGTGCATAGTAGAACATTAGTTGCTAGATTGGTAACTCTTGAGCTGCAAGGAATTTCTGAAGGTGTTCGTTTAATTCCACGCTCAATTGGTATATTATTTTCTGGGTTTGTTACTTCACTTTGGTTTAACAATACAATAATAACAAGTATTACATTTGCTACAATTACAGGTTCATTATCTTGTGTTCTGATTTTGAGGAAAAAACACTTACTGAAGCCTGATAGAATGGTCATCTAATTATTTTTATTTAAAGCTGTAGATTTGTGTGCAACAGGTAGTTCTTTTACATGCTCCCAAGTATGATGCAAAGGTAAAGTACCAATACAGGATCTTTCTGTCCTGTGTTATAGTGTCTTGGTAATATTTACGACAATTAATTTGTAATCATTGTTGATGCCTACATACTCACTTGTTATTGTTCTCAAGTATCTCATTCTCCGTTCTCTTCTTCTCGTGTGATGTGATAGTCAGTTAGATCACAATCAATAACGGCACAATACATAGTTGTTACACAGACACGACCGTACAGTAAGATAGCAAGAGGTAAATGAGGACAAACAGTTTACAACATGACAGTTTACATGACTATGACACATGAGCGAATTAACACCTATAACGCAACCACTACTATAGAAATTTTTTCTTTAGGCCTGATTACTTAAGAACTTAAGTAAGTTTATTCTACTTTACTTCTTTATGCCCATCATCTATAATGTTCTATAATGTTCTGTTGTAAGTCAATATCAACCATATTTATTATTATTTCTCCCTACTCAATGTACTAATGTAGCATGACACAGTTTACCATTTCCCTAACCAGGGGCGGATCCAGCCAAAAATCTGAGGGGTGCAAGAATTCTTGGGTAGAGGGCGAAGCCCCGTCTATCTAGGGGGTCCAGGGGGCATTTCCCCGAAAATTGTTTGAAATTTAAAACCTCTTAGGATGTCTGTAGCATCGTTTTTGCATATCCAAATCGGACTTTCAAGAGAAACATTTTCTATATAAACATGTTGTTTTTGCATTTTTGAACTGCGCTATCATTACTCATCCAAAAATGTAGTCAAAGCAACGATTTTGTATCGCACTAGTCTTCCACCACAAGTACATGTTTACATTCCATAAGAGGGTTTATACTGGAGAAAACACTTCACATATCATGTTTTTGTCTTCAATAAAAGCTGCTGAAACAAATGACAATCTGCATTCAGAATGATCGTTTTAACTTTCAGCTGAAGATGCAGCTATAGTTTTTTTAATTCATTTTTGAGATCCAACAAAGGAGATATAAGTCTCTCAAGTAAAAACAAAATGAAAATTTGGACTTTCTAAATGTGCCGCATCTCTTAACGCCTAAGCCTAAACAGGATTGTCACTGGGAGTAGTCTCTTTCAACTTTTCTGTATAGTTGATGGTTATTTAAAATACCTTGTATAGGAAAATTGTAAAGAGGTGCAAACCGAGTAAACAATTACAAAGAAAATCAGAAAAAAAGAAAGTTTGGACTCTTTTATAGACTAATTTTATCTCTATGCTTGGAACAGAAGTCGTAATAAGATATATCTCTAAATATTGAGCTGAACCTTGGTAAATGATCATTCCGAAATCGGATTTCCGTTTTGTTGTGTCCGTTATTTTATAGATACCAAGTAATCAAAAGAATCCACGGATCACGCCAAGGAATAGAATCGGCAAAAAGACAAGCAGTGTTTTGACGTTGCATGAAAAATGACCTGTCGTAGAAAATTCAACAGACTCGACAACTTCTAAAGACAGAACCATTGCCTACGACAAGAGTGTTTGGATATAGTCTCGAGTGATCTATTTCACATGCTGGCAACACATAAATGAAGAGACATTACAGGATAACAGGATTCCCTACGCAATAGAATAGAAATAGATAGATAGAAATATATTTCAATCATTCAAACGAAGGAAATTGATTAGAATACAGGAAACTTTTTACATAGATATATGTGTAGCTACAATGATTGAGGTCACCCCTTAAGCAGTGCAGCATGTTTTATGGGGAACTCCTTATTTATCATTTATTCGATTAAATAAGGATAGTAATAATAATAATAATGATTATAATAATAATAATAATAATAATGATTATAATAATAATTATAATATGATAAGATTATAAGAAAGAAATTGAAAGAAAAATCAAGATTGAAGAAAGAAGTATACACGTTTGGATTAGGCGAGCTGTTGCTAGAGTGGCTGAACAAAAAAGATTACGTTGTAGTTAAGTTTCAGGAATTGTTGATAAGTTGCAAGCATAACAGTCTTGAGTTACACAAATAGTATTGTAAATATCAATACAGTATATTTTTAAACGATGTTTGAAGTTTGTAGAGGAACCATCAATGTCTAAGAACTTTTTGTTTCTATTCCAAAGAGATGGTATTCTTTAACTACTCAGGTTCTGCGAAAACTCTGAAGGACATACAATAAGGACCTCTGCTATGCAAACAAACATGTCCCCTTGTCAATTATTAGCTGACGCTTCTATGGTGCCAATATTATATTGGTATCATGCATGAAAAAGGTAATATCCTGGCAGTTGTTGCGAAAGCCGATCGAGAGTGTCTGTGGTTGTAAAGGTAGAACAACTCACTCGCTACTTTACTACGTATTCTGTGTATCATCACACGTTCTGCTTCATTTGCTAAATGTATCCACTAAATTATAGAGTCGTCCTACTTTACTGATACTATAATGTACTATACTATTCACACCTCAATGGCCATTCAGACTCACATAGTATTCCGTCAGAAGTTTCAAAACGTTACTTCCAAATAACGCACACACCGTTCTAGTCGCAAGTCTCCAGCACAACAAGTATATGACCAGCCGCGCTCAACCTACACGCTCCTACACATTACAGATACAGTCCATTTTTCGTAGAATGTCAATAATCTGCCAAAAAAGGATCTGATATTGAAAGATCGATGTAAAAGTAATTGTGTTTTCTTGTTGCTAATTTGAATTTGAAGGGTATTTTTTAATCACTCTAATCGAACAAATCTCTTTCGTCATATGAAAACGCCATTTTGTTTTTTCGACTGAAAATACAAGAACTATCTTATTAATTAAATTGAATGATGGATAGTTTCGTTAAGTTGTAGAGGTATTCAGGCCCGGATAGAGGGGGGGTCTCGTATGTCAATTGACAAACGTTCCTTTTCTCTCAATGACGTAATCATGACGTAATCTGGTTTTCTGCATATCTTGATAAATGAATAATCATGTCTATGAAGTAGGGCCTTTTTAATTGAATGATCATTGTAAACATCATCGCTCCCTACACTTATTCAATTGAGCAGCTTGCATCAATCAAATGATCTCAGCCACTGTGATTGGGTAACGATCAGAGGTTTTGGTTTTATTGTATTTGTCTCATTGTGGTGTTTGGTTTAATATTTTATTCATTGGTTTTATTGTTCGCTGGCTGGTTGTACATTTTATTTGTCAAAGTTAATTTTATGTGTTACTCTTTAAAGTTGTCCGTTAAACATTGTACGTTCAAATTATTTATTGTTCTCTGATTGGTTTTATTGTATTTGTCTCATTGTGCTGTTTGGTTTAATATTTTATTCATTGGTTTTATTGTTCGCTGGCTGGTTGTACATTTTATTTGTCAAAGTTAATTTTATTTGTTAGTCTTTAAAGTTGTCCGTTAAACATTGTACATTCAAATTATTTATTGTTCTCTGATTGGTTTTATTGTATTTGTCTCATTGTGGTGTTTGGTTTAATATTTTATTCATTGGTTTTATTGTTCGCTGGCTGGTTGTACATTTTATTTGTCAAAGTTAATTTTATTTGTTACTCTTTAAAGTTGTCCGTTATACATTGTACATTCAAATTATTTATTGTTCTCTGATGGGTTTTATTGTATTTGTCTCATTGCGGTGTTTGGTTTATTATTTTATTCATTGGTTTTATTGTTCGCTGGCTGGTTGTACATTTTATTTGTCAAAGTTAATTTTATTTGTTACTCTTTAAAATTGTCCGTTAAACATTGTACATTCAAATTATTTATTGTTCTCTGATTGGTTTTATTGTATTTGTCTCATTGTGGTGTTTGGTTTAATACTTTATTCATTGGTTTTATTATTTGCTGGCTGGTTGTACATTTTATTTGTCAAAGTTAATTTTATTTGTTACTCTTTAAAGTTGTCCGTTATACATTGTACATTCAAATTATTTATTGTTCTCTGATTGGTTTTATTGTATTTGTCTCATTGTGGTGTTTGGTTTAATATTTTATTCATTGGTTTTATTGTTCGCTGGCTGGTTTTCGTCGATACTTGACCTTTTGACCCTTCCCTTGTGGTTTGTAGATGTTTGTTTGATTTATCATGTTTGTCAGTTATCTTATCACACTTATCGTATTACAAAGTCAATGTCGTCCGTATGTCTGCAATTTATCAACACAAGCCACTGTTAATGCATCAAAAACTGGTTTCAACTTTCTGTATATACAAAACAATAATTTTCTTTCAATCTCTAGTTCTTTATTTTTATTTAAACCTAATTTAGTTATAAAATATAAGTACTGTAAATATTTAATTTTTTTGCTGTTGATTTTGCTTCTCGCTGGAGACATTGAAACTAACCCTAGTCCTGATGGTACTTCTGGATGTGTGGATGGTGGAGAGGTCTACACTGACACCAGTGGCTTGAAGATCTGCCATCTCAATTCTGGGCAAGGAGGAGTACTCAGAGCCATCTATTTACAAGAGTTGGGACACGCTTTCATGTGCCGCTATCGTCTCCTATTGGACAGATGCCATTCACGTGATTTTTTGGACGCCATTTCCGTACTTTTGGCACCAGGGTTCTTGTTCTTTTGGCGCCAGGTTTCCTGTTTTAAGCGAAGCGCGCGGAAAAATACAACTTGTATCAGTGAAAACAAACATAGGCTATTAAATTATTAATTGTTGTGTTAATAGGCACAATGGTAATCGAAATTAAAATATTGTTTACTATTCCAACTGGGGACAAGAATTAGAAAAAGTTGTCTTTGACTGCAAAGAATAAGCGCAAGAGAGTAAGAGATGTAGTCCATTCTCCACAAACTCCTTGTCCATTTAGCAATTCCAATAGCATAGCATTGATCTGATTTACTTTCGAGCAACATGCTGATGAGATCGATAACAAAGTAATTAAGTATACATTGAAGTAAATTTTATTCTTATTTTGAGAGTCCAGCAAATAAATATGGAGAAAGACAACTAATAAATGGCTATATCGCAAACAATTTCACACAGTTCCAAAATGGCTGAAAAAACACAACATTTTCTTGCACATGCGCACTGCTGTTAAAAACGTGCTCGGGTCCAGGCCAAAAAACAAAAATGGCATGAGTGTCCCAACTCTTGTAAATAGATGGCTCTGGGAGTACTAACTCACTTCGATAACATCATTCATTTCATCGCGGAGCGCTGCCCAGACGTCCTCTGTTTGACAGAGACCTGGCTATCACCTGAGATACCAGACAACCTCATATCTCTGGATGGCTACAATTCTCTCATCAGGTACGATAACAGTGGTCAATTTGTTGGCAAACAAGGAGTTTTAATTTATGTAAAATTAGGATATTTATTTAAAGTTCCAACCACATACAATGATTTTAATTTAATGAGTACTACAATAGAACTCCAAATACCACACACTCGAAACAATTTATTTATTACATGTATATATAGACATCCACACGCACACATAGATTATCTAGACGAATTTTCCAATTTTTTAGGTTATTTAGACCATAACAATAAATCAAGCGTAATTTTAGGAGATTTTAATATTAACACACTAAATATCAATTCATCCTTAACAAGGAAGTTAACCTCAATCCTAACAGAAAACAGTTTTAATCAACACATTACATCCCCCACACGAATAACCGGCTCATCGTCCACCTGCATTGACTTAGCCATTTCTAATCTAGACAGCGATCAAATCAAAGCAGGCGTCACTTTCGATATATTGGCTGATCACCAAATGAACTATTTAATTTATAACACTATTTCTCATAAACCTGTACATAACCACAAACTTACCTTAACACGCAATTACAAAAATTTAGATACACAGTCACTTAATCTGGCCATACAACAAACTAATTGGGAATTCCTAGATTATTTCACGGATGTGAACGAGGCATACTATGCTTGGCAATCCATGTTTAACACCATTGTGAATCAGTTTGCTCCTCTCAAGAAAATTAGAATCAAATCAAGGAACCACCATATTTATTTAGATGATCATGCTATTATGTTGAGGAATAAGCGTGACAACTACCACAAATTATTTATTAGGACTAAAGACATAACATTTTTTAATTTATTTAAGCATTCTAGAAATGAATCTACGAAGTATTTTAGGCTATGCAAAAGAACTTATTATTGTAAAAATATATTAGAAACAAAACAAAATCCAAAACAAATGTGGAAGTTTTTAAAACAATTATTACCAAACAAGAGAAAAAATGTAAATATCAATGAAATCAATATAGATGATAAACCTATTACGAATACATTAACAATAGCAAATGAATTTAATAGTTACTTTTTAGAAATACCAAGCAAATTAGCCTCATTAATTCCATCGTTAGATAACTACAACCCAATTACTTTAGCAAAATCTTATTTAAATTCTGTATCAAATATACACACTCTAGCAAATCAATTTAAATTTAATTTAATTTCGAAGTCAGACACGGAACACTTAATTTTTAAACTTCCCCAAAAACGGTCAGTTGGTATTGACCAAATCGAAACGCGCATTTTGAAACTAACGGCGCACAGTATTGCACCGTCCTTAACAAAAATATTTAACCTTTCTCTCAGTAGTGGTGTCTTCCCGGAGGCACTCAAAACTGCTAAGGTTTCTCCATTGCACAAGGGAGATACCATCACCGAGAGAACAAACTATCGCCCAATCTCCGTACTCCCTGTTATCTCGAAACTTTTAGAAAAAGCTGTATATATGCAATTTAACCATTATCTGTCTCTTCACAATTTACTCACAACATTTCAATCTGGTTTTCGTAAAAATCACTCAACAGATACTAGCATTTTAAACTTTTCGGAGTTTTGTTACGATAATATATTTAATCATAAATTAATAGGTGTAGTCAGCATTGACTTAAAAAAAGCTTTTGATACTGTAAATTTTTATATTTTATTGGACAAATTACAATTATACGGTAGTGATGAAAATAGCTTAAATTTTTTCAGATCATATTTAATAAATAGAAAACAAATTGTAAATATAAATAATACTAATTCTAATTTAGGTACAATAAAACATGGCGTTCCTCAAGGATCGATCCTTGGGCCATTACTATTTTTAATTTATATAAATGATATTTCTGATTCTGTACATAATTGTAACATTAATTTATATGCTGATGACACTTTATTATATGTCGCAAATAAAAATGTAAATATTATTGAACATTCCTTAGTAACTGACTTGAACCAAATCTACGGCTGGCTATGTGCCAATAAACTAACATTAAATGTCGTTAAAACAAATTGTATGATGATAGGCACTAAACCAAACTTGAAAAAACAAGATGCAAACCATGATTTTCAAGTGAAGTTGAATGACGAACCTGTTAAGCGTGTGTATTTATTGAAGTATTTAGGTGTCTTAATCGATGAAAACCTGCTATTTGATGACCATATTGATTGCATAATTAAGAAAATCAATAGAGGGTTGGGTGTCCTCAAATTTATAAGACGTTTCATTCCGCAAGAATCAGCTCAATTAATTTATAACTCTATTGTTTTGCCACACTTTGATTACTGCGCTGTCGCATGGGGGAATTGCAAAGTCCAACATCTTGACCGCCTCCAGAGATTACAAAACAGAGGAATGAGGACAGTACTCCGTTGTAATTATCGCACTCGAATCTCTGATATGCAAAGCCGGCTTGGCTGGCTTTCTGTCAGAGACAGAATAACCTCACACCAACTAATGCTCACTCACAAACTAAAATTCAATCTAGCTCCTCCTCTGCTCTCCCATATATTTCAACAACCAAATACGACCAAGACAAGATCTCACACCCATAATGACATATACATCAAGTCAAGCCATCGCCACTCATTTCAATATGCTGGTGCTCACAAGTGGAATGATCTACCGTCTACAATGAAGGAGGTTTCCAAAAGGAAAAGTTTCAAAAGTCTCCTTGAGAAGCATTTAAATACCAATAAAATTACAGCATCTAATAACTGTTAAGTTTCGTATTTAATTAACCTTGCAGCTGTACATATATCATGTATTATTGTAATCAATTATTTTATGTTTATTCTCTATTTTATTACGTAAATCAGTCCTGTGAAAAAAAGTTATTGTAAAACTTATCAGGTTCTGAATAAATGATGATGATGATGATGATGATTAACAATTGACCTACTTTGATAACAATCGACATGATTTCTGTTTGGCACCTGATTGGTTAAAGATTGAAATTTTGATTCTCTTCGATAACAATTGACAAACTTTGTAATAATCGTGACATAGAAAATGTCAAACTGCAGATTGAGGCAAGTATTTGATTGGAAGAAACTCAAGCCTATCCTTGCTTTACGCAATATGATTGGTTCGTAAACAATTGACAAACTACTTCAATCTTGGGCATATTTGACAGAGAGATAATCTGAACAAGGGCACATGATCGTTAAAGAAATTCAAAAACAACGAGCGGTAAACTTACTTGTTTTTGACACACGGTCATTTTGTTGGCGTGCAGTCAGGAGCCATGATTGCTGTTTTGAACACCTACTCACTTAGTATACAGTATATTCGAACATTTAAGCTATAATAAGAGCTTTGATACGTGGTGGAGGAATATCATAGAAGGACGTCAGACGGCGAACGTTATTTTAGTTTTGGCCAAATCGTAAAATCGATTCAAGTTGTCATTTTCCCATATTTATGTTCTCGAGAATATGGAATTACCAATGCGACTGTTAACTTTGTGAAACAAAAATAATTGGTATCTCGCTATTCATTTACATTATTGGTTTGCTTTACAAGTTTATCGCAGCTTAATGAATTGTTTACTAAGCTACACTTTTTTTTCTGGATGCCTAATTATGAACTGATATCCAGATTTAGCAAACTGGGTAATCATAAATTGAGAAAGAGATGTTGGCTTCTTTCCTATATTATGAGCCTACTGTATCAATACGAGATGAATATGATCACTGCTCAAATGATCTCATGTACGTTTGTTTTGATTTTGATTTATTGGATTGTGGAGAACCGTAGAACTGATTCCAGCGGCGATTAGCTACGATTAGTAGTCAAAGATCAGAGGGAACATCAGTGCTGTTTGTTGATGATTAATTTAACAAGCTAAATATACTATTTAATTTATATTTTATCACTATGCTTTCAAATTTGATTGAACAACGTACATATTACATAACATATATTTACACTTTCGCCAAGATAGATTTCAGTCTGCACGCAGGCTAATATTGCCTTGATTTGGTAACTTAATGTAACGGTATCAAATTTAGAAATAGAAACAATAAAATATTCCCTTTTTATTAAACAAAATAAATGATGAGGGGAGTTGCTGGTGCCGGGGGACTGTTAAATGACTATTTATTTCTTCTTCCAGGGCCATTGCAGTAGGGAGGGTTTCGTACCCTAATATGGGCGTGGCGATTTGATTACGTCATTTTGACAGGGGTATTCAAAATCCTGTATCCGGGCCTGGAGGTATTGAAGTATTGATAGTCCAGTGTATGCATCAAAGCAGTCTTGCAAATAACCGAGATTTGCAAATTAAACAAAGGTTCTTAGTATATTGCCCTCATCAAGATAATATACAACAACTGCGAACAATGAGAGCAAATGACTCATGGTGTCTATACATCCCATATCTGTCACATGTGTTGTATATACTGTAGTATGTTTTATCTGTCCATTCTTTGTATTCTCCTTCAATGACTTTCCAATACTAGCAACAAGAGTACTATGCAATTTAATAAATCATTGCACGAACGTTGCCATAAAAGATCCAAAAGATCACTATCCATTGTTTTTACACAATGCGGTATAGCCTAGTTGACTTTACTAATAGCAGTAGTGCATGAGATCAGATAACACAGCAATGGCTAAACAGTAAGTTATCTATTACCCGATCTATTATTCCTCCACACATAGAAATCTATACTTGAAATTCATACAGCGCTAACGTCAGACAAACCAAGAAAACAGGTGACATATCAGCTTGATACAATGCAACACATAATAATTGATTACAGTATAGATCATTATGGCGCTTATGATATTTCACGGCGAACGTATAATAGAGAAAAGCAGTTGAGATCTTACGTAAGGTGAGATATATATTTAAGTATACCAGTATTATTAATAACTAGATATTTGAGAAGAAGATGCAGTACATAAAAAGACTTACAACAGTTCCTTTACGAAGTAGAAAATACAAAATATATTCCAGCTGTATCATCTATTCTTTATTGAATTTTGCCCTTGGTATGGATTTCAGCATGCGATTAATTCAAGTTGTTTTTTATCTTGAAGAAATTAAAGCCAAAAATATTCCTCTGTTTCAGGGACTTTTAACAGTTAATAGTGCTGTTATCGGAGTTCTTTTCTCCCTATTATTCGGATATTTATGTGATCGTTTTGGTAAAGCAAAATATTGGACTTCTTTTTCAACTACACAGCAAAAATTGAAAACAAGCATATCCTAAAATTCTTGTATTGACAGATTTTTTTCTCCAAATAAGAATATAAAGCTATATGATTTGAGGCGTCACTAGTTTCAAGTAGGATAGGGCCAATATTCTTGAAATAAGAATTCCATGCTTCTATGTTTTCACACTGCTAAATAACTGTTCTGTAAAATGTGTCAAAGTTCCCAAAATTATTAGCCTGCGTGCAGACCTATTGTTTCATCCAACTGCGTCCTTTCAAACTGAGACCCAGGTCCTCATTCAAAGGCGCGGTATGAAGATTTGAAAGAAAACAGAAAACTGTGACCGTTTGCATTTGCAGTTTACGACTTTACAAACGCAGAGAACATCAAGATGTTTTCAACCTGCCATGGCTTTAACTTTAACTTGTAAAGATGCTTCAAATGATATGATATTTACGCGAGGAATTATAAAAGGTGAAAACATGGAATTGGTTAGGCCTATTTGGTTTATGAAAACGCGATGGAATGACACCGCCATTGGCCAACAAGGAAGTTCATTTAAACCTAGCCTGAATGTTGTCTTTCCTCGAACATTATTTTGTGGGATTTGACTTTGGAGATTCAAGTGTAAGAAAGGTAGGTCTATTATACTTTGTTATTCTATGCGTTTAATAATTCAACGTTGACTTTTGTCTGCCAACTAATTTAGAACGCCTAAAGTCAGGAGGACAAATTGCATTCTCAGGGTTTCATCCCAAGCCAGCATCAAACTTCAAGGGTGATTCTTGAAGTAATATTATCTAGCATGTGTCTTTTGACTCTCATTCTCAAAATGCTTTGATTATTTCATTGACCACGTACCAAGAACTGATGTGGAACGATCCCATTATTATTATAATACCACGGCTCAATTTTTATTATTAGAATTTATATTAGACTTCATAATATCAATATTTGAGAGATTCCAACGACCATCACATAGGATATTATATTTTATTAACTTCACTTTAGATTTTATAGTAAAATTAGAGACAAAAATAAGATTTGCTAGATTATGGTGCTTCAAATTTCACCTAAGTTAACTAGAAGGACGATTCTTGAAGTAACGTATCATAATCTAACAAGTATCATTTTTGATTCTCATTCTATAAATGCTTTGATTATATTCTTGACCACGTACGAAGAACTGACGTAGAATGATACCATTATTATTATATTACTATTATTATTTTACTCCTATTATTATAATTTATATCAGACTTCATATTATCAATAATTGAGAGATTCCAACGACAATCACATAGGATGTTATATTTTATTAACTTGACTTTAGTTTTTATAGTAAATTGGAGGCAAAAATATGATTTGCTAGATTATGGTGCTTCAAATTTCACCTAAGTTAACTAGAAGGACGATTCTTGAAGTAACATAACATAATCTAACAAGTATCATTTTTGATTCTCATTCTATAAATGCTTTGATTATATTCTTGACCACGTACGAAGAACTGACGTAGAATGATACCATTATTATTATATTACTATTATTATTTTACTCCTATTATTATAATTTATATTAGACTTCATATTATCAATAATTGAGAGATTCCAACGACAATCACATAGGATGTTATATTT
The DNA here is from genome assembly GCA_916610825.1 of Haliclystus octoradiatus. Lineage (NCBI taxonomy): Eukaryota > Metazoa > Cnidaria > Staurozoa > Stauromedusae > Haliclystidae > Haliclystus > Haliclystus octoradiatus. Next base: position 20,700,863 of record OU744450.1, on the reverse strand, counting down.
TATTAACTTGACTTTAGTTTTTATAGTAAATTGGAGGCAAAAATATGATTTGCTAGATTATGGTGCTTCAAGTTTCACCTAAGTTAACTAGAAGGACGATTCTTGAAGTAACATAACATAATCTAACAAGTATCATTTTTGATTCTCATTCTATAAATGCTTTGATTATATTCTTGACCACGTACGAAGAACTGACGTAGAATGATACCATTATTATTATATTACTATTATTATTTTACTCCTATTATTATAATTTATATTAGACTTCATATTATCAATAATTGAGAGATTCCAACGACAATCACATAGGATGTTATATTTTATTAACTTGACTTTAGTTTTTATAGTAATTTGGAGGCAAAAATATGATTTGCTAGATTATGGTGCTTCAAATTTCACCTAAGTTAACTAGAAGGACGATTCTTGAAGTAACATAACATAATCTAACAAGTATCATTTTTGATTCTCATTCTATAAATGCTTTGATTATATTCTTGACCACGTACGAAGAACTGACGTAGAATGATACCATTATTATTATATTACTATTATTATTTTACTCCTATTATTATAATTTATATTAGACTTCATATTATCAATAATTGAGAGATTCCAACGACAATCACATAGGATGTTATATTTTATTAACTTGACTTTAGTTTTTATAGTAAATTGGAGGCAAAAATATGATTTGCTAGATTATGGTGCTTCAAGTTTCACCTAAGTTAACTAGAAGGACGATTCTTGAAGTAACATAACATAATCTAACAAGTATCATTTTTGATTCTCATTCTATAAATGCTTTGATTATTTTCATTGACCATGTACCAAGAACTGATGTGGAATGATCCAATTATTATTATTATTTTACCATTATTATTATTATTACTATTATTATAATTTATTAGACTGCATAATATCAATAATTGAGAGATTCCAATGACCATCACATAGGATATTATATTTTATTAACTTCACTTTAGATTTTATAGTAAAATTAGAGACAAAAATAAGATATGCAAGGTTATGGTGCTTCAGTTTGCGTGCTAACAAAGGTCCATCACATAGGATATTATATTTTATTAGCTTCACTTTAGATTTTATAGTAAAAGTAGAGACAAAAATATGATTTGCTAGATTATGGTGCTTCAAGTTTCACCTAAGTTAACTAGAAGGACGATTCTTGAAGTAACGTAACATAATCTAACAAGTATCATTTTTGATTCTCATTCTATAAATGCTTTGATTATATTCTTGACCACGTACGAAGAACTGACGTAGAATGATACCATTATTATTATATTACTATTATTATTTTACTCCTATTATTATAATTTATATTAGACTTCATATTATCAATAATTGAGAGATTCCAACGACAATCACATAGGATGTTATATTTTATTAACTTGACTTTAGTTTTTATAGTAATTTGGAGGCAAAAATATGATTTGCTAGATTATGGTGCTTCAAGTTTCACCTAAGTTAACTAGAAGGACGATTCTTGAAGTAACGTAACATAATCTAGCATGTATCATTTTGATTCTCATTCTATAAATGCTTTGATTATTTTCATTGACCATGTACCAAGAACTGACGTTGAATGATCCCATTATTATTTCATTACCATTATTATTATTGCTACTATACTATTTACAATTTGCACGTCAGTTAACTAGAAAGTGGATCAATTTAATTTTAAGTAAATTTCATCATATATTAATGAGCTGTTATCATCTTTATATTATTGGCATTGCTACTCTATTATTGTGTCCTTTCTCCAGTTTTAACTGAGGATATATTTTTCACTTACTCAACTCTTTTTTGTTTGCTTTTTCACCAGGAACACATATCTGTTACTTGGTTTAACTTTTCATTTTGGAAATATACTATACCATCCATCTATCGTTCTTGGCAATGCCAATGTGTGTTTTTATTGGTAGAACCATACTCAAGAACTTTGTACTGTCAATAATGAACTATATTGAAGTTAGATGGTAATCTCATAAATAACAAATTACTATTATAATCATCGTATATAGTCTAAATAATCTTGAGCTTTGTTAAATAGGCATAAAACGTTTTTATTACATTTAACTACTAAAATGATGTATTAAGTGATATGTATTGAAGTTACATTAGTTCTTGTTAATTGAGTCTAGTAACAAAATATGTAAACACTTTTGGAATTATTCATGTTGATTGTTGAATAAAATGTTTGATATTTGATAAATGAACTATAATATTTTAATTAAAATCATGATTTTAATCAAGTTATATCGTTTGTTGTTTGGATTATGATTCTATTTCTGCCAGGAAAGGGCTATAATACCGTATTAGGTTGAACATAAATATACTCCAATAAAGAAAAAAGCCAATTGAAAGGAGAATATTATTGTTGGAAGGTGCGAGAATCTCTGATTCTATGTAGACAATTATTCTTGAAACAAGAAAATAGCGGCAATTAACAGCTAAATTCAATTGAATAGCGTGTGAAAAAAAAAGAAAATTTCGTCTTGAAACAACAATTTATATTCTTACACAATCCAAATATTCTTACCTCACGGAACAGCCAAATATTGTTGTTTCAAGGAAATATATTCTTGATACTTATAAAAAGATTCTTGTAAGTGATTTTAAGGATTTTGCTGTGTATGTGTGGCATTATCGGCATATGTATCTATAGTATTCCTTCAAATGTATTTTTTATGCTATTGGGCCAAACAATACGCGGTGCCTATGTTGGAATGTGGTCAATTAGTACATCAGAAATGGCGAGAATGATGGAACCACGTTATTTGACAACTTCTCTTAGTGTTATCAATCTTGGATTAGCGCTTGGTGCTGCTTTGGGGCCATTATTAAACTTTGCACTTGATGGTATTAATATTGAATATCGTGGATTTTACATTCATTCGACAAATGCTCCTGGATTTCTTACGTGTGGACTATTGTTAGTTATTCAAATGTTGATCATTCCATTTCTACACAACAGCGAAGATGTACTGGATAAATACAACAACAATTGTACTGAAAGGACCGCATTGATTCCAGACGAAGGAAAGGAGAATTACACAGTTGAAGTTAACAATGAAAAGAATTCTTTAACGAAAATCAAAATTGTTCACATGAAACCTCAAAATGATACCGTTTTCTTAAGATGTCGTCTTTTATTATCCAATCCAAATTTATTACTGTTGTACATATGCATTTTGTTTTGGGCAATGATTTTGATGTCCTCTGAGGCTTTGCTCGCATTGGTTGGCGTTGAATGGGAGGATTTCAGTGTTGATCAGATTCGTATTTGTTACGTTATCACGGGAACAACTTATTCAATGGCAAACGCTCTATTTGTTGTCTATGGAAATAGATTCAATGAGTTCTACGCAACTGTGGTAACATCATTTGGTCCAATGGTGGTATCATGTATGTTACTATGTATGTATTGTTTACCTGCTACAAAATGGCTGACTTATATATGGGCAGCGCTTATTTCAATGGCATGGGTAGTTGATACTGTCAACAGTAGGGCATTAATTTCTAAATTGGTTCCAGTGGAAATGCAAGGATTTTCTGAAGGTGTTCGTTTACTTCCACGTTCAATTGGATTATTGATCGCTGGTTTCTCAACTTCACTTTGGTATAATCATACAGTATTAATCAGTATCACATTTGCTGCAATTACAGGAATACTATCTTGTGCTCTGATTGGAAGGAGAAAACACTTACTAAAGCCTGAAAGAATGGTTATTTGACAAATGCTATTAGGAAGAAAATTAAAATTAAAATGTGAACTTCCGAGAAACATTACCTTGGACTATTCGAATAAAATATTCGCGGCGGACGTTCCTTAATTGTCACACGTTTGTTTTCAGGAATACATAAGCAAGTTTTCGAAAATTGTGCTAGAAGCACAACAAATTGAGCTCAGTGACAAACAATTACATTTTAATACCCACTGGGTGGAGAAAATGATATCATCCACGTCAGACTAAGTGTTCACATTTTGTAACCAATCGAAGAGTTATACTTTCAAGAACGAATTATATAGTTGTTTACCAAAGAGGGCATTTTGTTAGCCTGATAATGCGTAAGAAAAATTGTAATATTCAGGTGGCGGTTTAAAGCAATATGGTGAAATTGCACTAGCTTCCATTGTGTGAAGTCATGGAAGGGTGTGTGTGTGTGAGTGTCATTTTTATTTAGTTCGTAATTTACAGTAAATACAATCACATGAGCTATATATATAAGCTTGTTTGATTGGGAATAATCTACATTGAATACTTAAAATGCATTATGAATATAAAATGATATAAATAAGTCAATTGTGAATTTATTCGTATGATTACTTAAAGAAACTATTTTGAATAAGAAAAAAATAAGAAAAATTCACCTTTTTAAATTCGCGAGCTATTTTGAATTTCTTATTTTAAGAAACTGTTTTGCATATCTCATTTCAAGAAAATGTTTTGAATAAAATAAGAAAAATATATCTTTTCAAAGCCGGGAACTTCCAGCGTAGACTAATCTTGTCTTCCGGGAACTATTTCGAATAAATAAGGAAACTAGACATGCACAATGCACATAGTTCTTTCTGCATGTAATTCATGAGATAAATAATTTACTGCGCCACTCCTATTCCTTCTTCAAGATAATACTAAATCGCAAATATTTCTGTGCAAGGTGGATTAGACGTAAAATAGAAATCAAACGTTACCTTGCTTCCATTTTTTCAATGTGAATATAACTGAAGGCATATTATAATAATAATAATAATAATAATAATTCATTAAGATAAATATTTACAAGTGAGTACTATTGAAATGTCTTGTTCTGCTTGTACAAGTTCAATTTTTAAAGTTATACTTTAAAAAATTTACAGTTCCCCAAATAAGAAAGGCATAAAAACCAATTGATAATCTGAAAATCAGTCGTTATGTAAAAATGATGTAAAATGCCAATGAAAATATTAAAGGGTAATCGGCTTTGGCAACACAGATCGTTCAACATTGATTACTTTCATGTCAACTACATGGCAGTCAATTTGCATAAGTTGGACAAACCGATTTGAAGGATCTAAACCAGTATCTGCAAAAAGGTTAAATAAGTTTAGAATAAACCAAGATAGCAAGTACAATTGCAGTATAACTTGTATCATTTCAGGAAGTTAAATAATGTGAAGTGGATATGGTATGACAAATAATTTTGACACGTAAATACGTAACACAAAACCGATCTGACAACACGGGGATTTTATAATAATAATTTTGACGGAATGGAGGAGACTTTCTCGCATTAAACAATAACATCTTTGGATATTCTCGAATAAAAAGAGCACTTGAAAATGGCATGTCACTGTATAGCATGCGAAATGTGCATTGAAGCCCCAAGTATTTGGATTATCGATTGTTCGTTTGTAGGTTCCCATTTTAAACCATTATAGTGGACATTTTATGTTTACTCCAATAGATAAATGGATATTTTGCATCGTCTTGTTTTGGCTACTGGCCTCTCAGGTCAGTTGTTAACTTGTTAGTAAAATAGGAGAAACCTCAACAGCAAAAATCCAATTTTTTGTTATGTTTTTTGATGAATAAGAGGCAATTCATCAAAGGGGTATTTTTAGGAAAGTGTCAGCAATAAATATCCCACTTAAATATAACTGAAAAGTGAAATCAAAGAAATTTCATTAATTGACACTCCATTGAAAAGCAGTTATGATAAATTTCAAATCCATGCTTCTGATAAAATTATCGACTCTGGTATAAGGTTTCTCTCATTTAGCCCCAAATAAAGTTTATCAGTAGGCGGCTTACCGTTTGTTGCAGGTAGCATGAAGGATACTTTCGGTCGTTGTGTGTCGTTATATCGTTTTGCAGGTAAAATAAAATGATCCTGAAAGTGAGAATTTATACAGATAAAAATATCTATAAACATATCGCAAACATTTTTCTGAATTTGGACTGTAGCATTTTCCTTAAATCGTTAATTTTGCTATCGTTCGGGGATCAAGAAGCGATGAATGGAATGTTTGGCTGTTACCATTATTCAACAAAATTTTCAGATTCCCAACAGCTTTCTTTTAGGGAGTTCCTTTAATTTTTTCCCCTGGAATCGGATGGTTGGTGTGATTATTCGTTCAACAGATATGTGAATTTACTTCAAAAGTGCAATAACAACTCTGCATCTCTGCATCATTCTACCGTTTTTCTGAACCTCGGAATTTCCAACACAAAGGCAAGATTGTTGTTTACTGGCATCAAAACATATTAAGCAAAGTTGAATTGCTTTCAAAGCTAAACTGGTTCTTGATTGAGATGTTAACATCGTTTCAAGTAGTTTAGATTCTGCAAGATGTCAAGAGAACCGACAATATCATAAGGAACAAAACACGAATTGCAACAAAGGGAGCCGTAATCGGTGTGTTTTGTGAATAATTTATGACACAATTTTGAATTTTACAGTGAAAAATAATATTGTAACTGGGATTTTTACAATAGAGAAAATATAATTTGTATACTTACAGGTCTCAATGACATCACATAAAATGTATCATCTTCACGGTTGATTGAATCTGCCAATGTACTAAAATATAGCATGATATTATTATAACGCTCAGAAAAATCATAAAGAGACTGATATTTGTAAACAAAAGCAAATTAACGGTTATGACTGGTACCTGGATAGGTAATTTTACTAATTTTCTTACATCTAATAGTCGAGTATTGAAACAATTAAGTAACCAAGTGGGATACTTGATGAACATCTTATCGCAGTACGTCAAAAGAGCTTTATCAAGTTGTGAAGGAAACAAAGTGAAGAAATGAATCATAAGACAGCACAAAGCATCCAACACAAGTTATTCAATTTCATATTTTCTAGAAATTCGTAGCATTCTCATGCAGACAACAGAAACGGAATAATTGATCAGTGTTTAACTTACCTTCCACCAGGATATACAACCATGTCGTGTTTGTTCTGTTCTAATGTATTAAATGCTTCTCTGGTGAGAACATGCTCATTTTTTGGTAATTTTGCAACTGGTTTCCGTAATCTACATCAATAAACCAAAAACTCATCAATAAACTAATAACGGAGTAATACTAGGTGTTACAGATTGTAATGGATTGCTGCATTCATTTATTACCATACTATATAGAAAAACAGTTATTAGTTTAATTTCTCATTCAAGTCAATACATGCAAGAAAGGCAATTTACAGCACCTTACAGTATTGCAATGAATGAGACAATATCAAAGTTTGCAGGAAATGAAATTTACCTTGGATTCACAACTTTATACAGCTCTTTCTTGCTACGATTTTGAGTGCAATTCTCGCTGAGCTTTCCAGTGACACTAGCATTGGAATGTGGCTGAATAAAGGCAAATATATAAGGTTGATCAGTAAACCATCAATTCACAATACGAGCTGTCAGACTGCAGTTTATCATATTAGTGGCTATTATCTTATGCTTAATTTCATCACCAACTTCTTTTTTCCCTCTCATAGTAGCAATATTTCTAATGAGTCATGGCAAGAAGCACATGCTGATAATTACAAAATTATCTAATAACTTAAAGTCTATACAACTTGTCCAATGTCCAAGTTTCTAAAATATAACTTGATTGATTCTAGCAGTAAGCTTCAAACGTTTGAATTAGAATAAACGTACAATCTGAACCATGCCATTTTACCTTGCTTACAATACTTTCCTTAAGCGGCTTCAAGAAAATATAGTAGTTGAATAATTGTATACGTATAAGCGAATGTCGGTCATTTAATAGCTAGCTCATGAAATGTGTTTTGAAGGGTGTGTAGAGTCAAACCTGCTAAATTATTAACAGATGTGAAGTTGTAATATTTTTTTTTCAATTATGAAATTGTTTAATATAGCCTATATTTTATTATGCAAAGTTGATCAATATAAGGTGAAATTTGGTTAAAAATAGTAAAATTGAGCATGTGCGTAGTAATCATGTAATCATTAACACATGTGAAAGGAGGATTAGCTCAGATGGCAGATCAACCGAACTTCAGATCGATCATATCTGATCGACTGTGGTTCAAATCCCCTGAACATCAACTCAGCCTTGACTTTATCTGAAACATCAAATGAGTACCATCTGAGGATGGCGAATGGAATGGTCCAGAGGGAATTGCATTGTGAGTAGCTGCGGCGCATCGTTGCACATTGACAATCAAGACCTATCTGCCATGATCTGTTGAAATTGATCTGCAGTGTCGCGGCTGAAATCAACAAAGAGCTTTTAAAATCATTGCTCTCAGCGAAAAAGCCACTTATCTAGAAACAGAGGAGTGGTACGGGTGCCTTCGGTAGGGCGACACCGTCTACATTACTTTTTTTAACACATGTAGGCTATATAGTGGCCACCTTAATAATACACATCAAGCATTATTATACTAAATCAAACCTCTATATAGTTTCCACCTCTCTATAGCAATCAATTACTATAGATCCTATAGGTGATATAGTATATCTATATGGTATAGTATATAGTATAGATCATTATAGGCTACATATGTTTCGCTTTATGTAAAAAATACACCCATTGATTTACCTTTGACGCCTGTTTCGATTTCAGTTGCTGTTTAACCAAACCTTCAAGTGCTTCTGTAATCCTGCTAACATCTGTCTTATTGAAAACTGTTTGACAATCCCATTGTTCAAGAATACTCATTAAATTTATCTTTTTATGTTGATGTTTATCGTGACCTTCCTTGGTTCCTTTCTTTGATCTCTTTGTCTGAATCAAGTCTTTCCTGTCATTTTTAGGTTCCGATTCTTTTTTTAACGGAAAGAGTATCTCTGATTTAAATACTTTTTTATGAAGTGATGTTGTTGCTTCTAAATCATCCAAGACATTATTACGGTAATTAACGTCTTTGCTTGATATTGTTGTATAGTCTTGTACATTTAGTAAATGCCTCCCAATATGCACATCTGATGAGTACGCTATCGGTAACTGTTTTGATACACCCAATGAAGGCCTGAATAAATCAGTTTGGATAAATAAATAAATAAATAAATAAATAAATAAATAAATAAGCAAAACAACACCTCACATACATATTGGTTCAAAAATATCCAGTTCTTTAGTTAAAGGAGAAAAAATATACTTATAAAAGTGATTATATTATAAAGTATTATTATATTATCAAGTTAGTTTAATTTGGTTAAATAATGTATGTTTAGTTTTTAATAAGTTTAAAAAATACTTGCTAATAAAAAAAAATTAAAAAAAAAAATTATAAAAGGAAAGATTTAATATAATAATAACAATTAATAATAATAATAATAATAATAATAAAAATAATAATAATAATAATAATAATAATAATAATAATAATAATAATAATAATAATAATAATAATAATAATAATAATAATAATAATAATAATAATAATAAAAATAATAATAATAATAATAATAATAATAATAATAATAATAATAATAATAATAATAATAATAATAATAATAATAATAATAATAATAATAATAATAATAATAATAATAATAATAATAATAATAATAATAATAATAATAATAATAATAATAATATCATATATCTTCATTTCAATCATACTCAGAATATGACTGTCGTTCACCTCTTAAGCACTTGTGTTTGTAAGTGTTTGTCTCTTTGAGAGACGTGCTATTTTAAATTTACGAAATACGATTAATAATCAGAAAAAGAAAATACATGTACACCAACGAGGAATCGATCCCTGGCCTGACTGCAGATACTCTACCATTGAACTACCAAATTACGCATGGTGCAAACCACTAATAAAAAGTAATTAACATCTTGTAATAAAATCAATCAGTGCTTCTGTGTTGTGCTATGGTCACAACAATGCTCATGTGACTGACATATGACATATCAATGTATCATGTATGGCCAGTTTTCCTGTGCCTAATTTTAGAGTAACGTGTTAGTCAAACCTTTATGTCATGTACGAATGATTAATATGATATGATTCCAGAAATACTGTATTCTGAGATAAGTTTTATCACAATATGTGATCAAATTGTGATCTTACCGTAAGTTACTAATATTGAGTGTTAAAAGAAATAAAACAGCAACCAAACATGTTGTTTTCTTTATATTATTCGTCATTGAATCTGTTGTATTCGATGGTTGATATTTGAGTGTTGTATTCTGCAAAGAATAGTACAATGGAATTTATATTAACATGTGAGAATTGAACAGTGAATAGGACCAGCATAAGAATATATCCAAGAACCAAGGGGGATTCACGTTAAAGATTTAACCGTTCAAGTGCAAGTCGAAACCGTCAACAGTTTTCCTAATTTACATCTTATCGACAATTGTTGAACAAGGGATTGACTTCAACATAGATTTTACGGTTCACTAAATCAACCTGCAGCAAAGAGGGAATCAATTCTTATCTGAATTGCACTTAATCGGGTCACACTGCATCCCAATGCAAAAAAAACTTGTAGAGTTTGTGAATTTCATGAATTGTTCATGAACCTCCTTAACTTTACGAACTGCTGATGAAGACCATATAAACAAGAGTTCACAAACGTTAAATGACCTGTTTATGATTGAGCAGTTCATGAAAATTAGGCCAATCACTGTCCATGAACTTATTTCCGTGCAGTCAAATTACAGGTAAATTAAACAAACTATTTAATAGAGTTCAAACGTCTGATTTTTGAACTTGAACAATTTAAGTACTCTCAAAGAAGGCAAACTTACCGCTGACTCTAAAGAGGACACTTTTATTTTCAGATTCTCATTTTCAAGTTTTAATTCCGTATTACATGTAGTGAGTAGATGAATTCTTTCTTCTAGTGTTTGTAAGTACTAGATAAAAGGCAAAAACAAAATGGCTGGTTAATAAATAACAATTCCGAGAGAAGATAAATAAATTGGTCAACCTTGAAGGCATAAAATTGACCATCGCCTTGCGGGTTCAAAGTTGAAAAGTGAATGCCATTTTTCAAGCCACAAGTAATGTACTGGATCAGTGCATATTCAAAGACCGAGCGCAAATCGCAAGCGTTTAGTTATTTTGAAGATTTTTGGTAACTGCCGCAGCTTGTTGTGTGTTGTTGTACAAAAGTCGCATTTAAACATATTCTTAATGTTTTTTGTTGTCAACAGTGAGTAATGGCAGCCCACTACGCTGCTTCGGACTAATTTGGTAATTATGACATCATAGACAGTAGGCCTACGATGTAGGAATGCAAATATTGTTGGAATTTATAACCATGTGCACTTTATGATAAAATTAAACTTGATAAAATAAAAATTATTTGCTTATGTTTTTGTACCATTGAATTTGTTGTCTTTGTGTATTCTATTCAGCCTACCTCTTTCTTTCGCTTTCTTGACTGACTTGCTGATTCGCGGTTTTTAATCATTCTCTGTTGACGCTTTTCTGCTTTTACCTATAATAAAATTAAATAAAAATATATCACAATGTCGGGACAGATTAAAATTAGATAACATAGTCTTAATGAAATAAATAATGACATGAAACAGTTTCACAGCTTATTTACGAGAGGCAGGAAAAACAGAGATATAGCCTACAAGCATATTAATGGTGTTTTACAAAGGCAGGTGGCACTGTATTTTGGAATGTAATATGCCTAATGGGTTCTAGCCTGTGTGCAGATGACTAAAACCTAGCTTAACAAAAATGTAATGTCTTTGTACTGCTCAGACAAAGCTGTTATGCTGATACAGCACTAGCCTTGAGAAAACTTTGACCTAATCAAAATGTGTCCAAGTAGCCTAATCCTAGCTGAGTAATCCCGTATTAGCCAATAAGATGGCTCAAGCTAAATCACCATGTCTGTGCATGTGATTTGTATTGCATGCTTTCAGCATTTGATGGTAAAATCAAAGTGTGGAGGAAATTTAAGCAAATGTTGCTGTCATGTCCTGTTGCTTGTTCAATTAATTTATTATTCCAAAATGTTTAAATACCAGTTCAAGCGTTGCCCCTATCCCTTGCAAAGTATGATATCTTCAGCGAAAAGAATCACAGGAGGGAAATTTTGTAAGGCACGCCACATTTATGATAGTTTCATTGCAAAACCTTAATGACATCTAGGTTATTGACTATGATTCAAAATAAGACTTTATCCATAATAATCATATCTCGTTGTCAAGTACTAACATATTCTGTAGTTCCTTCTGAAGATGATTGTTGTGATAAAGATGAATGCATCGTTGGTAGTGTATTGATAGTTTTTGTTGGAAATCCTTGTGTCTTTGTTGGGTGAATATTCTGATATGTGGTTGGCCCAATTAAACCATTGGAATTGACTTGTAATATATTTGGTATGACTTCATTCCCTACAATTCAGAACCATAATACAATTATAAATCATTGTGAATTGATGAAATGGAACAAGGCAGGATAAAACATTTTTCAAGCAAAAAGACAGTATCAACAATTTCCTCAAATAAAAAAAATGCAAAGTAGTATTTGTTAACATACATCAACTCCCATTATTGAGCCATAATCAATTGATACTATTAACAACATGAACATGACCTAATTCATACCTGATTTGACTATTATAGCAGGTGAGGACACACCACTCTGTTTTAGAGTAGGTAGTGGGAGTTGAATATTTGCAGTTGTACTGGCACAGTTGATTTGATTGATTAAGTTAATAACAGGTTTCGTCTGATTCTCCGTTTTAACAGATGCATTAACAGTATTGGATGGTTTTACTAGACAAACAGGAACTTTAGTTGTTGCCATTTGAGGAAGAGGTAATTCTGTATAAGATGTGTGATCTGTGAATCGTTTCTTTGGTGCTGATGGTACGATACAATCGTCGGCAAAACCATCAGATATTGGTGACAAACAAACAGAGCTTGCCATAGTATCAGATTGCGAATCACTGAATTGAAGCTACAACAGAATCAGAATAAATATATTTCAAGCTTTAGCAGCATAAACACATGGCTGATGATGTAAAGGTGTCAGTCATTCTTGTGATGTAACTTATTAATTTCAAGCTCAAACGGTCCCAGAATCCTCACTTTTGTCCGACCCTGGTTTGTGTGCTAAACATTCAATTATCATACATTTTTATACCACACATGGGCGATTCCACAATAAATCCACAATTTTAACACAAAATGTCCCAAAAAGTTTGCAGCTAGAAGTTGGTTGATCTGGCAGCGAACATGTTACATCTTTTAATTCCTATAATTTTTGAACATAATTTAATGATAGCCCTATATTTTATTTTTATAGCACTATTTCTATTAAAATATCCAATAGAGCTTTACAAAATTTAAATTTAAAAGCAATAAAAAGTAATTATAATTATAATATGTATAAAAACGTACATTTATGGCAAAAAACAATTAAAAATGATGTTTACAACTTTATTATTTACACTTTAACTTGCAGCGAATAAGCTTTCTCACATAGGTAGACTCTGTTTTTAATTGTAATTTGAAACTTTACAATGTGGAGCAGTATCTAAGTTCAACTGGAAGATCATTCCACAACTTTCAGAAGTTGTAATATAGAAGTTCAGTTGGTGATGGCGTTCTTTGAGTAGTTTTTTATTGTTTGATTGTACGTGTTCTATGCAGTTTATAAGCAACCAATAATTTTTCAAATTTATAAGAAAGTCAAATGTTATTTAATGATTTCTGTATACCTACAATCAACATGGCTTATAGCCTACACATATACAATTTACAATTTACCTCATGTTCTGGTGAGCTTGAAAGTGATCCAAAAGAAAGAGGGGACATTGGTTCTTCTTTAATCTCTGAACATTTAGAAATAAACAAATCTGATAAGTAAGTTAAATTCAATTACTTACACTTGAGTAATGCTTCAATTAAATGAAAGCTGCAAGCATTTTTAATAAAGATAAGTTAAAAAAATTCTGAAAATGATACATAGGCTTATGTCTACATAATTGTCAGCCCTACTTACGCTTGTTATAGAAGTCCATTCCATCAAACGGGTTAGTCTTATTATTGCTTGCATCGTTGTTGCAAAGTCCCTGGAAGATAGCAAACACTTAAACAAAGGCTTATGTAGCCTATGCTACTCGAATTAATTTATGAATACACATTAAATCGAGTAACGTACATAATTAAACCTTTACTTATCTGACAAGTATTCATATACAATTATTTATTTAATGATTTGCTAATTTAAGTTGGATGTTAACTGTATTTTGACCTTCATACAATTCAAAAACATGTAGGATGGACCACAACAGCATTCATCCTGTATGTCTAATAGTTAACATAGAACTAGTGAACAGAATTTGTTATGTACAGCATGCTTTGACTATTTATGTCAGTAAATTATTTTTTCCTCCAAAACTGGCTGAAACTATCTGTAGCCTAAACTGCTTAACAAAACAATTACAATTTACAAAAAAACGTTTAAACTATTTATAATTTGGAATAATGTAGGCTATAGGGTTATAAGATAATTTTAATTCCGAGGCAGTTCACTATAGCCTATAGATATTGGGAGTGAAATTTTTCCTTTAACGAAATCAATCATAGATTAGTACCAGTCGAATAACAAACCCTAGACGCTAAGACCTGCTCATAATTAATTCACTAAACGTGACGATGGCAGAAGTGCGACAAGAAACGCAATCAGATTCTTAACAACGTTTTGATAACACGAAAGAAAAGACCTGAAGAAATCCTAAAGGGTCATTGAAACTTTGTTTGTTGAATAAATAACCATGGTCGGAAATAAAGGCATTGAATTTTAGCAAAGAATGCAGGCTAATTACTATAATAGCATACAAATGTGTTGTGAATATTTTCTGCGAAATTGTGTACAAATCGAAACTCGTTGGTGTCGCGGTATAGTATTCAATTTGAATGAATAAAAATGAAAGTTTAATAACAACATTTTTAAACCACGCCAGTTGCAATATTTAGTTAAATTAGAAACACACAACAACTATAGAAATTGATAAAGCAACACATTAATTTTATTGTAGGCCTACATATCGAAACTTGTTGGTGTTGCGGTATGGCCTTGCTTGAATTTGAATGAATAGAAATGAAAATTTGAAAACAACATTTATTCAAACGACGCAAATTGCAATCTTTAGTAAAATTAAAAACGCATAACAACTATAGTTCTTTATCAACTAACATCATCATTATATTTCAACTTACATTCAATTCGTTTGCAAGCGATAATCCGTTATAATTGATAAAATCATCATTGCATATCAAAGTAGTTTGAACACTCAATGAGTTGTTCGCGATCAATGGCGATTCGATAGCTGTAACATAGAAAGATCATCATTATTGTTTTTAAGATGAATTAAAAGAATGAGTCTGAAGCAAAATTTCTTCTTACGGGAATTCAAGATGAACAGATAATTTTACAACAGGTCCACGCTGATTTCCACGAGGAAAGTTTCAGACAGCTTTATCAAACAACAATAAAATATATTACATCTATTTCCCGTAATCTGTTAATTCGAAAATGAACAATTTAAATGTTATGAAACATTGTACAACAAAAATAGGAGTGAATACTACAAATGATTAATTTGATAACATTATATTTTAACAGATCATTACCTTTCTAGTGACTAACGATTTGCTAGCAGCTTCGTAAACAAAGGACTTACCCCAATCATCAGCACAAAGTAAATTATCTTCAAAAAACTTTGCATCAGGATTCGTAAAAGCCAATGTATCAGCAGGAGACATCATATTTATTGCAATTAGTAGACTTTGCAAGACAACAAGAGGCAAGTTTTCACCCAGAACTGAAAAGAGTGATGAACAAGACAACTTGTCGCTGCACCCGAGAAAAAAAACTTGAGAGAACTTTTATCAAAAAATCAGAACAGAAGCCATCCAAATCGTAAATGCAAACGAGGGTCGAATTTCGAGGCTGTAACAATAAAACTCAAATATCAAAACTCCGGCCTTAGCTGGGCCTAGAAGCTGGGCCTGGGGCTGATTTAGTAAAATCGCTGAAATATTTACAATTTTACATTACATTACCCTCAGGGTCTTCATTTCGCAAATAAATTGGTATAATTTGAATTGTTCAGTCAGATTTGCAAGTGGAAAATGAAAAATAATATAAAAGCGCCTGAAGAGAGCAATCAATACCAGTAGGTTAACTAGATTTAGCAGTAGATTTCCAAGGGGTCTGGGTATGGATCTAGATGCTAGACCAAAAAAGAAGGCTCATGGGCTCAGCTTAGCTCTTGAAGTCTTGAATACTCTGCAAAATCAAATTCGAATATAACGTTTGTGAATTGTCACTCATCATCACTGTAAAACCGATATTTCTTTGGCTCCAATACCAGCATGAGGCTTCAAAAGCCTCCTATATCCTTAAGGCTTGCTTATTATGGTTGTCGTAATAGGCCATTCTTTCATATAGTGGCCAGTTATAGAAGAAAAGCAAGAAACAAAGGATACTTTGAGCAAGTAAGATATCCTAATCTCTCATCAATCAGTACCGTCCTACTCCTGCTTGGGGTGGACGCACGTAACTTTCAATCATAATATTCAAACTATTCATATTCCAGGATAAACTTACCATTTATTTCTAATTAAATAGGCCTACTACTATTGCTTAGAATTAGATCGGCTAAAATAAAGGCTTCTCTCAGAAGTTCTCAGAACTTCTCACTAGGAATGCATGCAACTGCTGTCTGCATGCATGAGGCAGGCAGCAGAAAAGGGCAACTGCACTCCCGAGATTTTAGCCTTTTTTCTCAAAAGAGCGAGAAAATTTGACTTAGGAAATTTTCTAGGTTTTCACCCCTGGTCATTTCCATTGTGACTGACCAACGCAACGGGGCATGTTTTGGTCAAGGGCATTGACTTGAAAGCAATCTTTGATAAATTTTTGTTTCCTAGAGACTAAAAATAACAAACAGACTCTGTTTGATTGAACAAATTAAAAATTTCTGCAAAATCATATAAATTAGAAGAAGTTTTAGGGCTGTGACTGACCCACACGGACGCTCGCCATTTTATCAATCAGACACAAACATTTACAAAATTCTGTGTTGTCTTATCACAAATTAAAGCAAAATCATTGTTTTCCAATTCTTTGAAGATGTAAATGTAAGTATATAATCAAGTTAACTTGAAATTCTCAAACAATTCACGGCAATAAACCAATATGTTTTGTGACTGACCCTTCAACGATTTGTGACTCTCTCTACGAGTCCCGAAAGCATTTGTGACTGACCTATACGTTTTCTTCAAAAACACCAATAATACGCTGTTATGAACATTTTTCTCAACTAAATTGTAATAAATATGGTAATGTAAAATGGTTTTAATATTCATTCAAACTGTAGCACGAAAGCATCATTTAATCTAAACAGCGAGGGTAATTGAAAAATCTTTTCTCCTTCGAAAGCGAGAAATTCGAAAACATGCCTTCCAATCTCAACAACAGCGACGGCAGAATTGGCATGTGATGTGAAGTGTCCATGTGAATGCGATTCCAGCGGACATGCGATCGTGCGGCTTCTTTGTGTTTGTATTCCTTGCGGTATTTGCTTTGAAATGCCGACCCTTGCGCTCGCTTCGTAAAAGGCCGTAGCAAATTTTCTATGAGTCAATCACATCGATTTAAAGCACAAGGTTTACTTGAATGCCAATATTTCCCTCTGAAATTGCTAATTAGTAGCAAACTAATTTGCATATGAAAGGATTTTTTAATCAAACGTCACGCTGTGGAGTAAAAAAAACTTTCTTGATTCTTGGATCGTAACATAAATGTAATTTTGAGGTAAAATACACTCGTAATTCAAACTTTATTAATTCAATCCTACATAGCAGGCAATATTAAATTGATTTTCATATTTTTTTATAGTTGAATAACCCGATCAAAATCGCAAAATTTGGAATTTTACATTGTTATGATTCTCACAAATTTTCGAACGGCCACCTCGACGCGCTGTAGAAAACATCGTTTTTCTCATAAATAAAATTTATAATATTAATAAAACATTCATATTAGGAAGTTTGGATTCCATGCTTTATTTATGACGCTTGTAAAATTTTGTAGTTTCACTTCTGATGGAATTGCCCCCTAATAAAACTCTACTAATAATCGGTAAATTTTATTTCTATAAGATTAATTGTCATTCTGTAACTGAAGACAGTGTTTTTAGAAAGACTGTCATTTGTCAAGCGATGGCGTTGAACGCAAAAGATGGCTCCTGCCAATGATGTGCATCATCCAAATAGGCCTTACTGTCATCATCACTTGGATCTGAAACTCTCTATTATCTTCCGAAGTGTCAGTCAGACACGATGGAATCGCCCTAGTGTAGATAAGTTAGAAGAAAAGATTGAAATGTTATAGAATTCCGGAATGCTAAACCGTTTGTCGGACCCTGAGGGTAGGCCTATTGAGGTTGATGATCTAGCTTGAAGACTTTCAATTGCATTTCTTACGGTTATCATCTATTGCTTTTTGACAGCATTCTTTGCATTTCAGGTTGGTGTATATGATCCTCTGCCTAATACTAGAAATGAAAAGCTTGTTAGCTTCAACATGGACAGGATCAGGTAGGAATGGATAGTGCCTGATTAGAATTAATTAGTAACTTGAACTACGCATGATGTGTGATTGTGTAGCCTGAGTAGGTCTATAGGCCTATATCTATGTTCTGCTGATTAAACAGCACTTTCCATTCCAATAACCCCCATATTGAAACTGTAGACTTTATATTTGAAAACTCTCTTGCATATCAAGAGAAAGTTCTGGGCGATTCAATTATATCTGACTGACACATCAGAAGATATTTTCGAATAGGGCATCAACATCCACGCAAAGTTTGATCAATTATTATTAGGCCTACTTACAAATAAAGATTGGGCAAAATAAATCCCACAAAGTAAAAATATCTACAATAAATCAAAATATAAATAAATTACCGTGCAGCGAGTTTAAGGTCTGTGTCTGACTGACATGGACACTCGTAAATAACAACAAATTGGTTGTTATTTGTATTCAAAATGTAACACACATACAGATAATATTCTAAACAACAAGGCCAAATGAACTACCATTCCCATTTCGCATGCGATAAAACAGTCAACACGCATGACTAAAATTTGATTTTTTTAAAGCTGCTACACCTCTTTACGGCTTATCCAAGACAGGATTATGGCTGCGGGTAGTTTCTGTGTGCATTCTCTGCATAGTCAATGGGAATTAAATATTGTAAAGCCGTAAAGTGGTGCAAACAGCATCAACAGTTAAAAGAAAACAAATCAAAACTAATAGCCCCCTTGTATAGAATATGCAGATTCCTGGTGGCAAAAAATGAGTGAGACACAAAATTACCTGAATTCATCACCTTGACTGCGTTTATGGAGCAGTAATGGTACAGTACTAGGAACATGTACTAATAATATATTTGTTGCTACTTACAAAAGCAATCTCTCAATGTCTGGGATATCCATTTTAACATTTTCTTCATTATACTTTCATCATTATCATAGTCTGATAAACAATTGACTAGAACAGGGAAGAGATCTCGCTGTCACAGATAGAACAAGAGAAATTGAAGAAATGATGAACAAACTTGAAAATTATCCATGTTGTATCAGGGTGCTCAAAGAGTCAATGTACAGCTGTACTGAGTGCATATTTATATTAATATGTTTGTTTATTTAGGTATTGGCTTTCAGTGGGTGCATTGCCAACAAAGCCTGTTGCTGGACTTCTTGGTTTGGTAAGCTGCATCTAGTTATCCAATTAAAAGCAGTTTACTTACATGAAATCTTACAGATTTTCAAATTGCCTATTTTATGACTTCAAAATCTGCATGTATCACATTTCTATACTCAATATAGTTTTAGCTACGCTGTGAGCCCTGGGGAAAGGCCAACACTAACCAACTGATTTTGATGATTGCTTGTAATTCAAAAATAAAATTTATTTTACCACCCAATATTGAGCTCACATGAATCGGTATGTACTTCGAGGACTATCACACAACGTTTGTCAACTCAGTGTAACAATCTACACCTGTGTAATGGTTAGGCCTAATCAACATTACATAAAAATATTGTCATAAACTGTTCATGACAAACAGTTCATGATTTAAGGGTTCACAAACCGTTTATCAAAAATTCATGAACTGTTCGTCAACTAAAAGTCTAAGTAAGGTGTTCATATATATTGAAATAGTTTATGAACAGTTCTCAACTTATTATCTGGTACTTTTTTTCTGGTAATGATCTCACCGTTTTGGAAGTGGTCTGGAAAACAAGGAAGTCATATGTCTATTTCATCAACTCTCTGCCAATAACTTTAAAGGAGTTGCTGCAACAATTCATCCGAAATGACGTGATTCACTCAGGCCACTAAATTTTGTTTTATTAAAAAAAAAAGATTTTTGAGAAGAATTTAGGAAGCATTATGTTGGTATAATCCTCTTATAAAAAACTCAAATATGGAGGATTTATATTTCTAACGGTGGACTTTCAATGACCAGACATTCAATTTTTCATACAGTTGGTGCAAGTGTACATTGCCTATTATCATGCATGTCTCAATTATAGGCTACGTGTTTATTAAACCTGTTTTCTATTTATAGGCTGGGGTTTTACCCATACACCAAAAAACCATAGCTGATGCAGTGAAATATCTCCAAACAGAACGACAAAATGATTTAATAGAACACGAAGATAAAGATGACAATGATAGTTAAATAATTAATAAAAGGCTATATATTTATAGTTCATACTATGTACAAAACTTTATACTTACATAACATTACTAAAACGCTCTCACAAAGGTGATTTCAATGGGCAATGTAGTAACTTAAGTAACTTGATAGATGAGCTTATACAAATTTCATAATAGCTTAGATCTTGGACCACAGTGTTACTGATTAATGATGTCTAAAACTTGTACAGTAATGTTTCATGATAGTCTAAGGTACTTTAGTGTGTATTTATTTATTATTATCAGCCATTGTTATCTATTTGTTGAATTTTGTAGGCCATTGTCTTCGATTTTATCTACGACTTCAGTAATAGTAAAACTCTTTCGTGGACTAATTTTCTGTACTTTTTTAATTATAACCATGTCACCAATTTTGCATTCATTCTTGTCATCATGAGCAAGGTAAAATTCTTTGTAATTCCAATACTAAGATAAATAATCAAATAATTAGAGTCTTGATTTCCTGTACATGAAGCAGGAATTGAGAGTCAGAAGAGAGGAGAAACCCTTGGAAAAAGACAACATTAGCAAAACCAGTGAACTGTGATTAGAATTCCCTTGTTTTACAATTGATACAAAACTAGGAAATCAGCTAATCTGAGGAACTCTCTCTTGCCTGATAAAAGGATAAGCACAAGTTTAATAATGCGGGTATAAGCTGGTCAATCAGATAGACCCAATGTCAATACGCTAATTTGTTTGTGTTTAAAAAAATCCCGGTGGATATTGTTACGATCGCAATTTTTATGATAGATTTTTTCTTTCCCGCGCATTAACAAATGATGCAGTCTGCCAGATTGGAAAGAATGCATTGTGCGCAGCCAAAGACGTATGTTTTCTTGGAAAATGTGCGGCTGAAAGCCAAATTTTGGTGTAATTTTGCGAGGGTGGATCACATATGTAGGCAAATTTTAGATATATCTAAATAATCATGGAAATTATGTCATTTTCATATAAAATAAGGATATAATTGCAAAATACGCGGATAAATTTCAGCCGCAAAATTGATTGCGCGGCCAAGATCTTGCCCGCAAACAGCAAACTTTCCAATTTGGGCAGTCTTGGACTCTGGGCTTGTAGGTCTAGCTATGTATGTATTTCAAAGTTCAAACTCACCGAAGAGTGTGTAGGAGCGGTGGAAACTTCCTGAAACACCTAGAATGTTCTAGATGTTTCAGGAAGGTTCCTTAACGTGAAGTGATACTGTGTATGTAATAAATATTTCAGAACCAAACCATTGTCTGTTTAAAGCCTGTTTGTAACGTTTCTCTCTACTTGTCTACTAAGTCCATTGTTAGCAAGGAAGGTAAATGCAGGAAAAAAGCTGCAAAATAGCAATTAACGCATATTTTTATACCTTTAGTACAACTGGATGAAGTTTCATTGATCTCACTAACACTTTAACAGTCTTGTTCATTTTCGTGCCAACAACTTCGGCTAAGTATTGAGTCGCCATTTTGTCAGTGTTTCAAACAAAAGAGGGACAACACCAAACCGAGATTTTGTCACAAATGACCGCAACCAGCCGCAACTTGACTTCTGCGGTAGCTGCGTTTAATCGGCTCTTTATGATCTGATGATTTTATTATTTCATTTGATTTTAGATTTTTAATCTTCGTATTTCATTCTATCAACCATCTATTTATGGTTCATCCCTCAATTTTGTGATAAATATTGTAAAAAGGAAACACGTTTTTTCAATTTTTTATACTTTTTTAAGAATCTTTTAATTTTAAAAATTGCATATAGAATTTGATCATTTTACATTTGATGATGTGATATCTATCATTTTCTATCATGCCACATTTTTACAACTACGTTGTGTTGATGGATTCATGAAATTTCTCATTGATAAAGATGAGGTGGCGGAAACCATGAACAGAATATCTACTTGTCATTGGCTTTTTTATGTTGCTGAGATATGCAGAAAATAACACTTTGTTCTATTTTGACAAACATGACATTGCCTTATTAGCCTGCTTGCAGATCTAACATTAACTAAGCCTGGTAATAAAATTGATTGATTGAGCCTTTTATATTATCCTGTAAAGAATACATATGTCTATAGCTATATGAAATGGGTACGTTCGAAAGCATAGTGCATTCCATCTAAGCTAATACAACACCAGCAATAAGGAACCGCTATGGTGTGGGTATATTTGAGTTTTACAGTTTTGGAAATGAGGATTAGATCATATCTAAAATGATATTCAGAATTATAAAGGCCCCAATGAATCGAGGACGAATGTTTATTCAGATTCAAGGAACATGACTCAAACGCTAAATTTAGAATTATAATGGCAATTAATTTTTTTAATTCAACCTAACTTGAAGTGCACATGACACCAAAAATTTTTATTCCGGAATCATGTAGCCCATGCAAAATAAATAGGAATGGCGGCAATAATTTTTCGATTTGGACTCTTATAAGCGGAGATATTTAATTCTGAAAGTACCATATTTCAGAAATAGTGCTCCTTCGAAAGTCGGAACTCATGCCGGAATGACAAGAGAGCCCACTATGGAAAAATAACAAAGTCTAGACTTCAAAAAATCGTAACCTTTTTCTCGCGAAAGAAATGGTCCACTTTCCAGAACAGATATGCCCATATCTTCGGGACACCTTGTTGGCCATATATGACTGAAATTGAACGTAAAATGTAGAGTTTAGAAAAGTTTTATTAGACTTCGATGGAGTTTTTCTGTCAAAAAGGTGTTAAAACACTGGACTAACGCATGTTATGGCATGAAGGTGTTGACTACTAAAACAGCGGCAAAACGCTTTGTATTCACTTCGCCGCGGATGATGATCTAAACGTCTATAAAATTCATTGCGCTATTTTGGTCGATCTCCCGCAGCTTAGCGTCAGTGCTTCACTGATTTGTTAGCTTCAATCTCAATAATTGGCTATTAAAAGCCATTGCATGACCCCCTGTTTGCCTTTCAGCAGACGCGTTTCTTCAACAAAAACACAATTACAGAAAGATGAAATCGATACACGCGATGTGTGTAATATCATACCTTAAATTAATCTAGTTTTATATTAGACGGACAACGGTTGTTGTCGACTTCTTCACAAAGCTATCCTGTCTAAGAATGATATTTAATCAATGAATTTAATATGCTGAAGATGTTTTTATCTGATATATAAAATACAATATTATATCACAAAAGACTTTGATATATTGACGACACGGAGAGGTGTCTTACATTTGGGCATGATTTGGGGAATGATGGATATAATAATTCATAGAAACCAAAGCATTTTGTACAGTTTGGACACACATATGGACAGTTTTACATTAATTTTGACTTTCAAATTCAACTTCATTGTTCAAATAATTTACATTTTATGTTGACGAAGGCTAAATGTTATTCGTGATGATCGTCATGAACATGATTTGATTCTGACGCTTGAACAACACTCATATGCTGATATGCACTGGGCACAGTCGAATTATTTCAGGGTCGAGGTAAATATAATACAGACATTGAAGATGGTTCTACTTGCCATGTGTATCTGCAGCGATGATTCACACACTGAAGTGCTCGAAACGAAAAACAATGCAACATCATATTATTTGTTACTGTACTGACTGTATAATTTCACGAATAACACTTAGCCTTCGTCAACATAAATGTAAATTATTTGAACAATGAAGTTGAATTTGAAAGTCAAAATTAATGTAAAACTGTCCATATGTGTGTCCAAACTATACAAAATGCTTTGGTTTCAGTGAATTATTATATCCATCATTCCCCAAATCATGCCCAAATGTAAGACACCTCTCCGTGTCGTCAATATATCAAAGTCTTTTGTGATATAATATTGTATTTTATATATCAGATAAAAACATCTTCAGCATATTAAATTCATTGATTAAATATCATTCTTAGATAGGATAGCTTTGTGAAGAAGTCGACAACAACCGTTGTCCGTCGAATATAAAACTAGATTAAGGTATGATATTAAACACATTGCGTGTGTCGATTTCATCTTTCTGTAATTGTGTTTTTGTTGAAGAAACGCGTCTGCTGAAAGGCAAACAGGGGGTCATGCAATGGCTTTTAATAGCCAATCAAAGCTGCGGGAGATCGACCAAAATAGCGCAATGAATTTTATAGACGTTTAGATCATCATCCGCGGCGAAGTGAATACAAAGCGTTTTGCCGCTGTTTTAGTAGTCAACACCTTGATGCATAACATGCGTTAATCCAGTGTTTTAACACCTTTTTGACAGAAAAACTCCATCGAAGTCTAATAAAACCTTTCTAAACTCTACATTTTACGTTCAATTTCAGTCATATATGGCCAACAAGGTGTCCCGAAGATATGGGCATATCTGTTCTGGAAAGTGGACCATTTCGTTTTCGCGAGAAAAAAGTTACGATTTTTTGAAGTCTAGACTTGGTTATTTTTCCATAGTGGGCTCTCTTGTCATTCCGGCATGAGTTCCGACTTTCGAAGGAGCACTATTTCTGAAATATGATACTTTCAAAATTAAATATCTCCGCTTATAAGAGTCCAAATCGAAAAATTATTGCCGCCATTCCTATTTATTTTGCATGGGCTACTTGATTCCGGAATAAAATTTTTTGGTGTCATGTGCACTTTAAACAGAAGAAAAATTATTCTTTTCCAAATTATTACATCTTAAATTTAGAAACTATAAACCCCTGTATAAGCCTCTTCAAAACCTTTATCATAGACCTACATTTGACAAATTTAAGGCAGATAGTTGGTGTAACTTCTGAAACAATGTATGTAACTTAAACAAATATAAACTTTTTAAATGAAAATTGAAATTACGTAGCTTTTGAAATAGTGCTTGTAATTAAAATCTAACCTATAAATAATATTAACCCTAGAATATTTATAGCAAATAAGGAAATATACAAAAGCTTTTGGCCGTTGAATTATAATATTTTTGTTACGTTCCTTTCACTTCTGTTACAGTATTTGACTATGGCTATTGGCTATCAATCTAAAATTGAATAGCTTTCTGTTTGATTGTGCAGTCGTCAAATAACTTGACAGCATTCGTCGATGGAAAATAATGTTTTATTTATTTCGCACATTATTTTCAAATTCGTGTAAATTGCTAAATCAAAGGCTCTATTGGGGGTTCTATGCTTACTTGCTTATTATAAATTAAGTTTTAAAAACATTGTTTGTCTTATGTTTTATTTACGTTCATACAGTTAAAAGGAAACAGATGATGAAATGGTTATTGAGGCAATGTTTAGTGATAAAGCAGGCAAAGGAATTTGAGAAACTGTACAATCTTCATTGTCTGTTGTTTGGAAGGAGCTATTTTCATCCATTGTTGAAATGATATGTTCTTGATCATCGTTTCCATCGTGATTGTAAGGATGACTGACTTGCTCGCTGAGATTTCTTATCATCTTCAAATATTTCAAAATCTTCTCTTCTTTGATGACAAAACATCAGGATTGATATTCAAAGATTTGTTACAATGCTTGAGAACACTTGGAACAATAGCCAAGAGCATGCAAGTGGGAGCAGCAAACCGTGACTTGTCGAACAAACAAATTGTCATCGAGGCCGCAAGAGGCGCGATTGCGGGAAAGGAAAATCTTACTCTAGCTTTCGATAGAGAACGACATTGGACATTAAAGTAAGCCTAAAACCCGACTAGGTACGAGTTTCGAACGTTCGAACAAATTGCGCAAAATATCATCATAGTAAAGAAAATACCCTGTTGGGAGAGAAAGCTATATGGATTGATATCATTGATATAAATCATCATAACAAAGCAGCAGCAAATTGTTTTACAATAAATCTGTCTCATATATCAATGATCTCGAATAAGTTGAAAATTCTGCTTGAAGCCTACTCACAATTCACATGCACCGTTTACCATTTTACAAATGAACAATACGAGCGTATATGTAACCTACTAGAAATTTGAATTTGTGTTAATTTTAATCTCAGATTTTGAACTCAAAGTATTATTAGGATTTATGTTTATTAACTTTATTATGATGCTTATAATTATGTACTGGTGCTCTTAAACTTTGACATTCTTTGATTTCTTGTCCTTCATCAGTCTTTTTTCCTGTTCCAACACAGGTGAGTTCATCTCGACAAGGGCAACTTGTTTTTGGCTAGAAAATAAGCAAAGAACGAAACAAATGATGAATTGCTTGTAAATCCCAAATACGGATTATAAAGATAATCCAAACAAAAATCTCCATATCAGAGGACTGACTCAATTCTAAGAAAGGGGCCAATCACTTGTTTTGGTCTATTTTGTAGCCATTCGGTGTTATTGAATCCTAGCAGAATATATATTTAGTTCATCAACAGTTTGCTTCGAAATGAAACTGAGCAATACCACAATTAACAACACAATTGAAGGGTTTAAATGTGGGTTATATATTCCTTTCCTGGGGCCTTATATTAGCATGTATTACTCAAAGAGCTGCTCGCCCAGTTCAAGTGTTATATGGGGAGCCGCATTTCCCTCGGGATTTATATTATGACACTTACAGTAATGTAGCATGGTGAACCCTCACCAGCCTTTCGTTGACATGACTTCTTTGACGTACAACAGAAAGTAGGATTACCACAGTCAGAGTCCTCCTCACATTCCTGAAAATAAAATAAATTGAACGGCATTACGTTCTACTAGAATGTTCATTTAGAGGAAGGAGTTCCTAGGAACTTGGATAATGATGATGGAAATATATTTTTAATTGACAGCAATGCAACGGACATTTGTCAAAACAATCGTTGGAAACGAGAATTCCAAATCAATAAATGGGGAGTTTTCTTTCGATTTTCCACTCCGATTAGAATTAATAAGATACCAAACAACTAGTGAATAAAATGTTTACAAAGCGCTTCCCATGAAGCTTTGTTTTTATAAAATAGCCAGCGAGATTCGAACTCTTTAAAGTGATGACAGTGAAACATACTTATGGGGATTTTTCATTTCTGAAAATTGGAGAATTTTGACTAATGACGGTTACAAATGTTTTTGAAAACTTTTAGGTGCTTTCTCTGTCGGTTAGAATTCTATAGATTGTTTTGGTTTGAGGACTTGAATAATTTTGCATGAATTAATTACAAAATAGTAGCCAATTTATCCCTTGGTATTTCTCAACATGGAAATGAAGACGTCAACCTTGAATGTTCAACAACATTGCCGTCTTGTCGTTCAACTAACCATAAAAATCAGCAAAATGATCAGAAGGACGAAGAGAAATAATTAATTTACATTATCCTTTGTTCTCTTTTTTCTTTGTTAAAAGTGATTGCAACAGGATTACATTATTACTCGTTAGGCATGTTATTTATCTTGAACATTTGTCTTGAACCCCCTTGTCTTGAACATTTGCAGAGGTTTAGCGGCTATGTGGATATTGTGCTAGCTAATTTGCATTTAAAACCCGTAAATTAATATAAAATTATATACAAATCTGATATCTTACCGTTGGCATATAGCTCTGGACAGATACTGTTACTATAAGAAGCGACACAAACATGAATA
The DNA here is from genome assembly GCA_916610825.1 of Haliclystus octoradiatus. Taxonomy (NCBI): domain Eukaryota; kingdom Metazoa; phylum Cnidaria; class Staurozoa; order Stauromedusae; family Haliclystidae; genus Haliclystus; species Haliclystus octoradiatus. Next base: position 20,672,600 of record OU744450.1, on the reverse strand, counting down.
CATGGTTCATGCTGATCAAATCTGTATTCAAGTAATTGTTTTGATAAGATAAAAATATCGATATTCAACCATTTGACGTTAATTGATCAGAACCAGTTAACGGGCTTAAAGGTCTAAGATCAATAAACAAAGTGACGTCACATGGGACAATAACAAAGGTACCAGTGCTTCCTCTGTTCAATTTTTCTTGAATATGTGTTAGCAGAAATTAAACTCCATAGCATGCAATGCTTTATATTTTTCGTTTTGAATAGTATTCGGATGCTTCTCTGCTAAATGCTAACCTATACTTTCTAATAGAAAATTTGCAGGGGTGGATCAGGGAAATTATTTAGCAAGATGCATGCTCCCCCGGAATGGTTATTCAAAATAAAGGTGTTTTCTAGCTTACTAGCAGTTTATTCTTGGCCACATCTCGATCATTGGCCATTGTATGTGGGGATCATGTTAAAGTTACAAGTTAAATTTACAAGTTAAAGTTAAAGTTAAAATAATAATAATAATGATAATAAAATAAAAATTATATTATATTATTAATACTATTATCCTTATCATTATTTCTACTAATTTAAAATATTATAATTAATAACTTACTTTTAAATTCGTATCAATGTATAAACGAGCATTTGCTCATTTTGGTTACAAATCGAAATAAAATTATACACACACACACACACACACAAGTATGATCGATCCTTAACAAATTTTGTAAAACTGTCAAAAGTTCAAATGGACACATTGTGTGATGTGACTGAGCATTGGCTGATAATCATGCATTTTTCTTGTAGATGTTGAATTTTTCCTGTTTGGCTTGTAAGCAGTTGGGCATTATTTAATTTTTGAAGCTATAATAATGATAATAATAATAATAATACTAAAAAAACGAATATTTGGACAGGCTTGACACTTCCGTGTAAGACACACTGTTATCAATGTGTGTCCTGTTTAAATAGATAAATAAAATATAATAATAAACTAATAGGTAATTATAATTAAAACGTACTTCTCAACATAGAAAGTAATTTAGAACTTCTTAATGTTTCTAAAATTCAGATGGATCAGACAAACTTATTTATCAAATATAGCAGTTTGTCTAATGTCAAGAGGAAGGTCATTATACACCTTCGCACCCATGTACTATAGAACGGTCTTCTTGCAAATTCTGTATTTAATTTCGGGAGTTTCAAGCTTTGATGGTTGTTGTTTCAATACGATGATGGATATGATCCCTTTCATCATTCTTCATCATTCTTCATCATTTAGCTTCAGCTACCTGAATCGGTTTTAAAAAGTTTTTCATGTCATGTGTAATTTAATGCATATATATTCAAATTTGACAAATTCCATCCAAATATTTTTCTATTTCAGTACAACCTTCTAGTAGAGAGCAAGCTGATTAAAAGAGTTCAGTATTTAGTGAAGATGATCTCCCTCTTTAGAAAGCTATGACGCAATATAGATTTAAGTAATTCGTCGTTACCATGCCAAAGAAGCTATCACGAAACAAGCAATGCTAGTCAGTCAATGTTAATTAGGTTTGTTTATCCAAAAGCGTCAGATAAAGACTGTAGTTATTGACAAAGTTAAACACTCCCGCAAGCCACACCCGTGACCGAGAAAAAAGACAAGAAACTTTCAAGAGACTGAAAGCCAAATTATTTTGGATACTTATTCCACCACGAATCCCCTCGAATACTCAGAGAAATGTACACCATATTCCAACATAGAGTATGTGAAGGATGTACTGCAATCCGATCTGGAATCTCGTGACATAGATTACGTTAGCATATTTTTTCATTTTAAAATAGTCTCACGACTGAGTAAATGGTTTACCACCATATGAGACAAATTGCTTGTTAATTGTTGACTCAAGGACAATCTATTGACAAATAGTTCTTGCAATCACGAATCCCAAAGTAAACACTCCATGAAGTCAAGAAGGTGAGTAAATTGCTATAAAACCTGTCAGTTTCCCAACAGGATCATATCATTCATTATAGCAGCTCCGGTATAGCACTACAAAACAATTACTTTGATTGCTTTGAATTATAATGGATACACGAAAAGGAACAATTATTATAACCATTTGCTTAATGATCATTCTTTTGAACATTTACACTTCAAGTGGTAGTTTAGGTAAGTTAGTTATTGTTAATAACCACCATCAATATTCTTTTTATGTGGTTTACAATGTAGTGCGGTTTGACTTTCAGCTCCAGTAATGCTACGTAATCCCTGGTCTGCGTTACAGACCGCGATTCATTCACGAAAGAATAGGGTCTGTGTGAATTGCTCGGTTTCTCTGTCCGGGCCTTGTATCAGAAGAAGATTGATGTCACATATTTATGCAAGATTAAGGTGATTCTCACCGGGATTCTTACATTACTTTGTTTACTTCAGTTGACATGATTGCAATAAGTTCTATTTTAGGTTTCGTAGCTATGACAATTAATTGATCGAACAGAGGTGATGAGTTTATTTACTAAGAACAATAGATTTACCATGCATCGATCAGAAACTTCCGCTCTAGGTTTTTGTAAAGTGGCTGGACAGAGGACTACGCAAATCACACAGATCCTATTCATTTGTGAATGATTTGCGGTCTGTAACGCAGTCTACGTAATCCAGATCTAAAATCATCAATGATTTTAAATTAAAAGCATCTTCAATTATCAGGAGTGACTCAGGAGCTGTGATGCACGTTAGGAATTTGCATTCATGCCAAGTTAACGTGTCTTATATCCTGTGAAAATGACCTTGATCATGTAATTGCAAAAATAATAATGACCAACGCTTGCAAGGGTTTCTCAATCAATGAATTGTAAATGGTATACTATATTTTCATATCTGAATAGTAATTAAAATATTGAAATTAAACTTATTGATTTAAAACGGAATTTTCAAGGTAGTTCCCGCAGATTGGACGACACTCAGAGTAGGACCAAGAATTAAGAGGAGATTAAGAACAGAATCATACACGAAAGAGTTACCATATTCAATATGAAGTGCTTTCCGGTACGCTATTGTAATGTGTATATGTGTGAAGTTTTACGACGAAAAGCTAATTCACTTGCCAAAAACGTAATGTAAGTTTGGCATTCCACGTCGTTGTGTTTAGTGCCATGCATTCGATACACAACGGGCGTTGTTCATCATAGCAATCGATGAAAATAAGGAGATCAAAACAGAGATGATAATGATATATATTCTCAGGGATTGTAATTTAAAAGGGTTATCACACTCTGTTGTGAGTGAAGCTGTAAACAACAAAAGCCTGCGAAGCGATTAATTTGCTAACTTCCCGAGTGCATCCGACTTTTCGAGTTTAATCAATATGAATACTCCTGAAGCACCTGAAAGGTTATTAATTATAAGCCTTTTCTAAATTAAAACAAATGTTGGAATGTGATTCAAAAATGCATATCAACCAAGAATATTGTGTAATAGACAAACATATGTGTTGTTATTACGTCTGTCTCTTGGATACACATTGTATAATAATTCTCGAGAAAGTTAGTGCCATTTAAATTCTGGCAGTCTTGCCTATATTGTCCAATATTTTTGGATTTTGTCTCGCCTGTGCACATTGAGACCGCTATAACTCATTTACCCTGCTTTTAGATAAAAATAAACATCTTGAGCAAAACAGCTAAATATCGTTTCGTAAATCGTAGCCATAATTGAGATATTTATTGGATTATGCGTATTTTCTCAGAGGTCATAATTCAATCGAGCCTATAAATATCTATAGCTGGTTATCTAATAATCTACATTAGAAGTTCATGAACGCTCTTCCTACAAATCAGATCACAGAAAGCTTTTATTATATTTGCCAAACAATTTTTTCTTATATTTGGATTTGAATCATGTAGATTTTCTTGGAAATCTCATATGAATGAAATATTGAAATTCACGTAAAGCTGAATATTGGATTTTGTCATTCTAGCCTGCAATGATAATCCAAGAAGGTATTGTATTGGTTACAAACGGATGGGATATTGTTCCAGTAATACCATATTGATGAGAGCATTGTGCCCGAAGACTTGCGGTCTATGCGGTAAGTCAAACCAATCCATGGGTTGAATGTTCGATCCAAATTTTTAATATGTAAAGCTAAATTTAATTCTATCAAGTTAGACATCTAAGTTAGCTGATATCAATCTATATTGGTCAATATAACAGATTATTCATAGGAAGATACAATTCGCAAGATGCAGTGGAGGTGTTGAACCGATCAAACAATAGAATCACAGCAGGACAGCTTCTACAAGGGCACTAATTTTACGGTCAAATCCTTCTTATCTCAAATGCATATAAAATGGTCATAGAGACGGGAAAAGGATTACAAAACTGCTATATAATGTCTGAATTTTTAAATATCACGATTCCATTCTCAAAATACGAATCGGACTTTCAGCTAAGTCTTGAGATTAAAATGTGTTATATTTAGCAAAGGTTTGTACTAGTAGTGTTTGGTGCTTCACCAAGACTTCCAGCTGTGTGTTGAGATACGCCGCGTGATTGCACCTTGCGAACTGTTGGTTTTGCAGCTTAACTTTGCTATCTGATAATTGATAATGATGTGGTATTAGAGGCACATGTCGGAGTATCAGAAAGTAAGATGCTAAGCTAATAACGACGCGACAATGCATACACATAGATTCTAGTCGGTCGAATAACATGCAATGATCCATATATTTGTAATGGAATGCCAGGAGTTAAAGATAGTTAAATCACCACTCTTGTGGATGACTTTGTTAGTTCCCTCCCAAAATAATTAATTTGGTAGCTTTCCTGTGCACTAGACAGCTAAACTATATCAGCCGATTAACGTTTTAACAACTATCAACTATCAAACAACTATCAACTACAACTATCAACTAACTGAAAGTGTAAAGTAATTACGGAGCAATGCTGTTCTCTGAGTAGCAAAAGCTAATTTGCAAATAATATAATAATAATTTTTAATTTTTAGTGTATGGCTACACTATATCGTTCTTGAATTGTAAATTTCAGCTTCCACGTCTTTTCCTGCATCAAGCACAGGTGAGTAACTCATTTACTATTTGTAAATTGCTATAATAATTCACACATTAGGCAGAGCTATGAGTAATGTACGACGGCCAAGAAGGCTCAATACAATGAAAAACTATTCGCATGAAATATAAAAATATGCCCCGAAAGTAAAGAAAAGGCGAAGCAAAATATCTTAAAACAGTTACAAACAAACTAAAAATTAATTATCATCACCTGAACAACATTAACAAAAGCAATCGTAATATGGTGGCCCAAAAGGCTCAATACAAAGAAAAACTATTCGCACCAAATACAAAGTTCGCAGTTACAAAGAAAATATAAGTTCACCATCATCAACAACAGAATAAAATTATATAACGCAAACTGAAAACAACAGCAAAGAAAAATCAAAACGAATAAAAAAATTGATTTGTTTCCTTTGTTCAACATTAATATTAAACCTTGAAGGTCCTCTACCTGTTATGGATATCTATTCATATTAATTTTCTTTTATTTTCATGCAGGTTGCAGAGACAACCCATCGATAAATTGCAGATACAACAAACGTGCTGGTCGTTGTACGGATATGAAATATGTAGGCTCAATGATGACTCTTTGTAAAAAGACATGTGGTTTCTGCGGTACGTTTAATTAGTAATCAGTAATAATGTTTATACTGTTTCAAATCTTCTACAATTGAAATTTTTGAAAGTTTCATGAAACTGTTAACAGACACCTCTAGCTGAATCTTAAATATATTTGGTAATGAAATCAGTGAACTTGTTTCTTGAAAAGTCTTTCTCTTGGATAAAAGGATAATGTATAGTACTTTCTGTCTGTTTGCATTGTATTTTATAATCAAGGTTCTTTTAAGACACATTTGAAGAATTACTGAGTTATGAGGCTTCAAACTTTCATACTGACTTTCCAAATGTTTCCATATCAATAGCTTAGTTTCCATGCAGCATTTATAGCAAGTGTGAAGGGACATGCCTATGAGGGTGACGAGAACATTATATTTACAATGTTGTTCATATACTTATATAGATTGTCAAGACAAACGCCCAGACTGTGTGTCATATAAAGGATATTGCACTGATGCTAATTACAAATACTGGATGATGTTATATTGCAAGAAGACCTGCAATACATGCACGTGTAAGTATTTCTTTAAGGATCTGATATTCAAAATGTGTGATTCGATTACGATTTTATCCACCATGGAGTAACTCTCATATGACGGTACAAGGATGTGGCACTTTTTGGGGGTCCATATTCCATACGAGAAAACACTTCTTGGTTAGGAAATTTCATATTCTGGAACTTTTTAGATCTCATTTTGTGACTTTCTGGAGAATTTTAATTTCGAAGAAATTTCATGAAAATCCTGAAAATGTAAAATAGCTTTTTTAATTTTTGGAACATTTTGGGTAGCATTTACAGGATTGTAGGAGCTTATTTGGCATTTGACATTTTTCAAGATTGCAATCCCCCGTCAATGCTTAAAATTCTAATGTTTTGTTTTATAGAATATATCAACATCTTTAGTCATATTGCTTTGTCTTGAATATTTCTCTCAGACACTCAGCAGATGGCCAACAGGAGCATTTGTAAAATTTGCTGATTTGATTTGACAGGTTTGACAACAAACCTGGCAAGCTGCTACCACCCTATGAGGACTAAATATTGTTAAAGTAGCCAACTAACCAATTAAATCATGTCATGTTACATCGAAATTCTCTCTCTGGTCATATCCGATTTATGGAATTTGAGACAAGTTTAAGCTTTGATAACTCAAATGCCAGTGAATCTCGATTTTGTCTGGGAAAACACTTGATAAAGATTTGCCTTGCTAATTTAGGTCTTGAAATGGTCCATAATAAACCATTATATTGAGTATACACTCTGATACACAAATGTATACGATGGTGCTCTTTTTGGAAACAGAGAGCTATAGAGTAAGAAACAAGGATGACGCAAAACATTTTCACGTTAATCAGAGCTTCACACTTTTAATTGCGATCTTCAGGCCGTAATTCAATAGTCTTAACTTTGAACACTGTTACACTGTGTTGAAAGAAAAATGCTATTGTAACAAAGGAAATTCATATTTCTTTCAGATAAATATTTTTCCTTTACATTTCTTCCAGAATTCTGGCTCATGATGAAGCACAACATTCCTTAATGAATACGGTCCACCAAACAATGTGTCGAAATCAATTATCAATATGTATAATTTATGGGAATCAAGTTATATTATTTATAATAAGCATGGAATGAAATGAAAACAAATTATTTATTGCCATAAAACTCTTTAAGCTTAAGCTTTGAGATCAAACTTGAAGTATGCTATTGTTCTATGAAAATCAATGGATTAAGAATATTCATCACCTGCACTATTTTCATTTTTATCTGAGTCGTCGATAATTATTACAATCAAAGCTGACCATCATCAGTAGCTAAGTAAGGAAATCACCAACCAATAATATTTCTGAATTCAAACTATTATAAATGGATTTAGTTAAAATTGGAGTCTAGTTCCTTGGCTCAAGCCTATTATTAAAGGCATACCATTGACCATTGCACCTTGCAAACTCATAGTTGAAAAATACATGCCATTTCTCCAGCCATAAGTAATGCAGTGAATCGTGAATGTGTGTGCATCACGCATCATACTCGAAGATCGAGCGTGAAGTTCAGCAGTCAAATTTATACTTTAAATGCAATTTTCTCCCTCTGTGAACCCCAGTTGAATTTCACGGAATGCAGTTCATTCATTCTTCTAGTGTCGTTGTATAAACTGCAAAAATTCGCATTCTTATTTCTAGCAAAATGTTGCCTTGTTTCAAATAATTCCCTACTTGCCCGTGTCAGGGTAAGCCAATTTGATTGCATAATCATTTTTACCCAAAGGTTAGCCATTGGCTCGTCGCTCAGACCACCTGTTGAAATAAATCCACATGCAATGTGGCCTTAAGCTCCAAATGTGTCCATCTGTAGAACGTTTCCAACTATGGAATGTAAGAATGCTAGAATTACTTTTTGAGCATTTTAATATGCGGTCTTTTAAACAATTTATTTTGTAGACGGTAATTTAGTTTTCATCTATATGAAGAATTTATTGAACGTCATTATTCATGAAAAAAGTGACCCTGTTTGTTGCTGTCACCCTTTTGCTACTTTTACACGATAAGACCACAGCTGATGAATATAGAAATACATTTTGCAATCTTATTCGTAAGCTCGTTTTAGAAATTAATTTTGGAAGCCAATATTTCTTCTAATGCATATCTTGACGTTTTTAGAAACAACTTTAAAATTACTAATGACCATTGCCATAAACCTGTTGCCATTGAGGTTGTTAAGAAATACAGTATTTGATGAGAGTCTTCTCTTCAGAACTTTCAGGAGATTCATCCAAATAATGCAGTTCTTTTTTAGCTGATAGGGAATGGTATTATTATAAATACGACATTAAAGCATGAAGATCTATTTGGCACTGCTGAGTGTCCAATCCTTGTTAGATCACATATCTATACAGATTTAAATAGATGTTGTCAATCGAAATCTTCGAATATAATAGACCTATGTTCGGGTTACCAATATTGAATTTTATTTACATTTTTGCCATATTGAAGAAAGAACAAATTGCTTGACAAATACATTACAATTTTTATGGCAATCGATCAACAAACGTATGAGAAGCGAAAATGATCGGCTAATGCCACTATTCTCAAAGAACCAGCTATGCACACAGAATGTCCGCATTGTAGGTTTGAAGATGAATACTTCTCCTATCGATTCCAATTTGAACGACAATTGTTTACACACGAAAATTATTAGCAAGATCAACACGAATCAGTTGAGATTTTACACACATTTTTTTAGAGGCATATGGGAAGCATATATCTAACATTGGGAGCAAAATGAAACTAAATATTAAATTTACGTTTACGACAATATTCGTCTTTCTGGCAGCATACAAAGAGGTATGCGCTGGTGAGTATCATGCAGAGTTTGATTTTATACGTTTGAGTTTAATGTCTCGGAGCTTAAGTTATATATCGTTTCTACAATTTCAAAATATATACAAATTAGTTAAATAAAAAATTGCTCAATTCGCTTCATTGTTTATGGGTGGTATGTATTTTAGGAATTTCCATCTAGATGGGTTAATTATTACAAGATGTGTTTCAAAGCTCTCTGGATCAATATATTTCGAGCATCATGATTTAGATCCTTGCAATCTGACTGGTTAAAAGCTAGAAGCTAATGGTCCAATGCGTTTTGAGGAATTTCCTCCAGCTCGTAAGGTCAAAAAACATCACAGATGTTAAACAAAAATATGAGAGGAAACAAAAAATATCAAAGACTATCAATTTGAGCACGTTTACAGTTTAACTCAAAATTAATTGCTCGACTTTTCTTGAAGATATGTTGAAACACAGGTTATATTTCCTTTTGTGTAAGATAAAGGGTATTTTAATTAACAGTAACTTAGCCCCGAACTTAGCCAATGAATCTTTCTGTTTTTCATTTCTTGCACCGCGTTCGCAGCTTTTTACGAAATGATTCAAGTTATGCAACATACATTTACTTTTTCAGTTAGTTTCCCAAAAGTAGAAACAAATACTAGAGAATAAGGCTGCGTTTATATGGCAAGTCGATTTACGAAACCCGGGTGGATTTTAGTACGGATAGTTCTCGCCCCTAGATGTAAAAAGGAAACCCGAGAGGGTTAGAGGAAATCAGTCCGCTTAGCGACTCTATCAGGACTTTTGAAGGTAAGGATAGTAACCCGCGTTTCTCCAACCAGTCTTTGAAAAACCCGGTCTTTCTATAGTCTAAACAGAACTTAAAGGAAAGCCCGGGTTTACAAAATTCCACTTTTGTTTTGCGGCTATACAGCCTATAAATTTTGGCAACCACTAGGCCCTGTTTTAAGATAAAATGCTATAGTTTAGTAAAACTATTCATTGAATCTGTTTATAGAAGATAACATCGTGTAAATCGTGAAAAACATGCATTTAAAATGTGTTATTTACAAAGGCAGTGTTGATTCACATGGAAATTAATTAGATATGAATAACAAAAGTTATTCTGAAGTTATTCAAAAGTTATGGTTTAAATAAAAAAAACCTATCGATCTGAAGCTACAGAATCGAAGAAGTATAAAAATCCAATTTCAACGAGAAACCGATAAGAAATAATGTAGTTACAGTGTTTTATTTAGACAACATATATAGATGTAGCCTTGTGTAAACTGATACCCTATCTGAACTTTTGAAAGACTTTTGAAAACTCGGGTTTTTCCTCTTGTGTTAATGTAGCCTTAATGGCTTATTAGTATAAATAGTTTGTTAATTCCAAAAGAAGAGAATATTCAAATTCTAAGATTGAAATACATTTTTTCCGTTCTACAAATTTATCCAATAATATAAGTTGAGATTAGAGTTTTAATTAAGCTTTGACTTTCTCCAGGATATGCCTTTAGAGTAGGAGAAATACCTGCTGGCTCATAGGGATAAATATGAAACCCATTCCTCCAGGTTGACTTGATTTGCACATATGGAAATATAGTATAGTGTTTGATTTTTAGCTTGAGATCATGGTGATGTTTTTAATTTCAGTAACATGCGTTGATGACTCAGATTCAGATTGCGACGGTTACAAAAATATGAATTATTGCACTTCACCTGGCAATATCGATATGATGAAAGCGCTGTGTCCTTTAAAGTGCGGATTTTGTAAAGGTAACGGAATTTGATTCAAATAATATGGAGAACTATTCCAAATATTAAACTAAATTTACCGTTGAAATTTGACTGTCATTCGTTGGATCATATCCTCGCTAAATGATTATCACATTCCCCTTCCATTATAAACTGAAAGGTATCCCGAACTAACTACGTAAATCTTTTGAAGAAATTATAAGTCACACTTAAATTTTGAACAAGGTTCATCTATAGGAAGGCCACATTGGCTGATAAATTAGGATCATCACAATTTTATTTTGGAACAGCAGAGAGTGAACCAATCAGGAATGATCAGTGAAAGCCAAAGAGATTATCAGAATTCAATTCAACAGCTTTTGTACTATATACTTATGATGTACTTATGTAATCGCTCAATTCAGAAAGCTAAAAATTAAGTGGGTATTAAAAATATTATAGCGTTACTCTTTCTGACAGTCATGAAGCATTTCCTTATCACATTGATAGTGTGTTTTAAAAGCAGTAATCCATAGATTACATATAGCATTCTAAAATATCACGAAGGTTTTCTGCGATCTGATTGGTCGAAAGAGCGTGCATGAAATCCTAGGGTAAATCATTGCTCCGAAAACCGGGAAAACCACAAGCTTCAAAAGTTTGATCTGTGATAAAATACAGAATTTATAACTTTTTGATAACAATCCAATAACTATCTCAATAATGGCTACGATTTACAAAACGATTTAGCTCAAGATGTTTATATTTATTGAAAAGCATGGTAAATCAGTTATTGATCGTGTAACATGCAAAATAAAAACACAGAATGAAAGACAATTATAGGCTACGTCGCTGTTGCAAGGTAAACCTAAAATTTAAATAACAAGAACTGCATTAATTTGCTAAAGAACTATTGTACCACTTATATTACAGACGTTCTTGTATATGTCTTTCTTTATGCGACAATATCTATCTTGTTGTGGTATTCTCTTTGCTTGGTTTATGAATTGAATTTGAATTTTAAATTGTGAATTCATAAATTGAAAATTCGCCGTCAAATGAGATTCCGATATTTGTTTTATTTTAGAAAAGGGTTACCACATGCTTGCAAGTGTGTGTATTCATATTTACTAAACTCGAAAATGTTGGGAGACACTCGGGAAGCTAACAATCACTCGCTCAGAGCTCGTGATTTTTAGCTCTTCACTCGTGTCTCCCAACATTTTCTCGTTTAGTAAATATGAATACAAACATGGCAAGTATGTGGTAACCCTTTATTCACCTCTTTCTATTACTAGTTTCCCAGTAAACCAAAACCCGTCTTTAAGACGTCGTTATCTCGTCAGTCAACTCGTCCTATTGTCGTGAATTTATCTGATCCGAAAAGACGTGATGCCGTGTACACCATATTAACGTCATAAAGTCGACATTTTTAGATGAGACTTGGATCAGTTTACGACGGAAATAAGACTAGTTTGGAATGACTGCGACAGGAATACGATTAGATAATGACGTGCATATGTCAAGCATATTTCAATGCATTTCAGAAGTTGAAGTTCAAATGCTCCATGCAATGAGAAAACAGACAATATGAATAAGAAAGATAAATTAACAAAAATATATGCAAGCGATATGATAATGAGATTTATTAATTTCCTTAACGAGAATACATCAAATATACGGCAACTAAAATATCATTATGAAATTAAACATACAGTAAAGTACTGAATACCAGCTCCAGATTCAGAATTTACATACTTAAAGGCTATAACAATAATGATTGATGTTTGATGAAAACCAAAAGGACATTGTTCTAGTGAGAGGATAAGATGTAATGATCTTGCATCTTCATTTTCTTATTCATTTGAACTAAAACAAAAATCCACAATATTTTGTAGTATCATCCTTGATATTTACCAAGCATGTTATAAATACTTTACTTTATAGTATTCCAGGTTTACGAATCAGAATAATTTGAAAATCTTCTGCCAACCTTTGCACATATATCAATATAACATCTGTGTATATATATGTATGTATTATTGTAATTGATCAATTATTGTATGTGTGTATTCCTTAGTTAATTGTTACTTAAATCAGTCCTGTGAAAAAAGTTACTATAGAAATTATCAGGATTCTGAATAAATGATGATGTTGATGATGATGTAACATTGGATTTGTATATAAGCCATGCTTGAGCAAGTCTGACAACAGCAGGAATCCTGGTAGGCTAGAAAAACTCAGAAGAACACATGTTCTAGGATTTAAGAAGGTTGATTATTTTTTCGAACTTCGTGCTCAAGCGAAAATTTAAATCATTTCTAACTATAGCCTATCAAGTAGGCTTCCACATATGCTCAAGGTATTCGTACTGCAGATCTTTTTGTTATTTTTAGGAAGTGAACTATCTTTTTGAAAAAATTGATAGTGTTCAAAACGAGGTATGATCATGTTCGGATAGACTTGAGTTAAACTTGAAACAACATCATATAATAACAAAACTAAATACCTTATGTCCATGATGTGTACATGCCAATCTCTATAATGTTTCAAATATCAAACCTCGAATGGCTAAAAATAAAAGATGAACAGACAGGATAGTGTTATATTGACAAAAAATAATACGTATGTGTCCTGCAGTCCGCAAAGGGCATTTAAGGACATACCTTTTGTTCATCATACAGTGTACATGTCAGCCTCTTGATTTAATATACACAGCAATGTGTTTACGTAATTATTTGAATATTGCATTGTTGCCTAATGTAGCAGATATGAAAACATCAAACAGCTAAAAAGAAAAATATGAACGTTAAAGTATTAGAATCATTGAAAATAATAGTAAAAGGGTACTGCATCCCATCAAGAGCATAGATACATACCTCAAGTTCATTATGTGTGAATGTCAACTTCTTTAATATAGCTAAGATTGAAAGTCAAATGACTAAGAAGAAAAATATGAACAGGATGGTATTATATTATCTCAACTGAAAATAATTGTTAAAATCTTTAGACGCACTGCCGTCATCAAGAACATCTAGATAAATACCTCAAGTTAATTATGTGTAAATGTCACTCTCCTGTGTAATATATGCCAAGGTGTTTCCGTAAAGATTGCATATTGTAGCAGATATGGAAACATCAAACAGCTAAAAAGAAAAATATGAACAGGATAGTATTAAAATCATTGAGAATAATAGTAAAAGGGTACTGCAGCCCATCAAGAGCATAGATACATACCTCAAGTTCATTATGTGTGAATGTCAACTTCTTTAATGTAGCCAAGATTGAAAGTCAAATGACTAAGAAGAAAAATATGAACAGGATGGTATTATATTATCTCAACTGAAAATAATTGTTAAAATCTTTAGACGCACTGCCGTCATCAAGAACATCTAGATAAATACCTCAAGTTAATTATGTGTAAATGTCACTCTCCTGTGTAATATATGCCAAGGTGTTTCCGTAAAGATTGCATATTGTAGCAGATATGGAAACATCAAACAGCTAAAAAGAAAAATATGAACAGGATAGTATTAAAATCATTGAGAATAATAGTAAAAGGGTACTGCAGCCCATCAAGAGCATAGATACATACCTCAAGTTCATTATGTGTGAATGTCAACTTCTTTAATGTAGCCAAGATTGAAAGTCAAATGACTAAGAAGAAAAATATGAACAGGATGGTATTATATTATCTCGACTAAAAATAATTGTTAAAATCTTTAGACGTCCTGCCGTCATCAAGAGCATAGATAAATACCTCAAGTTCATTCATGTGTAAATGTCACTCTCCTGCGTAATATATGCCAAGGTGTTTCCATAAAGGTAGCATATTGTAGCAGATATGAAAACATCAAACACCTAAAAAAAAAATTTGAACAGGATAGTATTAAAATCATTGAAAATAATAGTAAATGGGTACTGCAGCCCATCAAGAGCATAGATACATACCTCAAGTTTATTATGTGTAAATGTCAGCCTCTTGCGTAATATATAGGAAGGCGTTTCCATATAGATTGTATATTGATATAACATATAACAGGATGGTAGCCTATTATATGGAACTGAAAATGACAGTAATCTGTGCTGCAGTCTACCAACAACTAAATGCAACAATTACTTAAAGGAGCAAAAATGACCGGCAGGCATTACGCACTTAGGATCACGTGCATGTTTATTGTTTATAACACAATGTTCATTGTTGACATGAATTTAATACAAATTAGGCTTGCGTATAACAATAGTTTCAAAGCGAGACGGTTGAATTACGCTAAGCATAAATTCAAATTGATCTCGCAGCGGTCGCCGGTCAATTTTGCCCCTTTAAATATTGAGATGAAGAAGTAGAAACGAGCAAACAGACAACACATTTACTGATGTTACCATGAAACAAAGTTATAATAAACGATGTGGATATAGTTCCGGTTGCTGGAAGCCTGTTTTCAAAAGATAATGTTCTGTGCGTGCGTCCTCTCCGCATGGGTATGTAGATAGTAAACGTCGATCAATTTGATTTAAATCGTAAATACTAAATAGTTCGTAAAAGAATACATATCATTGTAGATTTGATAAACTGTTTGGAATAAATATAAGACAGAAACGCAAACTGACGTTTTTAATACTTGAATGTTGTGACATTCATTTGGCCATTTGGCGCTCTTGAAGTTCAGAGAATATTTATGTAGGCTTAACAAATTTTCAAAACATCATTACTTTCGTGGTTTGTAATGGTGTGGGATAATTATACTATCCTGTAACTGATGCTTTATGCCTACCAATTCTGATTTTTGTCGAATACCGAAAGTCAAAACTCAAAGCCAAAGCAGAGTTTGTTCGATTTTTCGAAGTTTTAGAGCACGGTTTGGTGTGGCATCTAACGTCATGAATCTCTCATATAAAGTGTTTTCAACCTCTAGTACTTTCATTTTAAATTCTTTTAAATACTATTAAATTGACAAACAGAATTGTTACTAACGTGATCCAGGAACATGACCATCCATCACCATTGCATGCCTATATGCATGCCCATGCGAATCGCAATTTCTAACGACAATAGCTAAACGATGTTATTGAGATGTTTAAACAAGGAAACAGCAGAGTCAATGGTCCATTTTTTTAAATTAGCAACTTACCTTGCTCCCTGTTATGCCGGCTAGAAGGTTATATCCTTGCAAATTAGGCTACATAGGCCGAAGCCAACAATCTCTGCATCTTTGAGATTTTAACCAAACATATTGACACAAATTAGAATCGCATGGAGAGCTGTAAGAGGACATCGAGACTTCTTCATTGCTGCCAGTATAGTCACAGTAAAACAAAATAACCATACTCCCAAGAAACATTAATATGGTAAGCCAATAAAAAGACAATTTTCCTTTGCCGTTGACGGTTGGTTTATGTAAGGTAAACATTTTGCCGCCGAAAAAGATTTGACATGCACTCAAACATGTCAAATTATCAGCGAACAGTTGATTGGCTCAAGGATCAACATGGAACCGAGGATTTTGTGGTCTATTTGTAGACTCAGACAAAGACGTCATTATCAAAGTTATCATTGCGGTCATCATACATAATATAATACCCTGATACGATATATTTATAATAATTTTATTTTTTGTCAATAAACTTTATGTGTTACACTTCTTCATACGCGAAAAGAAATATTATCATTGTTTAAAAGTTTCAAGTTAAAACGCTGGATCAACCTTGTATATTAGTCTACGTAGTATAATCAACTGTGCAAGGCAGGATTTACCAAAATATTTTTTCAAGAAGATACGATTTTATCAAAACTGTAAATTAAAATAATAAAACATGTTTATTTATACATATGAATGTGATATAAGAATATCGTGAATAGTGGATATAGTGAATGGGATTTGTCCTTATAGTCCCAGCAAACACACTAGCTAGCAACAACGGTTGAACAACGCAACGTTGAAGTTGTGCAACGTCTTAGCTACCATATGCTACCTTTTCTCAACGTTGCTCAGAAGTTGGGAAATAGGTAGCTCTTCCGACGTTACTTTGTCCGTAGTTGCAACGCTGCTGCAAAAATGTAATAATTTTAACGAGAGTAGAGGTCATTTTTCTGTAATTTTTTTGCGCGGCGTCAACAATATGTTTTGCAAATCTCAATTTCACGAAATAGTATTCACGATAGAGGCTATTCTCAGATTCTCCATCTTGGCGTCCATTTTAGTTTTATTCCTTCGAAGTTCGATGCAAATTTGTATAATTTGTCAAGACAATTTGACAAGTTTGGACGGTTATATTGGTATAGTTATGGTTTACAAAGATAACCTTTATTTTTGCTGTTCTATATTTTAACTGGTTTTGAACTATTTTATTTTATTCGATTTATGAGTGTCACCTTTCTGTCCTTTCAAACGTTGGTAAATTAACAAACCAATCCGAAGGCAATGGCCTTGGCATACACCTATTTCGATGAATTTAGTTTGAAATAGCTTAGCGCCAGAGTGCGTGGCTCCGCCTACCAATTTATTCATGGAATAAGCAGATAGTTAACGTTGTTGTAAGTGTTTTTGAGAGTTGATCTTATAATATGAATATATAAAGAAAATCCTGGCTGCCAACTAACTTACTATGCAAATCAATTGTCATCAAACCAAGAAAAGCAAATGAGGTATGTGTATGTCAATTAGCTATAGGCTAACCTTTCAATCATTACTTTTAAGCGTGATTCAAAGTATGGCCTCAAACCATCAGAAAAGAGAGTGATTACAAAATACTACATTCAAGTTAACAGCTACATGACATGTGCAAGTGCAATATTACAATAGAAAGTTTGTCACAATACTGAGGTCACCACAATATTTACGTACATCTGATAAAAAATATTCTAATCAACCTTTAGAAAGTATGCCAAGTATATGTTTTCACTTATTTGTTGAATGTTTTTTTAAAAAAAGAGTTTACACATTCAAAACATATGCGTAAACAATTAATTGTTTTCAGGACATCAATTATCAATCAATGAAGATTCTGAACTTTGACTTGGCAGTTATTTGTTCGCTGACTTTGATTAGTTTCTAATTTTAGGGTGGCTGTTAGGAAAATAATTATTGGAATTGAATAAATTAATTTGAATCGTTTCAAACAGATTGCTTTAGAAAGTCGTTAGACGCCCTTTTCCGATGTCAGAGGACCTTCAAATTTTGAATAACTTGTTATTTATGTTACTCAAACAAGAAAATTGATTGTGAACGTGCTATGAACACTTCTTCCTTGTTTTTAACCAATGTACAATGTAGGATATATTTATATAGACATAGTACTCTGCAGGATGCCTAGCACTACTGATGTTATTCACTTTCAGTAGCAATTTTTCTTAAATCATCAGCTCAGCTAGTTGCAATAATGTTTATCAAGTTAATAATCAATGTTCTAATATTTGTCTTTGTAGAGCCTTGGTTGACCAACATTGGATTGCTTTTACCTATTAATGCTATCAATATTAACATTTTATTATAAATGTATTCTATCACCTGTAGTCTATTACTTCAAATGGCATTTACAAGATCAGAAAATCGAACTAATAAACCAATACTAGAGTGGGATTTTATAAAATATACCATGGTTGCTACTAGTCTACTACAGTTCATTTACAAATATACTATAGTTGCTACTACAGTTCACTTACATGTAACTGTCAACCAATAGCTAATATCGTGGAAGTACAAAGATCTATCACTTATATATGGTTGAGATCATGAATTTGGATATTTATTAAAATTGATATCGACGTCAAATATGGTATTCAACAAAAATCAATTTCAGTAATTTTTTAAAATATATCAGGATGATATATATCTAGGCTATCATTAACGTAATACGTAATTACTGCAATTGTGCAGAAAGATGATGTAGTAGATACTAGATACCTGCATTTGACAAAAGTTTTAACTGACATTTTGTTTCTGCAGTTTCTATAAAACACTAATTATGGTCCTGACACTGATTATTTTTTGACTGAAACTCCATCATTTGACAAAATCTCAAACAATCCAGACATATGCAGTTTTTGTAAACATGCCATTTGTTTACAAACATTTTTGAAAATTAAATGATGATTTTGATCAAAACTTTCACTGAAATTGATTGGCCTAGTTTATTAAAGATGTATGTCACATGGAGTAATTTTTATCTGAAATATCGAATTTTGACAAAATTGCATGGTACGTAACATATGTACAATTTTTGAAAATATGCCATTTGTGTACAAAAACTTTTTGAAAATTAAATGATGATTTTGATTAAAACTTTCACTGAAATTGATTTGCCTAGTTTATTAAAGATGTATATATCACATGGAGTAATTTTTATCTGAAATATCGACATTTGACAAAATTGCATGGTACGTAACATATGTACAATTTTTGAAAATATGCCATTTGTGTACAAAAACTTTTTGAAAATTAAATGATGGTTTTGATCAAAACTTTCACTGAAATTGATTTGCCTAGTTTATTAAAGATGTATATATCACATGGAGTAATTTTTATCTGAAATATCGACATTTGACAAAATTGCATGGTACGTAACATATGTACAATTTTTGAAAATATGCCATTTGTGTACAAAAACTGTGAAAATTAAATGATGATTTTGATCAAAACTTTCACTGAAATTGATTTGCCTAGTTTATTAAAGATGTATATATAACATGGAGTAATTTTTATCTGAAATATCGACATTTGACAAAATTGCATGGTACGTAAGATGTGTACAATTTTTGGAAATATGCCATTTGTGTACAAAAACTTTTTGAAAATTAAATGATGGTTTTGATCAAAACTTTCACTGAAATTGATTTGACTAGTTTAATAAAGATGTATATATCACATGGAGTAATTTTTATCTGAAATATCGACATTTGACAAAATTGCATGGTACGTAACATATGTACAATTTTTGAAAATATGCCATTTGTGTACAAAAACTTTGTGAAAATTAAATGATGATTTTGATCAAAACTTTCACTGAAATTGATTTGCCTAGTTTATTAAAGATGTATATATAACATGGAGTAATTTTTATCTGAAATATCGACATTTGACAAAATTGCATGGTACGTAAGATGTGTACAATTTTTGAAAATATGCCATTTGTGTACAAAAACTTTGTGAAAATTAAATGATGATTTTGATCAAAACTTTCACTGAAATTGATTTGCCTAGTTTATTAAAGATGTATATATAACATGGAGTAATTTTTATCTGAAATATTGACATTTGACAAAATTGCATGGTACGTAAGATGTGTACAATTTTTGGAAATGTGCCATTTGTGTACAAAAACTTTTTGAAAATTAAATGATGGTTTTGATCAAAACTTTCACTGAAATTGATTTGCCTAGTTTAATAAAGATGTATATATCACATGGAGTAATTTTTATCTGAAATATCGACATTTGACAAAATTGCATGGTACGTAACATATGTACAATTTTTGAAAATATGCCATTTGTGTACAAAAACTTTTTGAAAATTAAATGATGATTTTGATCAAAACTTTCACTGAAATTGATTTGCCTAGTTTATTAAAGATGTATATATCACATGGAGTAATTTTTATCTGAAATATCGACATTTGACAAAATCGCATGGTACGTAACATATGTACAATTTTTGAAAATATGCCATTTGTGTACAAAAACTTTTTAAAAATTAAATGATGATTTTGATCAAAACTTTCACTGAAATTGATTTGCCTAGTTTATTAAAGATGTATATATCACATGGAGTAATTTTTATCTGAAATATCGACATTTGACAAAATTGCATGGTACGTAACATATGTACAATTTTTGAAAATATGCAAACTTTTTGAAAATTAAATGATGGTTTTGATCAAAACTTTCACTGAAATTGATTTGCCTAGTTTATTAAAGATGTATATATCACATGGAGTAATTTTTATCTGAAATATCGACATTTGACAAAATTGCAAGGTACGTAACATATGTACAATTTTTGAAAATATGCCATTTGTGTACAAAAACTTTTTGAAAATTAAATGATGATTTTGATTAAAACTTTCACTGAAATTGATTTGTCTAGTTTATTAAAGATGTATATATCACATGGAGTAATTTTTATCTGAAATATCGACATTTGTCAAAATCGCATGGTACGTAACATATGTACAATTTTTGAAAATATGCCATTTGTGTACAAAAACTTTTTGAAAATTAAATGATGATTTTGATCAAAACTTTCACTGAAATTGATTTGCCTAGTTTATTAAAGATGCATATATCACATGGAGTAATTTTTATCTGAAATATCGACATTTGACAAAATCGCATGGTATGTAACATATGTACAATTTTTGAAAATTTGCCATTTGTCTACAAAAACTTTTTGAAAATTAAATGATGATTTTGATCAAAACTTTCACTGAAATTGATTTGCCTAGTTTATTAAAGATGTATATATCACATGGAGTAATTTTTATCTGAAATATCGACATTTGACAAAATCACATGGTACGTAACAACTGGACAATCTTTGGAAGTTTGCCATTTGTGTACAAAAATCTTTTACGGATTATGTTAAGATTCCAGTGTAATATTTAACTGAAATTGATTTGCATAGTTTATTAAAGATGTATATATCACATGGAGTAATTTTTATCTGAAATATCGACATTTGACAAAATTGCATGGTACGTAACATATGTACAATTTTTGAAAATATGCCATTTGTGTACAAAAACTTTTTGAAAATTAAATGATGGTTTTGATCAAAACTTTCACTGAAATTGATTTGCCTAGTTTATTAAAGATGTATATATCACATGGAGTAATTTTTATCTGAAATATCGACATTTGACAAAATTGCATGGTACGTAACATATGTACAATTTTTGAAAATATGCCATTTGTGTACAAAAACTGTGAAAATTAAATGATGATTTTGATCAAAACTTTCACTGAAATTGATTTGCCTAGTTTATTAAAGATGTATATATAACATGGAGTAATTTTTATCTGAAATATCGACATTTGACAAAATTGCATGGTACGTAAGATGTGTACAATTTTTGGAAATATGCCATTTGTGTACAAAAACTTTTTGAAAATTAAATGATGGTTTTGATCAAAACTTTCACTGAAATTGATTTGACTAGTTTAATAAAGATGTATATATCACATGGAGTAATTTTTATCTGAAATATCGACATTTGACAAAATTGCATGGTACGTAACATATGTACAATTTTTGAAAATATGCCATTTGTGTACAAAAACTTTGTGAAAATTAAATGATGATTTTGATCAAAACTTTCACTGAAATTGATTTGCCTAGTTTATTAAAGATGTATATATAACATGGAGTAATTTTTATCTGAAATATCGACATTTGACAAAATTGCATGGTACGTAAGATGTGTACAATTTTTGAAAATATGCCATTTGTGTACAAAAACTTTGTGAAAATTAAATGATGATTTTGATCAAAACTTTCACTGAAATTGATTTGCCTAGTTTATTAAAGATGTATATATAACATGGAGTAATTTTTATCTGAAATATTGACATTTGACAAAATTGCATGGTACGTAAGATGTGTACAATTTTTGGAAATGTGCCATTTGTGTACAAAAACTTTTTGAAAATTAAATGATGGTTTTGATCAAAACTTTCACTGAAATTGATTTGCCTAGTTTAATAAAGATGTATATATCACATGGAGTAATTTTTATCTGAAATATCGACATTTGACAAAATTGCATGGTACGTAACATATGTACAATTTTTGAAAATATGCCATTTGTGTACAAAAACTTTTTGAAAATTAAATGATGATTTTGATCAAAACTTTCACTGAAATTGATTTGCCTAGTTTATTAAAGATGTATATATCACATGGAGTAATTTTTATCTGAAATATCGACATTTGACAAAATCGCATGGTACGTAACATATGTACAATTTTTGAAAATATGCCATTTGTGTACAAAAACTTTTTAAAAATTAAATGATGATTTTGATCAAAACTTTCACTGAAATTGATTTGCCTAGTTTATTAAAGATGTATATATCACATGGAGTAATTTTTATCTGAAATATCGACATTTGACAAAATTGCATGGTACGTAACATATGTACAATTTTTGAAAATATGCAAACTTTTTGAAAATTAAATGATGGTTTTGATCAAAACTTTCACTGAAATTGATTTGCCTAGTTTATTAAAGATGTATATATCACATGGAGTAATTTTTATCTGAAATATCGACATTTGACAAAATTGCAAGGTACGTAACATATGTACAATTTTTGAAAATATGCCATTTGTGTACAAAAACTTTTTGAAAATTAAATGATGATTTTGATTAAAACTTTCACTGAAATTGATTTGTCTAGTTTATTAAAGATGTATATATCACATGGAGTAATTTTTATCTGAAATATCGACATTTGTCAAAATCGCATGGTACGTAACATATGTACAATTTTTGAAAATATGCCATTTGTGTACAAAAACTTTTTGAAAATTAAATGATGATTTTGATCAAAACTTTCACTGAAATTGATTTGCCTAGTTTATTAAAGATGCATATATCACATGGAGTAATTTTTATCTGAAATATCGACATTTGACAAAATCGCATGGTATGTAACATATGTACAATTTTTGAAAATTTGCCATTTGTCTACAAAAACTTTTTGAAAATTAAATGATGATTTTGATCAAAACTTTCACTGAAATTGATTTGCCTAGTTTATTAAAGATGTATATATCACATGGAGTAATTTTTATCTGAAATATCGACATTTGACAAAATCACATGGTACGTAACAACTGGACAATCTTTGGAAGTTTGCCATTTGTGTACAAAAATCTTTTACGGATTATGTTAAGATTCCAGTGTAATATTTAACTGAAATTGATTTGCATAGTTTATTAAAGATGTATATATCACATGGAGTAATTTTTATCTGAAATATCAACATTTGATAATATGACATATTTATTAATTAAGATATGTTCAATTTTGTAAATTTTGTAACTTTTTGTAAACTGTAGATTAAATATTAAGATTTTGATCCAATCTTACAATTGAATTTATTTGAGTGGTTTAGATGTTTATATGACTTGGAGTATTTTTTTATCTGAAATTCTAATATTGATATTTTACAAAATCACATACTGATTAATTAAGATATGTGCAATTTTTGTAAATATGCCTTTTGTGTACAAAACGTTTTGAAGATTAAAGGTAGTTTTCGGTGTAATCTTCAATTGAAATTGATTTGCATGGTTTGTTAAAGATTTATATGTAACCTTGGGTATTTTTTATCTTTAATCACCACATTTGACAAAATCGCATACTATTAAGACGTGTGCCATTTTCGTAAATTTGCCCGTTGCGTACAACAACGTTTTAGAGATTAAATGTGCATTTGATAAGATTTTAACTGAAATTGACTGGGATAATTTGTTAATATAACGATGTTATCTTGCGGGTTTTCTATGCAGGGCATTTTCGGGATACCAAATTTCATATCGAAGAAGATGATTTTATATTTTGGCTACATAGTAGCCTACATAACCCATTTACATATTCAATTTTATTTTGTAAATAAAATCAACAATTAGCAGCATTTTCAGTAAAATATCAAGTTATCAACTATCGGATGGTTTGTTAGACATACTTGCATAATCTTGAGTATTTACTATTGAAAATATGACCATTTAACCTCAATTAACAAAAAGAAGAATGTCTATGATTTGTCTGAATAAGGCACTACGGCAGTCTACATAATCTACAAGACTTGAAATTTTTCAGATTTTCAAACTCATGTGGATGCAATTAAACAAGAATTTGACCAATATTTTTAATAAAACTTACAGGAGTTGTCTTTTTTATATAGATACACTTGTCAGTAACTTCTTTAGTGAAAATATTGAAATTTGAAGAAATTTTCCGCCAAATATTTTTCTGCTCATTTTCACCGGGAGCGTAGTAGGCATTTGGCCTACAGCAAACAATTTTTGTGGGCAATAACAAATCGATCGAACGAACCTGCCTGCGGACACACGGAGCCTCGTTTTCAGATTTCAACGGAAAGTGTTCGAAAGTTTGATAAATGGCAATTATACAGTAATACAATACATGGCGATGCATGGCTGTATAACAAAATTGATACGTTAATATAATCAAATTGTTTTATGTTTTGATTCTATTGGATAAAAAGTCAAACTTTTATAAAAAGGGTTACTTTTATGAAATTTCTTTTTTCATTGAATTGACTTCACCGTTTTTCAGATATCGAAACTCATTCATTAGTATCTAGGAATGCATGACAAACTGAATAGAAATGTCATTTTTTAATTCAAAAACCAAATTGGTAAATACTTGTCTACAGTAAGCGTCATAATGACGTCTTCTTGGCTTGTCCTTATGACGTCTTGCTCAAGCCGTAGTTTTGACGTCTGAATGCTGTCTTTGTTGTCGACAAGAAAGTTGTTATTTTGTTGGCCGTCTTTTTGTCGTCTTTAAGACCGACATGTTGTTACTCGTCTTTTGTGAAGTGTCTGCCTGTCGTCTTTAAGACGAGTCAATATGACAGGCGAGATAACAACCAGTTCCCGACGAGAGCAACTCGTCATAAATACGTCTTTGGTTTACTGGGTTAGCAGTTTTTTTAAAAAATGCAAAGATATTCATGGCTGGATAAGCTGCGACACTGTATACGCATACCAACACGATTTCAAAGCAGATAGGCATATTCATGCGCCGTAGCTCTTCATAGTGTAAAAAAGAAAAGCCAAAGTAACTAACAAACTTGGTTTTAAAGGGAAGGGCCTATATCGATAAATTGTATGGCAGTACGCACAGAAAAGCTAAGTTCTGTGAAAGTTGAAGGCTTATACGGAATGCAATTTAGAATTTATTGATAAATCACTATGTTATGATTTTTCATAACTATATGCACAACAAATCGAAAAACTTGCGATAGAAGATAATTTTTTTTACATTGTTTGTAATTGTTATGTTTTACTTTTTAGTAGCAGGACGACGTATAACATCAACAGGTATGTAGACAACTGATTTTGATGCTTCAAGGGAGTTATCGATGCCTGTAAGAATCATGAATGTTTCTGTTTCTTTTTAGCTTGTCGAAACAAACTATCGAATGCGTCATGTAAACAACGGATTGACAAAGGTCATTGTAAAAATTTAAAGTATATGGGTACAATGACTGCCATTTGCAAAAAGGCATGCGGATTTTGTAGTGAGTATTCTGGGATAAGATAGCATTTATTTATTAGACTGCAGCACATTTCAAACATCAACAACAGTCATGAATGTTTGAGCTTGCCCGGCCCATCTAAATATAGTGCTTCATAACATAAGAAATATTGATTCAAATTTCGGGACACAAAAGAGGTCAGAAGCCTTTGGTAGTATATTGAGGGATTGAATCACTCTTGTTAGAGCGTTATCGGAATTAGACAAACGAGTTCACTAACAGCAAACTCGAAATCCATACCGTAAATTCGGTGGCCTCATTTTCGAGTTTTTTCTTAGAGAACGAGTGCGTCTAATAAGGGATTACATCACTCTTGTGAGTGGCTTATATGAATTTAGATCCACAAGTTCACTAACAACAAACGAGAAATCCATATCGTAAACGAAGCCGCTGAGTTTAAGTTATGGATTTCGAGTTTGTTGTTAAAGAACGAGTGGGTCTAAATTTCGATGACCCACGAACAAGAGTAATGTAATCATTTTAATAATCATGTCACATATCCTTTGTCTGGAACATCAATTATCCTTCATCAATTTCTCTACAACAATGATTTGTTTTCTGATTTGATGGGTCATTGATTTTTCATTAAATACAATTGGAATGAAATTCTTACGAATATTATTTCAAAATAAAACGAGAAGATTCCAATATAATTGTTTTCCAAACATGTTTGCAATATCGAAAATATAGTAAAAGTTACATCTGAATATAGGAAGTCCCAAGTTGTTACTTTCTTGAATTTCTAAAGTTGAATTTTCAATTACAGAGTAAACATTCAATTTGATATTATGAAAAAATATTCAATCTGTCGCAGCTCATCACCATTTTCAAAACACATGTTCTAGCTTTTTGGTTAAAACCGTGCATGTATAGGTATTTAGCCGCATACGTGCGGGTATAGACCTATACCTGCATGCTTCTAGTGGTTACGATGGAATCTCGTGGGTAGTCTTGACATAACTGCTAAACACTTGATACAAATCCACCAATCGCAACTCGAGTTTTTTTCAAGTGATTATTAAGCATGTATAGTGATACGTTCAACATCCACAGCTGGCATTGATATACACATATTCATTTTTATTCAACAATTGTAACATCTAATTGTCTATGTCTAAACGAACACCTTATTAAATATAGATTTGATTAGAATTCACGACGCAGATTAGGCCCTATAGCTGTCCTAGAGAAGCTATGAATAAATTTTACCTGATGATTCACTTCTAACATGGAACATTCTGAAAGTTTAATCTTTATTTCTTTTTATTTGAAAGAGTGTCGTGATATGAGAAAAGATTGTGACTCCTATTTATCATATTGTAAAAATCCTGTCTACCGCGATTGGATAAAAACGAATTGTGCAAGGAAGTGTTCCTTATGCTGTAAGTTCAAACAATGGTTAAGCCTGTTTCCCATATAGCCAATTTGCCTGCGTCGTTGCCTGCGTGCTTGCCTGCGACATTTGCCTGGGTGACAGCCGTAGACATTTATCGATCTCTTTTCTATTGTTTCCATCGAATATCGTGTGTCTTGCCTGGCTGATTTCAAAGATGGAAGGAGTTCACATTCAACGACGCAGGCAATATGGCTATATGGTAACCAGGCTATAGTAACTCGCTACTGTCAAATATTTATTTAGAATAAGCATATGAAATTTGTGCTATGGGATCAGAATAAGGTAATTTATAAGAATTGCGATCCTATCATATAGGACAAGTTCTCTTTTATAGAGGAGTGATACCGTTATCACAACTTCTTTGTCATGCCATTTGCTAAGACCAGCCATCTCCAAAATTTGCCATGCTACAGTTTCCCCTAAATTTGGAATAGTTTCAACTGGGCTTTCAACATCAATTGCTCAAGAAAACCATTTCTTTCTAAAATAAAAGATAGTGTCATTGAAAAAGATATTGTTTTATATACCTTCATCATCGGTGAATGTCGAATCGAATCAATTTGTAACAAGTTTTAACTTTTAACCATTAATTCTTATCAAAAAATGTTATGAAATAAATTGCCTTGACAACATACTCCAAAAAAACAAGCTCGCGTGCTTCAGGACTTAGGCCAAACATATTACATCAACATTGTAATCAAATATCCTAATATTATGTACAGTAACTGTCATATTTGCTCATTTGGCTCAATATTATCTTTTGTAACTTTGCATCTTCCTTTAATATATTTGAAATATATGATCTATCTAATAATAGCGGATATGGCATGTCTCTATTGCTAGGGATTTGCAGGATATTTTTACTTGTGTTCTGATTAAATGATCTAGTCCTGCAGAAATAGAGCTTTTTCAACATTCTGGTGCGGAATAACCTTACATTCCTGTATGGGCTTTGGTCATTTGAAAATACAGCAATGTAATTCTCAAATGACTTATTGGGAACGTGTGAAAACTGTATTGACAGAAAATTGAATAAATTAACTAACCCAAAATAAAATATTATTAATTGATTGTTGTAAATGTAATAACAATTATCTTCTAAACATCTGACAGGATCATTTTAATAGTCTGTGCTATCGTTATTTCCTATTTGTAGGACATATATTATGCTGCAGAAGTATGAACATATGTGAAATAAAAATGGATCGCATTTATATTCCATTGGAAAGCAGATTAACTGTTGATAATATAAAAAAACATGACTATATTGAATTATATTGATCATTTTCGGATGATATAAATAATATAACGTATAGTTTATTATTAAGCACATTCGGACCCGATGTTGTCATTCTTGTCTGTCCTCTTGTCTTAAGTATTTTATAAATATCTTATACATTTTCGAGCTTCTTTATTCGAATACAATCGTATTATGTAATACTTTATGAAATCCAAAATTCGAATATTATTGCCTGTGAATGATTGACAGGAATTCTTGAAAATATCACCGCACAGGAAAATCAGTGCCGGCTCAAGGCAGTTCTAATTACTTTCATTGAGAAAAGTTTACGTCAAAGCGAAATCTTGTACCGTTGGAAGAAGTCTTTGTTTCATCACAAATATTTGTTGTCACAAGCATCTGGTTTTCAGAATATAACTCCTGTATTATTATCACCAAGTGACGGTATAAAAACAAGAGAATTGCGATATTTATCAGGATACGGTCATAATAATCTTGAGTATGTTGAAACGTTAAGGTATAATAATTTCTTTAATAAAGCAATTAAAACATCAGCATAGAATATTGCAAATACCACCCAGCCCTTGGTGTTCATTCCAAACGTTTTCCAACAATTTGTGCATATGCGGTATATAGAATACAAGCCTTCGGCTTGCGGCCTTCTCCCAGGGCCAGTCAGCCTTCGGCTTCCTCGAAGAGGTCGCTTCGCTACCGTTAGTAGCCTGCAGTATGTCTTGTCAAAGAGAATGTCAATGAAACAAAATAGTCATGAGAAGGAATTAAAAATGCAGAACAACACTGATAATTCATTTCAGTTTTGATAATTAATCGTTCATACATGTAAAGCATAGTGAAAAGGAGATAATTGATACTCTATTGTACTACATATTTCACATCAAATATAATTAATAAATGAAAAAATCAGACATTCATATTTGCTACTATTAGTTTCACGCCAAGGCGATCATCAGGCAATTTAATCTGTGAAAAATATGTGATACATTCTATGGTATATATATAAGCAGCTAATTTTATTGTTAAGTTTTCTATTGTTTATATTTGGTAATTACATTGTTTATTAGACAATGGTTCCTGTTTATTGTTAAGATTTAAAGTTTGATAAATAGAACTTATTTTGATGTCGGCATTTGCTGATCATCTCTGTTTTTTTATTTAAAAGTTTTTTATTTGAACAAATGATATGGTATTTTTCAGTGAGACAAAGGTCACATTTCTTTGATTTGCTGTTGTTTGCCGTGGCTATGCCGTGGCAGATGATAATATGGACCAGTTTATTGTGTATTCTTTTTTGTCGTTTTTGAGGGTCCAAATATGTTTTGATAATTCCGTTGAGTTAATGTATTTTTCTTTCTTGAATGTTAGTTTGTGTTGTGAATATCTATATTTAAATGTCCCTTCTGTCAGGCCGATGTAGTTTTGTCCTTCCGTATTTTCTTCTGTTGTGATCCTAGTATACGACGCTTGTTTGGAGACATTTGTTCTCTAGTGGGCATCTTGTTTTATTTCTGCAGTTGCATAATTTATTGGGCTGTGTGTTTTGTGTTTTCTGCGGATTAATTATGTTATTGTTGTGGGTTGTTAAGATCGCTTTCATATTCTGTGTGCAACTGTAACTAACTTTCACTGTGTTAATGTTGAATATCTTGTGATGTGGATGCTGTTTTGGAAAATGTTTTGAAAGAAGCTTGAGAAGTATTTTTTTCCCGATATTGTTCTTAACGCTTTTATTGAAGGGTGGATTAAACCAGATGATCTGTCGCCGTCTATTTTTTCTGCTCCTGGTAGTGCGTGGGGTGTACTTAAAGGGGCAAAATTGACCGGCGACCGCTGCGAGATCAATTTGAATTTATGCTTAGCGTAATTCAACCGTCTCGCTTTGAAACTATTGTTATTCGCAAGCCTAATTTGTAACAAATTCATGTCAACAATGAACATTGTGTTATAAACAATAAACATGCACGTAATCCTAAGTTCGTAGCGCCTGCCGGTCATTTTTGCTCCTTTAAGATCGCTATTATGGCCACTCAACTTTAGGGCTGTCTCGTATACGTGTTTGTTTTTGTCAAATAGGTCTTCGTTTATAGAGCTTTTTCATTGACGTCATTCGTGTGACGTCAGACTTATATTGGCCACCATGTTGGTGCTGCACTTTCAACTGTCGTTTCAAATTCTGCGTTGGCGTTGTTGAGCGGCGGTTGTTACGATATTATTTCTCATATTTTATTCACATTTATAAGTATCTTGTCGATTTTGCTACTCTAAATAATGGTATTTTGTTTACTTCTCAATTGTGGATTTCAAAGCGGGAAGAGAAAAAATCTTAAGCATCAGGAATGGGAGAAAAACAAAGGTCAAAACGCTGGTTTTTATCGTGTTCCTGTAGTTGTCACACATCAAGGAGAGTTAGTTGAAAAATTGTCCAAGGAAAGAAGAATGAAATGGATATCTGCTTTCAGTCGGGATGATTTAAATGATGAAAAGCTCAATAGCGAACGTGTTTGTAGCAGGCATTTCGTGTGTGGAAAGCCAGCTGAATCATATAATAAAGACAACATCGACTGGGTGCCAACTCAAAATTTTGGTCATGCCAAACATGCCACTAAAGATCCTTCTGCTGCTGCAGATAAAGCAGCTAGAACAACAGAGAGAAGAAGACGAATGGATGAGATAAACAGCTTGTGATAAACAGACAGATACAGATGATTTAACACAACTGATATCCTCACTTCAAATAAAATGTAGTCATTTTACTGAATCTTACTTTGCTGAGGATGACCGTAGAGTGAGATTTTACACTGGTCTCCCTACTTTCCAGATAATGAAAATTATTCATAACTTTGTGTTGCCATTCATTGTAAGAAAATCTACGCTGCTGTCATCATTTCAGCAGTTTTCTTTAGTGCTCATGAAGCTGCGTTTAAATATGCCATTACAAGACCTTGCCTATCGTTTTGACATTTCACTTGCAACAGTATCTCGTTTATTTCAATTGTGGTTGCATGTACTTGACAAAAGACTTACAGCACTCATTGCCTGGCCTGAAAGAGAGGAATTATGGCGTACTATGCCTCAATGCTTTCAGTACAGCTTTGGTACAAAAACTACTGTAATTATTGATTGTTTTGAAGTCTTCATTGAGAAGCCCTCAAACCTTTTAGCTAGGGCACAAACTTTCTCTAGCTACAAACACCACAATACTGTTAAGGTACTAATTGGTATTACTCTCCAAGGAACAATCAGTTTTGTATCTAAAGCTTGGGGAGGGCGTACTTCGGACAAGTATTTAACTGAAAATTGTGGTATACTAGACCTGCTGAAACCAGGAGATATGGTTATGGCTGATCGGGGTTTCACGATCGAAGAAAGTCTGTGGTGCCACCAGGCAAAACTAACAATACCAGCATTCACTAAAGGCAAAGATCAACTTTCCCCTCTTGATGTAGAAAAAACACGAGGAATTGCAAATATGCAGATACACGTGGAGAGAATTATAGGACAATTGAGGCAAAAATATACAATCCTTCAGGGTACCTTGCCAGTACACTATTTGAAACCTTGGCAGGGTCAATCTATTCCAACAGTTGATAAAATGATCCGTGTCTGTTGTGCGTTAATAAACTTATGCCCACCGATAGTTCCATTTGATTAAAAAATGTATTATTTAATTTATAGATGACTAGGTGAGATATTTTACCTTTACAGAAATTGTAATGCCTCATAAATTCATATTACAGTAATTAATTAGTGTCATGTATTTATTTACATATTATGATATTTACCACAATTATGGTGTCATTAATAAGGTAGCAAATATTCAAGCATACTATTAAATATTTCGGCTATGCGGCTTTAAATAAATGGCTCTACATATTATTTCTCAAGACAGCTGTTTTCATAATTATTATGCGACTCTTGTTACTTAATATTCCAAATTCACGATAATGCGTATGCTACATTGAAATATAACCTTAAATATGACAGTGACATTTTATATCTGATCATTATGGACAGGTGGTCTCGGTGTAGAGGGAGGATTGTGGATATCATGTCCGATAACCATATTCACTTGTATAACTTTCCTATTTGTAAATACTGTAGGTAGCAAATATTCAAGCATACTATTAAATATTTCTGCTATGCGGCTTTAAATAAATGGCTCTACATATTATTTCTCAAGACAGCTGTTTTCATAATTATTATGCGACTCATGTTACTTAATATTCCAAATTCACAATAATGTGTGTGCTACATTGAAATATAACCTTAAATATGACAGTGACATTTTATATTTGATCATTATGGACAGGTGGTCTCGGTGTAGAGGGAGGATTGTGGATATCATGTCCGATAACTATATTTATTTGTATAACTTGTTTATTTTTAAAGAGGAAAAATCAAGTGAAATAAACAATAAAATTTGAAATAACAAATCAGAGTGAAAATGAACTCAACAGAATACTGTATATTAAAATAATAAGATAGTAATTATATTAATATATCATAATCGCATAAATTGATCAGATATGTATAAATGGTAGGCCTACAACATAATAATCAGAATTATCCTACATCAGGATTATATTTAGTAATGTAATTTTAAATCTTAATTAAATAAATGTACATACAAAACAGTTGTACTCTTCTAAATAAAAATTGAAGAAAATTATTTGAACAGTTTAGGTATGACTATGAAGTTAATAACCAATTATTATACAGGAAAACATTCAAAATCTCCTTGCTTTAAACAGGTGATTAAATGATTTCTCATATCAGGAACGCTAAACTCCACACATTGTGGAGGAATGTCATAAGCTAGCGAAGTGGCAAAGGCAATCGCAAATACACCGCAGTCACTACTATTCTGTTGTTGCTGAACAGGTACAACGTTCAGACCTTCATAGGTGGATTCGTCGATCATATTTTTTACCTGATCCACAACTTCGTCGTGTACAACATTCATATACATACTATCATATTAATTAACAAAGCCAGGTAAACAGTCGATTGAACTAACACAAACCCAATGGTCATGTCCAGTATGTAATATTTGTATAAAATCTCCATAAACAATGTCAAAATTTTTGAAAGGACCAAGAGCAGGTCTTTGATAACCATCAATCAGAGGATTTACTTGTTGGATAAGATATTGTGATGATTGAATAATATCAGAGTCTAGCCAACCGTTCTTAGAAGCGATAAGTTCATAATGTTCATCATTAAGATTACAGTACGGTTTAAACCTTTCAACTTTCCCAGTTATACTAAAATTTATTAATTCAATATCATCATCACTATCATATGCAGTTACATTACTGCCGGTAGGTTCTTTAGCTGTAACCTTGACTGAAGTTTTCAGAGACCTGCACACATAGCATGTCCAGGAAGTTTTATAATTGTTTGGCCTTTTTTGTACCCTAGGCACACAAGATGAAAGTAAACACCATTATTACAAGCTTCACTGTGGCATTTAATGATATTATCACCCTCGTTAGGTTTCTGCTTACATATACAAATTTCATCAAGAGCCAGTACTTCAACAGGAATATCTTTTAAAGTGGACTTCTTTACATCTTTCTCCTTCTTCACTTTTGGCAATATATGGCAGTTGGGACATACCCAGTTAGTAGCAAACTCGCTTAGTTTTAAACAAGAAGGATGAAAAATAGAAATTGGACAACTATCGTTATGACATTTGATAGTTGTCTCATCTCTATCTTCCTGGCAAAAACATACAGCACTCGTAGCTTGCAAGGATTTCTTGAGGTCGGCTTTCTGAGAGTACCACCTGCCAAGTACTTCTGCCAGAATACAGTTTCTCCAAAATAGATTAATTTTTGGCAATACAAAATTCCAATGTTTTTCATCAGGAAAAATTCTTTCATGTATGAAAGACGCATCACAGCCGTCAAATCCAAAAACTACAAAATCACATGCAGGTGCTTTTGTTGTAAATATTTGCTGCTGTACTTGATAATAATATTGATGGTCTCTAATCAATGATAATCTACCATCAATTTTCTCAAGACACGATGCTTTTTTGGTACTATAATTATCAAAGTCCAATTCAATCATGCAGTAAGGGCATTTGATCTCACCACAAATTTCACCGCAACAATCACACTGCGATATGAAATCCGGAGTCGCGCGTGGATCCAAGGATAATCTTTGTTGATAATCAATCCACATTGTTTTAATTTATAATTTTTATGGAAATTCTCCATTTCAGTAGCAAATAATTTAATTGCATACCCTTCCTGGCTGCATCCATAATCAGTAGCTGCTGAGTGGAAACTGAATATCTTCCGATAACATACAGATTTAATTAAAGACTTCGATGGCTTTGAAGGATTTGTATGTGATGCGGCTTTACTGATGGAGGCACCAATACGACCCACTCTATGTTTATAGAAAGCATTAGTCTTACTCTGTTGCTGAGTGTCTTTTTTAATAATAGTTACCTCTTCATCTGTGATATTGAAATCTACATCATAGCATTCTGCAATTAAACGGTGGTAATCATAGTCCAAATATTTATCTTGATAGAGATCCATCACAGTTCTCACGTTTCTGTTGTCAGCAACAAAAGACTTGGAGTAGGGGTTTACCAGACTGAGAGCAACTGGCCTGATTGGACAATTATTCAATTCACTGTAGAGCACTGCTAAATCACTATCCGTTGTCATTGGAGTATCATTTTTCTGGTCATCAATAGCTTTAGCGGCAGTTATAACATTCTCGTTAGCTTGATTTATTGAATCATTTATAACAGATCCAGCCAACTGATCTAAATTTTTCTTCATCTTTTTACTTGATGTGATATTGATGTCCTCAATCGTTACATAGTTCACTTCTTTTACAAATGTTGGTAAAATCCAGGTACACTTTACTTCAGTGCATGCAAGCTTTCCATTAACTCTGATCCATAACTCAATATAAAATAATATGCTTGCTACATGGGTACAACATTCTCCTAAGCCAGCCATACAGACACAATGTGCAGCCAATACTTCCCCATCTTCTTCAGCAATCAACCACGCCTGTAATGGCCGCTCGTTCATACGTTGTGAGTGTCTCACCTTTCCAGTAACCAAAACTTTTGTACCAAATACCTTTCCAATAACACTGGTAACAAAACCAGGCACTAACTGATTGTAAGCTTGAAGACTTTTAAATGCCTTGAACTGTTTTTTAGAATAATAACTTGTTTCAACGACAAGGTACGACACCAAATCAACAGCGTCAACTGCTGGTAAACATTCTGAGTCCAAACTTATTTCAGGAACTAATAAAGGATCCACACCAATCAACGAAATTTTATCGATATAACGCTTTTTAACATCAGCGTCAAGCTTTTCGGCATAAAGAGATAATTTAATGCCTTTTAATTCATCGACAGAAGCAGTTTGAGTTTTAATGTTCGTGCTCGAGGAAGTCATTATTCGAAGTGCAACACCAAGATGGCGGAAGAACGATATTGAAAACTGTGTGACGTCACGTGAAAAAGCCCTATAGATAGATCGGATAGTCGTTGCTTAATTGCTGTTGCGGAATATGTTTTATTATGTTTGGCGGGTGCTTTGATTTCGTGTTAATGTATGAAGGTTGATCGCGTGGTTTTCTGTAAGGGTAGTGAGTTGAGTTTGGTAGATTAAAGGTTACGTCTAGAAAGTTAGTAGTTTTTAGATTAGTGTCGATCGTTATCTTTAAGCCAAGTTCTTCAAATGTTCTAATTATTCTTTTCTTAATACTATCTGTTTGCGGTCCTGATTTTCTTTCTAGGACAGCTAGTCCATCGTCTCTGTACAGTCTAATGCTGTTTATCCCGCGTATCTTTTTGAGTTTGCTCAATACGAATAGGCCTACCAGTTCACATATCTCGGCACCGTCAAAACTTCCCATTGTGACGTCAAAAAGACTGCCGCTGTTTCTTTTTATCCATACTTCATTGTTGTCAAATAAAACAGATTTCCTTGCATGAATTATAATATGATGTTCTTCTTCTGTGATCGGTTTAAATGTTCTGGCAAATGATATGGCATTTTTTTAACAGTTGTTCGTTTATTGATTGGTAGAAATTTTCTATGTCGAATACGACGAAAGATGATTGATGCTTATTGTTACGTGATTTAAACCAGTTTATAACGGAAGAAGTATTTTTCCATTGATTGAAGTTGACTTTTGATTTTATTTTTTGTTAATGTTTTCTACGATGTTCTTGCTTACAATGCCTATTTCACTTTTCGCCGGGTTAATGAGTCTGCATGTTGGCTTGTTTTCAAAGTTTTCTTTGTGGTCCTTTAGTGTTATGAAGGCTTGCCGTGCTGCGATACATTCAGATCTGTTGCCAATATTTAGTTTAGCTGCTATTTGCTTTGCCTCTCTGTTGATGGTGTTAATTGTGTCTTTTCCTGCTTTTTTATATGTTTTAGTAATGTTATTGCGGAGTAATTTATCGTGGTGGTCTTTAGTGAGTTCATAGAAGTTGGTTGTTTTGTCGGCCGGTATAAAAGCTTTCGTTGAAGATTGTATTTTTTTGATGTCCCTACTTAATTGACGTTGAAAAGAGTCATTTACATTGTCAAAAACGATGTTTTTCGTCACGTTCATTAGTTCCTGTTCAAATTTGTCCATACTTTGGTTTTGTGGTGGGCATTTTCTCGATTTAAATCCATAAAATTTATCGGTGTATTCTTCAGGTTGACTCTCCTTTGCGTTGTTGTCGTGGAAAAACGCCTTCCATCGCATTCGTTTAATTACGCTTTCCATTTTCCCTATTAGCTGCTTTATATAAGTTCTCCTAGGTGGTATCGGTATATTTTTCAAAGAATAAGCGAATGTAGATTTCTCCATCTTGAGTTAATTCAGTGTAGACGATAGTGCTCTACTAAAATAATAGGAGCATATAATAGTAATATCAATAAGGTGCTTATGTTGTCTTTGCTGTTTCAATAGTGCTCGATGCCATAAATGCAGAGCTGTTTAATAATTAATAAACGAAAAAATCAGACATTCATATTTGCTACTATTAATTTCACGCCAAGGCGATCATCAGGCAATTTAATCTGTGAAAAATATGTGATACATTCTATGGTATATATATAAGCAGCTAAATTTATTGTTAAGTTTTCTATTGTTTATATTTGGTAATTACATTGTTCATCAGTCCTTTGAGAAAAAGTTTGTATAACTTAAAGGTTCTGAATAAATGATGATGATGATGATGATGATGATGATGATGATGATAATGGTTCCTGTTTATTGTTAAGATTTAAAGTTTGATAAATAGAACTTATTTTGATGTCGGCATTTGCTGATCATCTCTGTTTTTTTATTTAAAAGTTTTTTATCTGAACAAATGATATGGTATTTTTCAGTGAGGCAAAGGTCACATTTCTTTGATTTGCTGTTGTATGCCGTGGCAGATGATAATATGGATCAGTTTATTGTGTATTCTTTTTTGTCGTTTTTGAGTGTCCAAATATGTTTTGATAATTCCGTTGAGTTAATGTATTATTCTTTCTTGAATGTTAGTTTGTGTTGTGAATATCTATATTTAAATGTCCCTTCTGTCAGGCCGATGTAGTTTTAATCTACGAAACTCAACTCATTACCCTTACAGAAACCAGGCGATCAACTTCATACATTAAAACGAAATCAAAGCACCCGCCAAACATAATAAAACATATTCCAACAGCAATTAACCAACGACTATCCGATCTATCTATAAACGAAGACCTATTTGACAAAAACAATTACGTATACGAGACGGCCCTAAAGTCGAGTGGCCATAATAGCGATCTTAAGTACACCCCGCGCACTACCAGGAGCAGAAAAAATAGACGGCGACATATCATCTGGTTTAATCCACCCTTCAATAAAAGCGTTAAGAACAATATCGGGAAAATATTTCTCAAGCTTCTTTCAAAACATTTTCCAAAACAGCATCCACATCACAAGATATTCAACCTTAACACAGTGAAAGTTAGTTACAGTTGCACACAGAATATGAAAGCGATCTTAACCACGCACAACAATAACAGAATTAATCCGCAGAAAACACAAAACACACAGCCCAATAAATTATGCAACTGCAGAAATAAAACAAGATGCCCACTAGAGAACAAATGTCTCCAAACAAGCGTCGTATACAACGCTAGGGTCACAACAGAAGAAAATACGGAAGGACAAAACTACATCGGCCTGACAGAAGGGACATTTAAAGATAGATATTCACAACACAAACTAACATTCAAGAAAGAAAAATACATTAACTCAACGGAATTATCAAAACATATTTGGACACTCAAAAACGACAAAAAAGAATACACAATAAACTGGTCCATATTATCATCTGCCACGGCATAGCCACGGCAAACAACAGCAAATCAAAGAAATGTGACCTTTGCCTCACTGAAAAATACCATATCATTTGTTCAGATAAAAAACTTTTAAATAAAAAAACAGAGATGATCAGCAAATGCCGACATCAAAATAAGTTCTATTTATCAAACTTTAAATCTTAACAATAAACAGGAACCATTATCTAATGAACAACGTAATTACCATATATAAACAATAGAAAACTTAACAATAAAATTAGCTGCTTATATATATATACCATAGAATGTATCACATATTTTTCACAGATTAAATTGCCTGGTGATCGCCTTGGCGTGAAACTAATAGTAGCAAATATGAATGTCTGATTTTTTCGTTTATTAATTATTAAACAGCTCTGCATTTATGGCATCGAGCACTATTGAAACAGCAAAGACAACATAAGCACCTTATTGATATTACTCAAATCAAATACATTTATAAATATGGGTTATCCATAAGTACATTTTATGTTGACTACATAGTTCAAATAAAATAAAAATGGATCGTATGTTAGGTATTGCAGTTAATGAACTTGTTTTCACAATGAAAGGCATTGGTATGTAAATATTATTGCTGTGTTGGTTTAGTGAATCTCAGCATGAGTCATTGAGTGGTACTGGTAATAACAACAGGTGATTCTGAAATTTGATACAGTAAATTACATAAATGAGAGAACAAACTCTAATATTTTATTAACTTTAGCCAACTTCTCACAGAGAGGACACATGTCTATAATGGTCACCATTCACATACCTCATATAATAATAATTAAAGTAAACAATGTGTGGACACAGTGGACGTTGTCACTGTATGGCACAATATAAATGTACAGTTCGACAAAAGGATAGAAGGCAGCTAGATTACAACTCTAATTTTGTATTTGTACAACTTACAACTGCTTGACGACTGAAGTTGTTTATTTGTTATGGGTCAAATAGCTCTGTGTGCAGTGTGGATAACAGAACAGAATTGCTGACATAAAACGGTGACACAGTAAATCCTTTCTTCCAACGAAGAACAGTTCATAACAAATCAAGCTAATATTGGCGTTACAGTGACACAGTAATCTCTTCTGCCAACGATGACTTGATAACAAAGTCGGATATTTGGGATTATGATACTTAAAAGAAAACTAAAAGTATCAATTGCCATCAGAGTCCTGTAAGCCCTCATGCAACAGCCTAAAAACCAAGGTAAAAGTGACTTCGACAGACTTTACATGAAGCATTTAAACATTTAAGGTGTAAAAGACTTACCAAGAATTGTGTCTTCTGTTTGTGATGTAAAATGGAGTATTGTTTGACCACTTCTCCTTCTAGGCATATTGGAATACTTTTGCAAAATATGATGAAACACTTTTACAAAATATTGGCAGCCATTAAAATAAAGCGTGCTCTAAAATTCGTGATGTTGCTAGGCATGACGGGATACACCAAGGAAAGCAGTTTATTTTCACATGGAAATTTTAATCGCAATTTATGAGCAATTTATAGCATTTTAAACGGTAATAACAAAACGTCGGATAGCCAAAGGCCTATAGATAACCCAGAAGCATATAAGAAGTTTGGAAAGTGCTCTGCGGAGAAGGAGTTTAACAATAATGAAACAATGATGATTTGATCACTGACACGGTTTGCGTATTATTATTATTAATTTATGTAACAAGCAGATTAGTATGGAATTGAAGCAAAATGATTCCGCCCGGGATCGAACCGGGGACCTTGTGCGTGTTAAGCACACGTGATAACCGCTACACCACGGAACCGCTGTGACAGCGAACAGTTACCATATGGATGATGTTGGTGTTTTATTAATCATTCTTTCAAAACTTGATGGAAGAATTCAGGAAAAACCCAAGGCTTACCCTTACTTACTACCATTCATATTGATGTTACAATCTATCGCTATTGGTGTATTCAATATACACGTTTCGCTATTTGCCTGTTGGCCTAGCCGCTGATGTCCAACACATTTGCTATCAATTTATTCATATAATATATATAATATTCATCACAAACAGATTAATATGGAGTTGATAGAGATTATTCCGCGCAAATTCGAAATATTATTTACAATTTATACCAATGATATAGTAGACGCTCTCAAAGATGGCTCAATAAGACTCTACAAAAATGATTATAAGGTGTATTTTACATGCCATAGCTGTGATGATTGTGTTCTTTTGCAAAAAGATCTTGACAGGATGCTTAAACCTATTTTCCAGCCGCATTCATCTCTCAAAATTCACTTACTCAGATCGTAAAAACTCCGACCTAAGCAAAACAAAAATTAATCCGAGCTAGTTTAGGCTTGAATCTAACCGAACAAATGGTTTGGAATCGAAATCAGGACATTTTGGGGCAATATCTGTTAGCAATGTTATTGTACTACATATTTGTAAGGAACATATTATAATGGAGTTGAAACAAAATGATTCCGCCCGGGATCGAACCGGGGACCTTGTGCGTGTAAAGCACACGTGATAACCGCTACACTACAGAACCGCTGTGATGAAAATAGCGGGCTTCGATGTCCATTATGTTGCCTTTTCTAGCTGTAGTGTAGTCAACATGCACCTTTCTTTTAGTCTGTTGACTCAGCGCTTGATGAACATTGCAAAACGTTTTTCCATCAATACGTGGATAATGGATATATCTATGATTCATAACGAGCAGAATCGGATGCAATAGATTTCTTTTGTGTTGTATCAAGACAAGATCTTCGTGCTTGTATTGGAAACCACAAATCAAATTGTTATTGATTATGCTAACTGATTAATTAACTTCGTCGATTGATATTCGAGGAGTGAATTTTGGGAAGCAACTTCTCAAAGTTGTATTCATCTTTCTTAAGTAGAAGAAGGCGCAAAACATAGCAAATTAAATAGGGATCATCAGGGTTTCAATTACGAACTATTATGTTGAAGCATCATTCCATGCTAGCAGGCGTAAAATTTATCAGAACATTTGCAAGCAAACATAGAAGTTTGAAACTCTGCCACAGGAACCTCCTTGAACGTTTTTCATCAGTTATTTTTGAATGAATGAATGAATGAATGAATGAATGAATGAATGAATGAATGAATGAATGAATGAATGAATGAATGAATGAATGAATGAATGAATGAATGAATGAATGAATGAATGAATGAATGAATGAATGAATGAATGAATGAATGAATGAATGAATGAATGAATGAATGAATGAATGAATGAATGAATGAATGAATGAATTGTTTATTTCTGCATAACAGCATATAAATGTGAATTACATACAGAATAACTTGACATGAATTAACAAATGATTAAATAGTTTTACATAATTAAGAGTTTAGATAGATTTTTATTGGAGAGATATATTATAAATTGATAAACATTGGGTGCCTGACGTGTTTCCAGGCTTAACGAGTTATATACATTTATACATCTTACAAAAAAGTTTTGAAGATGGCGATTTGAATGCGCCATTGGCACAACAAGTCTACCATGTGGAGTGACAGTAAGAAGGTTACTGGAGTCAATATCCACAAAACTATTAATAACTTTATAACAAAATAATAGGTAAGCAATCAATCTTTTACTATCAAATGTTTCAATATTCAAATTAACGATGCGTTTTTATAAATTGAATGGTATTGATATCAACAATGTTTTCGAAAATCGTCGTTTCACAGATTCTAGCAATTTGATATCTTTTATCAGAATTGATGACCAAACCTCACAGGCATATTCAAGGATGGGACGCACATACGTTATGAATAGTTGGATTTTAAATGAACAGTCTCTGCTATAAAATACACGATTAATCATTCTGCTACGAATAGCTGCTTTTTTTACAATAGTTGTTATATATGTAGATGTGCAGAATTGTTTTTTTTTTAAATCTAACGTTGATTTCATTAAAACACCTAGATCTCTGATTTTATCAATAGGTTCTAAATATACTTATCCGAGATATTAATTTTGCTTAGGGTTATTTTTTCCCAAATCTAATACTTCGCATTTATGGCATGCCATTGTTAGCTAGTTATTAGTGGCCCATTGCACGATGCTGTCTCTAAATCAGCTTGCAAGGCAATATGATCAGCATTTGAGTCACACATAAAGAACAGCTTATAATCGTCTGCACATAATCTGATACTACTGTGTTTTATTATATCAACAATGTCATTAATATATATCAAAAATAATAGTGGTCCTAGTACAGAGCCTTGGGGTACAACCTGACTTAAGGTCAGACCAGCTTGAATGGTTTCCATTGACAACGGTTCTTTGGCGCCTGTTAGTTAGAAATGCTTCTATCCAGTCATATAATTTACCATTATTTCCATGAGATTTAATTTTTTGCAACAGTTTAGAATGTGAACAGTATCAAATGCTTTTGC
Organism: Haliclystus octoradiatus; assembly: GCA_916610825.1. Lineage (NCBI taxonomy): Eukaryota > Metazoa > Cnidaria > Staurozoa > Stauromedusae > Haliclystidae > Haliclystus > Haliclystus octoradiatus. Next base: position 20,629,163 of record OU744450.1, on the reverse strand, counting down.
ACAATCTAAATAAATAAAATCAACAGAATGCTGACGATCGACAAGAGTAGACCATACATTGATTGTTTCTACTAATTGCGTCACAGTGGATCGTAGTGACATAAAACCATGTTGAAAACAATATATTAATCCGTTATCGCATAGATGATCGACAACCGCTTCTTTAATAATACGTTACATGAGTCGATAAAACATTTGATGTAAGGCCAATTGGTCTGTATAGATTGAAATTTGTGCTTGGACTAGGAGTTTTAGAAATCGGCATGATATCAGCTGATAGCCAATCCATCGGTAACTGTGACGTCTCAAATGAAACATTAAAAAGTATATATAGTGGATAGCACAAATATTCTATATATCGCTTGATGAATGCAGCTGGGATTAAGTCTGTTCCAGATGATAGCTTGGGCTGTAGTTTGATGACATTATATTTTATATTGGCCAGGATGAAATCAACAAACTCTAGGTTGGCTTCAAGAGCTTGAGGTGGTAATATTAAGGGTGTATTGTTGTCTTCTGTAAAATCAGAGACAAATCGATTGTTTAAGAAATGGGCAATGTCACTGTCAGTTTCAGCAATAATTGATCCTGGGCCATGAAGTGGTGGTATGCATTGACGGTTACTGAATCGAGACTTGACAAATGACCAGAAGGAAGAGGAGAATTTAAAAATAAAACTGTTCTCTTTAGATCTCATATTATTTCGATTTAATTTACGAAGTAAACCTTGCGATTGCTTCCATATTGCTTTAGATTTAACATCACCAGTACTTTTATAAAGACGGTACAGTCTTCTGGTTTCTTTATTTTGAGCCTTGATTTTGGGTGAACATGAATGCACGCGGCTTTGCTTAGTGAGAGGGACGAAGTTACTTAAAATGATAGTGTAGACAGCGATAGAGGCAGTCCAGAACTGGGCAATGGTCGAACAATGGGAAAATATTATTGACCAGATACTCTCGAAAAATGTAGTAATTAATGCTTGGTCAGCGAAACGAAAATGGTAAACTGAAGGTTCAACAGACGAAGTTCTGCTACATTGCAGTGAAGTTTCAATGTCCACAGAAGAATGGTCAATATTAGCAAACGGTGTATTTGTAGCTGCTTTGTTAGAATAGTTGAATCAGATATAACTAAATCCAAAACATTTCCACCGCTTGTAGGCTGCAATACAAATTGTGATAAACCAGATGATAAAATAAAATCTAAAAATTCTTTCTCTAACGTAGTTGCATGTTTATGAGGAGAATAATCATACCAGCTTATGTTAGGAAAATTGAAGTCTCCCACAATTAATATACGATGATTAGTGAATAAATGAAAGTTAATAAATTTGAGAAGAGTTGCTAAGCAACTACCAATAGGCGGACGATATACATTGATAATAGTTAGCTCCATAATGACAATTAATCTTCACAGTTACTGCTACAGCTTCACATGATGAATCACATAACGTAGAGGTTACTTTTGCAATATAAATAGACGGAGCAAATATAAGAAGGCCACCTCCTCGTTTATCTTTTTGATGGTAGGTTTTCCAAATTCATTGATAAAGTGTTTGCAATTTTCTCTAAAATTTCCAGTAGCCTTGGCTGCTATTGCTTGAAACGTCTATCCTTTTCAGAGGCACTCATTTTTCCTTGTTTGCTCCTGCAATGGCTGTGAGTTTTGGTTGATGTTTGATGTTACATATGAAGCTTCAAAAGTAAAATCCCATGTAATACATCTGTCTCTCTTCCAAGATATCAGTGACATCTTTAATTTTGCCTACAAGTTAGCAAATAGAAAACGGTTATCCGCGTTGAGTACCCCGATACGAAAACTTTGGATGCTATGAGACACTCAAGAGGCAAAAATCGTTCGGTTGGCGGCTCGTGAGTTTTAGTCCTCTTCCATTTCTGATTACGCACCAACGTGTTCGTATCAGAGTACATAAACCCTTTTCTATTTGTTATCTAGTAGACACAATTAGAGATGTCACGATACTGGAAAATATTGTTTATTCCTTTATATTTGATTAACGAGATAGTTATTTGTGTGATCTATTTATGCTCGCACGAAATGCTTATAACTAAGTCGAGATAAAACAATTGGAATGAATCTGCTATTTAAAGTTATCTGTTCATAAATATAGTATTGGACATTTGACGGGTACTGTCTCCAGCTGCCTCTCTTTACGATTAAGTGAATTGACACAGGTGTCTCACAAAACTACATTTCTTTCCCTTCTCAAACAACAAACAACAGATGCATGCAATATAAAGTTGCTTCATTTGTTAAATTGCCATTTGACTTTGAGCATTCAATGTACTAATATTAAAGACTGTAATGCGGAACATATATACTACACGAATGATGAGACTGTATATTTTATTCTTTTCCCTTTTCATAGCTTTGATTACATCAACTCCAGGTATAGTATCCTTTTATTCCCCCTATAATTAAGCTGAATATGTTGTATCGAAAATGCTAATTGAAATCTATCTAACTGTGAATTATATCCCTTCGTATAGTCTGTAAAGATAATGACAATGATTGTTCAACTCTTCATCGCCTTGGATTTTGTGAGGATGCAACCTATATTGAACAAATGGTTAAAAACTGTCAGAAAACGTGCAATCTATGCAGTAAGTAGACACAAGAATTTAGCAAATCATTTTAAATTTTTTGATAATTTATTATCCTTAATCTCTATATCTTTGTATTGAACAGGTCCACCAATACAATCAGGCTCTGATCAAGCAAAGAAATATCATGGTTTATATATTGATATTTTTATTATGATTTTCCAAATTTTTATCATAATCGCACATAATAATGATAATTGAGACGGTATATATATCTTTAACCCACTCTCCTACTTTATCCCTTCAATATATATTGTTGAAAATTGTGTCCGCAAGTCAACAGAAGAAGTTAGAGTTAAAGAAATATAACAAACAAACTATGAACAGGAAAACGAGTTAGAACTATTGTTCAAAGCTTTCTTGCCTTCTGGAAAGACAAAAAATCTATTGACTGACATTCCTGATACATTGTTCGGAAGTCTTACTTTTGAAAAAGCTGACCTGTTTCAGTTCCATATTGAATAACATCCGTCAAAACTCTATTTTAAAACAAATGTAAATTGTGACGTTTTGGAGACAAGAAGATAACCTCGTAGAAAAATGAATGCAATATTGACCACTTTTCGATATATTTGCAGTTTTTAAAGATGTAAAATCGACCATCGCGCCTTGCGGACTCAATGTTGAAAAATTAATGCCATTTTTCAAGCCAAAAGTAGTGTGCATCACGGCACAATATTCGAAGACCGAGCGCAAAGCCCGCAAAAGTTTTGTTCTTAAGATCAATAAAAATGGTAAAATGTGTATCCGACGTAATTTCGAGACTATAAATATGAAAGCTATATATGCAATTGAGTATAAGAATAAAATTATTCAATAAAATTAAATTGTAATGAATGCTTTGTATTTCGTGTAATAGATTATATAAACTCATTATACCATTTAGCTGAAAGTTCGCAACAAACCTTTTTACGACGAATCAATTAAATAAATAATACTTGTTTAATCAAAGTTGTTAATTAAAACTTGTAGATGCTTGTGGAAAGCGCTTGGCTGCCAAAAGCCGTATTGTGGCTGGAACAACTGCAGGTCGTGGTGCTTGGCCTTGGCAAGTATCGTTGTACCACTGGGGTACATTTCAATGTGGAGGGGTCCTCATCTCAAATCAATGGATTGCCACCTCTGGTCACTGTGTTAATGGTCCATATCACACTGCTTCAGCCTTCTCTGTTAGGTAGGGATGAACTAAAGAAATTACAGAAGGGCAATAAGCACCAGTCTGTTATCATCACCAGTCATCACATATTGTTAGCGTGATAGAATATAGATAATCATCAAAAGAACGAAAATGCAAAATAGTGGATGCAAGACAGTTTGGTTTCTGATATATGAAAATTCAAACTTAATGAAGATATGATGATTTTGCAATATGTATATCTTTCTTTAGAAGTTAGGTAGTACCTTTATTATTGTGCCGTTGATTTATCGGTCTTCCACTGAATCAATCCCTCAATTAAGGAAGATGTTTGAATATAATTTATAAGCTTAAATAATAAATACAGTAGATATGGCTTGCATTAGTTTCATGGGAGTGACAAGAGAATATATGTTGTCAAATTATTGATTTCAGATTTCATATTTGTAATTTTATCCATGCCAATTTGAATTCTCTCAAAATTCTCTCAAATGCTCTCTCAAATTTTGTTTTTCCAAAATCGATACCTCAAATATTTTATTCAGGCCAAAATGTAGACCCCAAATATTTTTTTATCGAATAATATTTGAAAATTGTCATTGCAATTTCGTGAATTTACATCAACATTCTTTGCTCATTGAAAAACGACACGCCGAAAATTTTGAAAATTCTGAAATACCTCATAGATATATACCTAATAATAGATACCTCAATAATTTTCGGAGACCTGGAAAAGATACCATCAATAATTGGTACGTCCCCGTATATCAACCATTTGAAGTTACCCCCTCCCCCGGGTAAGATTTACCTTGCAATATTATTTTTTTAACCAATGCTAATCATTAACGGTTTGCGTCTTCTTCCAGGGTTGGTAAGAATATAATCGGACAAAAGGAAAATTTCACTCAAAGCTTTTATGTCATTGCAAAGGAAAACCATCCAAGCTTCTCATTTGCCACTCTGGATTACGACATAGCACTTTTGAAGCTCGATAGACCTGTTATGTTTGATGCACACGTTGCACCTATTTGCTTGCCAAGTCAAACAGTTGATAGCAAAGCAATATGCTACATGTCAGGTGTGTATTGAGATATTCTAACTAGAATTCATAGCTCTGTGATTGTACATAAAATAATATAGGGATTCAGTAAAGTTGTAAACTGTTTCGAAAATATACGTATGTAGACAAGACTGAATGAAAATTTATAAGAACGCTTTCTTATAGATATAGGTCAAAATAGATGAAACCTCTTTATGCCGGCCAACTTTAATATTCATATGTTGCAACAAGAGGTGTACAGGATTGGATTTATAACAACACAACTACAATTACCCCAGAGGGGGGAAACTCCAGTTGCCGCATTAATGGGGGGCCACTTTGGAAAACTCTGGGGTACCCGAAAAGTCCCAAAAATCCTTTAAATGCCTCCCAAATTGTTTTAAAAACTTGAAAACGCTACCCTAAAAGTTCAGGGAGGGTACTTCCATAAAGGCTCTATGCGGGGATGTTCCATTTTTACGGGTAAAAATTCAAATCCAGTTTTCAGTTTTCAAAAGTCTATTATTTTCTTAAACAATTAGGCTGGGGACTAACGTCACTAACAGGGAAGAGGTCTTGGACTCTACAACAAGCCAGGATGAAATTCATTGACCACTATACATGCAAACTATAACAGAGCTATAAAAGGGAACCAATTGAGAAAGGTAGGAATGTTGACAGTACAGTGTAAAAATACAAACACTCCAATATTGGATGCAACATAATCATGCTGCATGTTTCCCAGTAATAGTAAATAATGAGTTGAAATGTTTGATTCGATATGTTAGAATGGAGATCAATCAACTATTACTATACTGAATTATGATTCAGATTTTAGTATATATATATATATATGGAACTTGTTATTCCAAGATTTGAGCCATTGAAACTTCGTTGTTCATATTTGTCCATATGTATTTTTTTCGTGATGTATGACTATACCATTGATTATGCATTACCACATTCAACATTTCATATCAAATCATTTTCAGCTGACAAAGACAATGGTATGCTTTGGACCAATGCAACACTCAAGATCTATTGCTTGCAAAGGAGATAGCGGAGGTCCAATCACATGCCTAAATAAATCTTCGGGTAGATTTGAATTACAAGGCATAGCAAGTTGGACAAATTCAAAGTGTGATTCCAGTTATACACATACCATGTTTGCAAAAGTTTATGGAATCCAACAATGGATAAAATCCATTATAAAAATCGTATGAAATTCATAATATTGAGAAGCATAGAATCATCCGCTTAAGAAGTATAAGATATAAATGTCATCAGATTTTGAGAAATAGAATTTAAGAGTATTCATTTAATTTTTGTTATTAGAACTCTATGCATAAATATTGTGATATTATCCAAAAAGACAACATGGAAGATATCATTCATTTTTCGAAATCTTTGTTTGATGAACTTTCCAAAAATTATGTGCTACAATTACATTATATAATCTCCTTGATACTATTCCGCTAGCGAAACATATCTCTTATCTTTGAGCTTCATACATATATCTTTTAACTTTTTAGATACGATTCAAAACTTAAATGGATATTTATAATAATTCAAGCTCGTGATGTCATCAATCCAGTTTCGTAAAACTGACACTCTAGCAAACATGGTATATGTTTCTAGATGCTTACAGCAAGTTGGCTTCACCAACTAACGATTCATGAAGTTACAAAGCACCGTTTGGACAAATCCAAAAAAATATGGTCCACCATTAGCACCTTGACAACCTTAATTTTGATTACCATCTCCACAACACATCACAGTGGATAATATTTTACAATATCTGCCTCATGAACACGGTTCTTACTTTTGTCGAATTATCCCAGGAGATATGGGGTTATTAAATGACATTGGCAACCTTGTGTAATTTCAAGGAAATCGGTATGATAAGATATGGGTTGGGGCTTCCCTGATTAATATAGCCAGATACCGACGGAATATAATAAATAAATGTCTTGCCCATCAGCTACAGCATAGGTGTTGGAAATGGTGACAATCACCAGCAATTTCATGTTGAACACATCTCATGTTAAGTTAAGTTAAAGGAGCAAACTGACCGGCGACCTCTATAAGCGCTTAGATCACGTGCGTGCTTGCCGTTCATATTGATTCTGGGCCTGATAACATGATGAACCTGAAATTCGAAGCCATGCTGAATGAAGCCATGAATGATGTTGATCGTTGAATTCAAGTAGCTTAATTCAAATTGAGCTCGTAGCGACCACCGGTCAATCAGCTCCTTTAAGTCAACAGAGCATTGACATAGTGACATCGATAAACGACTTTTGACGTTTCAGGTGATACATTATTTGGATTCTAATGGTATATATACACTCCAAGACTTTAGTAAGAATCTTTCATTGACATATGTACCCAGCAATTTCTCATCATTTTCATATTAAAAATGTTCAAGATCAGAAATTTCAAAATGGCGTTAAAAGATTTGCGAATAGTCTAAAAGCAACAACGCTAAGTTCAGCCTCTCTCGAACAAACTCACTAAACGAGGCTCGAACCTAGATCAAGGCTGATCGTAATTCGATTACGTGTTTCACTCGATAATATGGTAAGGGTTAGAAGTAGGGTTAGGGTCCGACTACGTGATAACATCAACCCGATCGAGTTTAAATTTTGTTTCTGTTTCATCAACTTTCGTCGGTATAGTGGATTGGTAGTGCGTCTGTCTAGTGAGCGCATCAAGCTATTTCGACTTTAGGTCCTTCCAAATTTTTAATTGATTTTCATTATTTATGTTTCAAATTGTTTACAAGTTACTAATCGTCCATAATACGCATGCTTTGCTACTCATAAGAAACGAAGCAATCAATTACCATGCTCGCCCTTAGCAGTATTGCTTTTAGACTCTTCCAAAGATTTGACTACCATGCTAAACCAGACGTGCTTGATGATACTGCAAATACATTCATATCAAAAGCAACCACTGTGATGTGTAAAAGGTTTAACTGCACGCCATGGCTATATAATGAACGAGAAATTGTATAACCCGCTAGGGAATGATTTATTGTGATATTATCAATCAATCTGCTGACTTGTTCTAAAACATTCATACAGCATTAACTTTATTTACATTTATAATAATGTTGAGGATAATACTCTTTTTGATCGCCTAATAGTTCATTAAAACGCTATCAATCCATTTCCTGAATTTTGCTACTCTTGCAAACATTGTGTATGTTGTAACTGATTTGCAATCTGCTGAACCCCAACTCACTGCACCATGTAACACCCACGCGCCTGATTTTCCAGTTCGACAAACAAAAGGACCACCACTATCACCTCCACATCCATGTTGAGGGTTGAATTTGTTTCCAGCACATATCATGTTATCTGTGATCTGTATTGGTTTAAGAAGAAATGCAATACTATAGCGTATTTTCATAGCATTGTTTACATTTAACAAGCAATGAAGCAGGATAACCTGCTAGAGAAGTAGTACGTTCAAACTGTAATTTTAAAGTTGCATTACAAACCATTTGAAGCATACAAGGGCTTCTCTAAATAATCCAGTAACTACTATGATGGCGCTCTATCTGTCGGTGACTACATATGCGTAATTTAATAACCTTTAATTACCTTTAAAATTAATTGGAAACGTATTTAAATATCAGCACAGATTCCTTAAACCTAATTGGTTGGTTCAAATATTTAGAACTGTTGGGACTTCTACTTATTTCAAGAAAATCTTCTCGTACATATATGTCAATTGTCCAGCTGTCAAGAATCTTTGTCTTGCAGACATGGACGATTACGTTTTGTTAAAATAGGCAAACATTTTTAACCAATCAAAATATTCATGCAAAAACTGAATTTTTCCTTTGAAGTGAACATTAAATGGCATTTTATTATCTTTGGCTTTCCTTACCGGTGGTGCTTTTCCTTGAAGTCCTTTCTGGTTATGATTATTGCACGAAGAGGCATCTACAATTGATAGCTTTGCTTGCTGTAAAATATTGTGTGTACTAGCTTTTCCACCAGTTTTACCCCAGCCTGAAAAGTAGTTTTGAAGAATATATGTCATTCAGCACATTGTCTTAAGCATATTACATTTTTTGAAATTCAAAATTGACAAAGCAGTTGTTTTGCATGTTGAAAAACTAATGGGGAAAATGTATATTTTGAATAACCAATTTCTGTAGAAAATGTACTTTAAGGTGAAGTGTAATAATACTTGATACAAAGAGAAGTATTTCCATGTTGAACCAAGCATTACATATCCACTCAAATCTACAATCTGTGTAATAGTGATGTCCCATTGAAAAATCGAACAATCATATGGACATTTTGATTGTCAGATAATTATTGGACTTATTCTAGAATTATCAACCAGGATATTCTGAACTAATTAGAGTCAAAAATATTTTTAAATTTGCACCAGAACTAGTTCCATGCCATTAAAGAGCCTGCAACTATTTCCGGTGCACATCCGGAAATATTTTTTGACTCTAAATAATACTCTTTCCAAATTATAGAAGATATATTACCTGTAATATAACACTGGGTACCAGCAGGCAGTCTATCTCCAGCATTAGGTAAGCAAACCGTTGACACTCGAGGGCCAAGTATTACGGGTCGGTCAAGTTTAATCATGGCGATATCGGAATCCACTACTGTCGCTCGATAGGAAGAGTGTTTGATGACTTTTTTACCAAGAAAGTTTTGTTCGTAGCCTTCAGCAATATTAAGAGTTTGTTCTCCAGCCCTACAGCAGATTAGCAATGAAAAAATATTATTAATCGATAATGACTTTTTTATCAAAATATGAATCAATAATTTCTCCATCTATTATAAATTGCATACACGAGCTTATTCATTTTCTGAAGTCATTACTTGCTGTACTTCTATTATTTTTAATTAGTTTTTTAGTTATTTATACATGATCAATTGGTTCGACTGTGTACTTTAAGAAGCTACTTACAGTAGCCATCGCGTCGTTGAACTGTTATATAAAGTTATGTATACTTACTATGGTTAATTGTAATGGAATAAATACTTATGTTTTCATTTGGAGTAGAAATTCATGAATCTCATATTCTAGAAATGTATCAAATTTCCTGTTCTAACAGAGTGTCCTGACTTACCTAATTTTAAAGCCAGAAGGCTGATTTTCAAATCCATCAACACAATGAGCCGCAGTGATAACCCATTCAGGTGTGATTAGCGTACCACCGCATGTGAATTTTCCTGCTATATTGATATACACTTGCCATGGCCATGATCCAGGTTTGGCAGTTGTTCCAGAAACAATTCGTGTAGCGCTAATCTTTGGCAGACCACAGTTGGCTGGAAAATATATTTTAATTAATACTCAATCTCCTATACTTTTGAAAATATCACCCGACTCAAATTACAACAATATTTTAAAAGCAAATCGTCTAAAATCAGCAGTTTAGAATATACAATAGCTGGTATCTAAAGGTTAAAGGTGACATTATACCTTTACTTCTAGTGAAAATTGAAATGATATATAAGCACATTGTAAACCAGGTTGATCAGCAAAATACATTATAGTAGCAAGGCTGTTAAATGCAAGCTTATTACGTATCTATTGCGTGATGCTAGAATTCTATCGTCGCAATATCAATGACTCATGAGTTAGTTTTCAATACGTCGATGTGCTTCGATCACTCTATATTAATTTTATACTCTGCTGAATAAATTTAGCATAAAACATTTTCAAATTGATTTTTTGGTAAATACAAATGGTGAGTTGCTGTTTGGAGATTTTCACTCATTACCAGCACAATCTCTTTTTTCTATGCAAACCTGTCTTAAGCACTTTTACATGTTTGTAGAACAATACTATCATATTTTATACCTGGCATCGGTGGCCTTGTTGCGAACGGGTTTTTTGTTGTTTTCAATGGTGGGTTAGTTACACCTGGTTTTGACCCTGAAATTAAGAATAGAAAATTATTTTCTAAAACATTACTGCCCATTATGAAATCAAATGAGATGAGCTGTAACATAATTGTCTAGTTAAAAGAAGCAGTCAATAAAACAAATATTAGTTGTATTATGATCAATGTGATAAATGACCTAACACAATATCTCTAATCAATCTCTGCAATCAAAAGGCAATGAAAATAGCTTCATCCTCCCTCAATACAAAGTAGACTATGCAAGATACCTCAAACATATATACAAGCTAAATGATTGATATTGTAAAAATTATATCAGGACATCATGTATCACACAGCTAATTTAGTGCATCCCTTGCCATGAAACCCAAATAACTTCAATTATAAATAAAAAATGACTTTTATTCGATTTGAGATTATAGGGGATTGATTTCTGTAACTTACCACAAAGATTACATGTTTTGGGACACCATAATTTCATCTGGACATATTGGTCGGGAAGGTTACAGAAGTTCTGTGTCTTATATCCAGCACATAAAACAGGGACTTTATCTTTGCAATCTGGAAAGCGAGCATACACAATGTAATTATATATTACTTTGCCCACAATCAGATTTCCGAACTATTTATATTCTAAATGTTTCGAAAATTATGCATTTATGTTTGATACATAGTAAAATCAATTACCTGCGTTGATCGGTCCAGTTGAGAGAGGAATCTTCACCGTAGGTACCACTACACGGATAAATAATAGTATGTCGGTAAATAATGTACATTAACATATTGCGCCGAGGGAAAACTTTCTATTTCCCTAGGCAGTAATATATCAATTGCTTCAGTAGATTCATTGTTTTTAAACTATAGACAATCAAGATGCAGCCAATATCTATTATTTAATTGAATTATTCACATTACAGTACTTTAAAACGCAACAATGACAACGACGGGTAACGGAATTGAGAATAGATTACGCGTGCATAGATTAATAGATGAGAATAGATTAATTCTAAAAGTGCATTCTCTGACTTACCACATAAACCACATGAATATGAGCAACTTGTACGGTATGAAGGTATGCTGCAGTATCCCAGTTGACGTAATTGAGGGCAATTGTAGAAGTTATCTCTGCAAACTACAAATCGATTTAAAGTCCAAGGATAAAATAAGTGAAGTAATTAAGAACATGTTTAACATGATATTTTGCAAAGCCAAGAATGATATTTCAATTTTATTCACCATGCTAAAAAAAATGCTACAATCATTACCGAATCATAGATTTCCAACACTATATGGAATGGCTATTTCTTTCCTGGAAATTTATATTCATCGTCTAATATTTTCATCAACTATATTCGAAAGAACATTACGGCCCCAATTACACTATACCGGATAGAAATCTCCCGAATAAGTATTGCGCAATCAGAGTCAAAATCATACCGGATAGGTGAGTGATTACACTCAGACTGTATTCGCTCTGGTGAGTAATAAATCCACGCCATAATCGCAGTTTACCAAACATGGCGGCTTTTCAAGGATCTTTGTCTGATATTGAAAATTTCTTTTGGACTGATGAGGAGGTCGAGTTATTGCTAATTGCAACAAAGGCTTCCATTTCAAAATGTGAAAATGACGCTGTCGACTGGGATGGTTTAAGATCAAAATATATAAAAATCAGGGACATATTTGAAGAGAGGTACCCTACTGATCAGCCAATATCGTTCCCAAAATTTGAAGATTTAAACGTTTTTACAAGGGAAAGGATAGGATCCAAATAGTCCGAATAGTTTGAAACCGAGGCGCTGGTGGACAGAGCTATCGGATTTTATCGATTACACTACACTGCTCGGCTCAGATTTCATACCCGAGCGCTTTTCATATCACCTACGATGTGGGGTCATTTTGACTCGGCAAAAGCAAGCGAAGCGTACCGGATAGAAAGCGTGTAGTGTAATTGAGAGGCCTAAACGGGTGGAAATGACTACGCTCGGTTAGCTATCCGGTATAGTGTAATCGGGGCCTACAAATTCCTACTATTCCGTTTGCACTTACGAAGACTGCTACGTATGTTATTAAATTGTCCCTTTTTATTGTATGTTAACTTCTTAATTACATTTAATATTGAATTTTCTTTTAAGTTTAAATTTACCATTTTTGCTTTAACCTTTTACCCATATCATTCATATACTCTATAGGGTATCTCAATAGATAAGCAAATTTTCCATTACGAGATGACATCAACACCTGTATATCATATTTCATTAATCAATGTCTTTAGCCTGTAAATATCTTTTTATCATGTAATCAAAATAAAATTCCATTCTATTCTATTTATTTCAAATCGTAATTTACTTGAAATACATGTTGGAAGATATTTCCTTACAGTCATATATATAGTAATCACTCATGTATTCTCCTATATATACATCTCTATGACAGTGTTTCCCTTCGGTATTGTAATAGCATATCTGTTATCTAGTTGGTGATTGATGCTCTATTATCCAATCTGTAAGTTACTACTTACTATATAATTGCGAAATGAATGTTCTTCAGAAATTTCTGAATATCTGAATTTCTGAATTTGACTTTATACATGTCGAAAGCTCAAACACCGTCTACTTTATCGCTCACTTCTTTATACAATATGCAATCTATTGGAAGTGAAATTGATCGATTTCTTGTTCTCTTTTTTAAATAATTAATTATGAGATGCATGCTTACCTTTGCAAAGGGAAAATGGTAAAATTACCAACAAAAGTATTACAGAATTCATCATTCAACTTTGTCTTTGTAATAAATGCGTATTTTTAACTTCCACCCTCTCAACATTTAAATCTAACAATGAATACTCTATACAAATGAGGCTATTTATGCTATTCAGAATGCTTAATTATCTGATGACATTAGACATATAACACGTCTGGAATACTGTTTACCTAGACAATGTTTATTTTCTTAAAGAAACAGCGGAAGATAGGATGTCATCGATGGCAGTATTTACCTAGCTGATTATCTCTAACTGCTTCGTTTTAGCTCAAACATTCATACTTACTAGTGTTGTTTGTAAATAATGGAAGAGGCAGGCTAATTTTCATGATGCCGAACGCCGTGGTAATTTACGCAGAGAAGTGGGAGGACATATATTTTGCTTTTCTATCGAGAAAAATTGCATTTTAAACGTTTCTAATATGTGGAACATTTATTGGTATAAGCAATGAATAGATATTGATGTAGATTACCATATATAGAAACTCATGTTACTATCCCGGTTACTATTCAAGTGAATGTATATATTATTAACTTACCTAACATATTTTTAGGCTACATGTTAGGAACCTAGCTGTTGAACCAAATAAATGATACTTATCGCTATATCATATCATATATACCCAGGAAAAGTTATAGATATATCTGGAAGCACTGCCTTAACTACCAATTCCTGAAAGAGAGTGATAATATTTACATATGCGCATTTGAGAAGCTTCATTCCTGCAGAGCTGCAGTTATAGTGCGTACAGTACTAAAACAATTAATTGTGTTAATCATGGAATTACATAGATTTGTCAAGTAATCCTGAGTTTGGAAGTGAAAAAAATTGAAAACAGAACCGATTCAAGCAAATTTATAGAGTAATCATTAATAAGTATTCATTCCTTTCATTAGTGAATACATGTGAAAATATAAAATCAAAAAATGGGAAATCATTAGAAAAAAAATTTAAACAAGCTGCTGCAAATCTCTTATATATTAAATCTTTAAATCTTCCAAACATTTTTTATGTGGATTTGATGCTTGTTTGAGAAGTAATGCGAACGTGAGAGAGCAAACATTTTTGAATAGTAATTTCAGCAAATTAGATTTTTTTATGAATTTTGTTTACATTCATTTCATATATATCTCTTATACTATGTTTACTATGGTTACTAGGCACAGATGTTTTTTTCATGTGATGAATTTTTTCACCACATTGATTACTCATCTTGAGTAAGGTGTATACCGAAGTCAGTTCCTTGTTCGCTCACTGAGCAATACTGATGAAGGCTGATGGCCAAAAACATGTACTTGTCTGCTGCCATCTCTTATACTATACAGAGTAAAACCAATACAAAATAAAAAAAAGAAAGAACAAACTTTGATTGCGAGCACAGTGATAGAAAGTTTCTCAAATGCAAATTGAATTTTTACTGCAACATATCGTTTATATTTGATGCGAAATCAATATGGGAATTGGAGTATGAAAAATTAAGTAGAATAGGTAAATTATAACACTTCTATTTGAGTATCTAAATTTCTAAGTGTTAAGCGATATGATGAAAAGCAAGACCGCTTCACAAAGTGTGATAAGGATCAGTATGATCAGCTGTATGTACTTATAAAGTACCTGATGATGATAAAAATGGTGATAAAACGATTCAGCGGACCGCATACATTAAGTGACCAGCAATAAACCAATCACAAACATTGTTAAAAACCATTAAAATACTAACGCTAGTAGTTAACCTCTTCGCTCCGTCATAACCAGGTTCAACTGTAGGGAGAACTATCTGGAGAGAAGTAAGCAAGAAATTCAGTTTCAAAAAAATCAAAATTGATCTTATAGCTCACATTACGTATCACTCTCAAATTACATAACTAGTTATGTCTTCTGGTTTTTTAAAAAATGATTTTCCCTAAGTGCTACAACCAACGATATCCTTAGATTTCAAAGAAAGTCATCTCACCAAACTTTAAAAACAGTTTGATATTTATAAATGAAATTTCCAAAAACTATATATATCGGTTATAGTTAACCAAAACTTCAAAGAATTAATTTTCCCGAAAACAGAACAGAATTTTGAGCTCTGGTTTATCATTTCGAACAAATTCAGGACTGTACTGGATGTCACCAATTTATCAATAGGAAACTAGAAGAAGTTGTGTTATTACTTGATACATTTATTTTCAGGGAGATTCAGAATATGTAACAGTGCTCTGATGCATCCAAACGAAAACACTTTTTGGATATAGGATATTACACCATTTATTGCATGTTTACATATAGCCACATTTTCCTTCTGGATATAAATACCAAGATTTATACTATTCAATAAATATAAATATAAATGAATTTAAATAATAGATATTTGCATTGTTTGGCGTTCACAGAGGCTATCATAATAAAAAGTGTAGGAAAGAGGAACAAGCGTTAGAGTAAATCAATGCAATTTTGGACTTTTTTCATTTGATTTTTATGAATTTTATCAGTGAAGTATTCTGATATAAGGTTCCACAATAACATTGCAAATTTATAATATTACATACACTGGGGAGAATGTTTCGGACCATGTGGATGACGAATATATAAGCAATCATTTAGCTAATCTGTTGATATTTCAGGAAACAACAATTACGAATTTAAATTACTGCATTGGATTATTTATAGTATTTTATCATTATATTGATTATTGTCTAATTGGCTCGATAACAAATGTAGCTAACAAAGACAAAAAGTGAACTATGAAAATGTAATGGATGTAATCGATACTTTGTGAGACATGTTAATGAGTTGTTATATGCACAATCTATATACATCGCAAGTTTACAAGCTATTTATCATTTCATATTTTTATCAATCCAATCTCTTAATTTTGATACTCTTGCAAACATTGTGTATGCTTCACGTGAGTTACAATCTTCACTTCCCCAGCTAACAACACCATGAAGTGTGAACTTTCCAGTGTGCTTAGACTGACACACTAAAGGGCCACCACTGTCCCCTTGACAAGGCTGCTTTCTATTTACACCACCAGAACCGGCACATACCATCGAGGGCTTGATTGGTATCTAAAAATATTATTGAAATTATAGAATCTGAATATAGAATGCATATGTAGATTTTTTAGCAATAATATATAACAAATATACAATCACAGAATTACAGCACATAATTGTAATAAACCATCATTTTCTAAAGATATACGCAAACATATTTATTATTTGTTTTCACTTATTGAAGTTGTTACAACTCAATGCGGATGAATAATTCCCTGAAAAGATATAAAATTACATGCATACTATCAAATCTTGAGGAGTTAACTCAATCCCGTTATCAAACATATTTTCCATCTGATTGGAAAACTTGTATTCATGATATTTAAAAATAGGCAGTTGCAAACTAGTCGTAAATTGGCATACCACTTTTACCGCTCCTTTTCCATTTAGATAGTTATATGCTTGACAAACGCTATTTGACACAATAGTTTGCTTTACTTGCATAAGAACATTGTTCATAGGATTTCCAAATCTACGAAATATTCTACCCCAACCTGCAAGATGTAATAGTAGCGATGATTGCATAAAATACATATCAAAAGTAGCGGAGTATATACATATTCTCGCTTATGCAGGACTTCATCCTTTTACCTGTAACATAGCAATTGGTTCCAGTGAAGACATTGATATCTTGAGTTGGTAAACACACTGGTGAAACTCTATTATTGATAATTACAGGTCTGTCCAGTTTGATAAGGGCAATATCTTTAGCATAGGTCAGTGACGAAAACACGTTGTGGCTGATGACACGAACTGGGTGAAAGATTTGCTCATTTCCATCATGTTGGCTAAAGTCATGTTCACCCAATCTAAGTAGAAACAACAAAAATGTACTTATTTATCTACCTTCGCATCGTTAAATTAGCTTCATATATCATCACTGATTTGATAATCATAAATGCAACTATCTTAGCGATATGACTATCTAGAATTCATTCAGAATTTGATCGTTAATTACTAATAAGCAGATAAACGAAACTAACATGATTGTAAGTGGACTTGGAAAGTACTCTCTTCCTCTAACGCAATGTGCTGCTGTAACAATCCATTGGGCATTTATTAATGTCCCACCACAATTTGCTAATCCAGTGTCGTTTATTAGAGCCATCCATGGCCAAGAACCAGGTATTACAGCTCTTCCAGATATAACACGTGCATGCTGAATCGATGCTAATCCACATGAAGCTAAAACAAAGTTTCATAAATTTAGACATGATTATCAAATCAATTACGAAATCATGATTATTTTAACAAATTCTGATGCTGTACAGTTATGAAGAGTTTTATTGGAAACTAAGCCACCGCGGCATCAATATATTGCTATTATCAGCTTAGTGATTTCTTCCAGAGAAATTCATTTTGCGTCTACATGCCTTCAACAGATCCAATCGTTCTCCTAAGAGCCATATCATCAAATGATGAAATATTTTCTGAAATGAAATCTTTCTATTGTAAACCCACATTCCATTAAATGTGAAAAATCATTGGCAGAAAAAAGAATGCGGTATTAAGCAAATTAATAAAATTTATAGTTGATTTACTTGACAAAGCTAAAAAATCTGTCAACTCATTATTTACAAAACTAATTGCACTGGTTAATTGAAGTACATACCAGCGATCATATTCGTTTTTTTGAACAACTGAAATCCCATTCTTTGACCTACATGGTTTGTAAGCTCCTACTTATTCCAATGTAGCAGGTACTCCCAAACCAAGTTGGTAAGTAATCAAGACGTGCAATTTCTTTTACTAACCTTGATTGGTATTTGTTGTCGGCCTGGCTGTAGCTGAAATAGTGTATATATACGATACGATAAGTAAAATTTAAGATGAAAATATCTGTGATGTTATATCATATACAGAATCGGTAAAATGAAAACAGATCTCAAATATTGCACAGTTAATTCTACTAAGAAAAAGAAATTATATATCTTATCATAACAGTGTTTTTATTGATAACGCTAAATGTATTCATTTAGTCGAAACCGACTAGGGTACTATTCGATGATCTGCATTCTGATTGATTGCTCCATCGTTCACTATTTTCTCATAGTGAACGCTGGCAAGTTCCCCGCAAATTCCAAAGAGTAAACAAGCAATTCGCATATGTTTTTGAATCAAAATTTTTTACGTTATTACTCGCCCTTGTTGTCTACCGTTTTGAATAGTCACATTGGAGGACCTCGGTGACTATTCGACGGTAGCCAACTCGGGCTCGTTGTCTAATTGTTAAATAGTCATAGTACCAATTAAAATTTCATTTGGAACTGTGCAAATCAATTGTACAATATGAGTAGATTGTATCAACAGTAGAACCCATGTAATGTTTCTTAAGTTACCTGGTTTTATTTACTTAAAATTATTTTAGTATCACAATTATTGCAAAACAGTTTCCTAATGTAAAGATTGACCATGCAAGAATAATTAGCTTAACAGTCTATTTCATCCTTGTTTTTATACTATTATAAAACCTGAAACTTCAAACTACTACTGTAAAATCAAATGAAAATGTTCATAATATCAAATACGAAACTTACGAGGTCGTGGTGTTTGTTGAGCAGGTTTCTCTTTAAAAAAAAAGCACAAAGTCGTACATCAATACATAGATTCCAAATAATATACACATTTTTTCCTTTAGTAATTTCTCAAGAGAACTATAAGATATACTAGATGGAAATAATAATGCATATAAATTCAAAGATATACGAATGATCGTATTCTGTAAGTAAAAGACCGTAACAGCCAAATATAGCAAGGTCGTAGGGACAAATCTGCCCAAATGAACCCAACTTTTCAGAATTTAATGCTCAGTCTAGGATATCATACAACTGTGAAACGAGGTGGAGTAATGAGGTAATAAAACCAATAACTAATGAAGACTTGTCTAATTCTTGCGCAACGCCGTGTTGACTTTAACTAGTGAACACAGCCATTTTTCTAGATCCTCACATCGTATCGTAGCGGCATCAGATTGTAAATACATAACTCTGAAAACGCTAATAATTTGTGTGTGTCTTCACTATACAAATACACTAGTTATATTATATAGTTATGCCATAATTGATCAGGTTTTATTAGGGGATATTGAAAATTATGAACACGTAAGTAACACATTCAAATTGACGTCTTTTTCATATCATGTTTGTTCACGGTGCCTTACATGTGCTTCAGTATTGTTTTCATAGAAAACAACAAGGAAATTAACATCTCAATCGGTTGAAAAATCGTATTTTACTTTTCTATATTCCATTATTAAACAAGGATTTAATACATGTAGTAGTTCATTATTGGTATTTTTCAATCAACTATCATTGGCATACATACCACACATGTCACATGTCACTGGACATCTTCTAATCATTTCTGCCCGAAACTTGGCTTTATAACAATGTCCAGCAGCAGATAAATCAAGACAGTTTGACTGTTGATCATCTAGGCACGCTGAAATAAAGATTGGAATAGATAAGCCGTAGTATTCAATCAATATAGCAAACGAAGTAGATATACCGTATTGTTATGTTGGATAAATAAATTTCAAGTTTTACTCACCTGGCACAGTTGGTATAGTACCTGCAAGGAAAATTAAAAATGAGATGCTGGTATATATATATATAATAATAATTATACAACAACAGAATAAGCATCCTAACTTTTTTGATAATAATTTTTTATTACTGATTCCTTTAATTTTTTGTCCTTTCATTATTTACTACTTTATTTAAGAGGATTTGGTAACTAAGTTACATTAACTTGAATTAAATTATATGTTGTTTTTTATTATGGTTTGATATTATCCGATAAATACAAAGAATATATATACATTTCGCCATGAGAGGGAATCGTTCGAAAGTTAGCATTTAGTATAGGACACTACATCACATCAAGAAAAATATATTAGTATGTCCTATAAATAGAAGACAATCTTACAGAATCCACATGTTCTTGGGCAGTTTCGTGTCATATATGAAATATGCTTGTTACAGAATCCATCTAACTTGTTAACTCGACAACTGACGGCAGGATCATCAATGCATGCTGAAAAGAGTAAGATAAGCTGTAGAATGAGAGGCAAAAAGCTCTATTCTATAAATGCTCTGATTATTTTCATTAAGCCCTGTATCAAGAACTTGTGTTGAACAATCCCGCTATTAAAATTATTATTATTATTATATTAATATTTAAACGAGCAGTACAACGACTATAATGTTTGTTACGATCTTATTTATAGAACAACAAATGTACATTTGTATCAATTAGACTTCTATTACATGACATTATAACTCCTGATATTTATCATTCCATACCGAAATTGCAGATTTGAAGCTTTAACCTACTTTTCAAACAATTCACAATATCATCTAACGAACAGTCAATTCGATAAAAATATTGGTTTTTAAAGGCAAAATCCAACTTGACTTTATAGTAATTTCTCTCTATATCCTTCTTAGGCTTTCTGTTATTTTGATGTGGATATTCCCATAACATGCAATAGCGTATGCAGAATAGACATACCATGTCATTATTACTCTGTTCTTATGATTATCATTTATGCGGC
Organism: Haliclystus octoradiatus; assembly: GCA_916610825.1. Lineage (NCBI taxonomy): Eukaryota > Metazoa > Cnidaria > Staurozoa > Stauromedusae > Haliclystidae > Haliclystus > Haliclystus octoradiatus. Next base: position 20,608,106 of record OU744450.1, on the reverse strand, counting down.
ACACGAAAATTGGAAATTAATCACTTACCATTTTCAATCAAAACAAAATGGAATGCCAATAAAAATAAACATTTTAAATGAACCAATTCCATTTTATGCCTAATAAGAGAAAATTATTGATCTCTTCCTCAATCCGTGATCCCTATTTTCTGAAGTTCTTCGACTTCAGCTGCTTATAATATTTCAAAATTTGATGTAGGGGTGTTAGAGTTCGGAAGTTAAAAAACAGCTTCATATTTGTTCCTGAGCTCGTTTGAGCTTCACACTTGAGATTCGAGTGTCTTGTATCTCTTTAAAATTTATAAGCCAATGTGTTGTGTGTACAGAACTGAAAGTTCAAACAAAACATCAATAAATTTGTAGCAAATATGCTGTATACGATATCGACTTTGCAAGCCTCCAGACGAAGAAATTGTTTGTCAATGTTAGATGATCCTGCTTGCATTTCTTTATGATATATTTGAGATTGTTGCATAATTATGTTTGAAAGTGGCCCTACGCAGGTCTGAATATATTTAATAGTAAACCTTTCCTGATATTTCCATCTTATGAGTTTTCTAAAAGCTATCAAAAACAAACAGACTGCCAGTACATTAAGTTTTTAGTATGAAGGTTAGCAACATAAAATCACGATTAATTAATTCAGACGTTTCGTCTTTCTGTAGTAAAAAGGTCGAAACAAAATTTATCAGGAATTTTATTCGCTATCTTTTATACTAAAATGAATTTCAAAGAAAATTTTTAATTACAATACCTTTAGTGGAAAGGCATTTACAGATATCATCGGGGAAATATGTCTAATATTTATAATATTAATAATAATAATAAATTTATGTTTATCTAATAGCAGATAATATAGGGCTCTATGTCTTCATTTGACAGAGCGGTAAATAATAATAATATTTGACGAAAGAGTAAAAAATCTGTCTGAAGACCGCTGAGAAATGCATGAAACTTAAGTAACAGTAAAGAATGTGTATTCTTTGACTCTTTCGCCATATATTATTATTAATATTAATAATAATATATAAAATATGTAGTCAAAAATCAGACAATCATGTTTGCTACTCAAAGTTTCACTCCAATGCGATCATCAGGCAATCTATTCAATGAAAAAAATACACTATACCTTCAAGATATATACAATCGGAGTGCTATTATTTAATTACGCTATTTGTTTACATTTTACGAATGACTGATATTTATTATTAGTGGTTCCCGTGATAATTTTTTGGCTGCGTTTTAAAATTTGACAAGTAAAATTTATTTTGATGTCTATATTTTGATATTATTTCTGTTTTTTTATTGAGAGGCATTTGCCGGAGTAAATTATGTTGTATTTCTCTGTGAGGCAGAGATCGCATTGCAACACATTAATAGTAATTTTATTTATATAGTTTTAATCTGTTTTATGGTACATATCTGAAATGCATCAATCATGTAGTGAGTAAGAGTGTCGACAATAAAAATAAAAATGTTCACCTTATATAACTTGTTTTATTAAGTGTTTTCACTATCATGCCAAGTTTTACAGCAAATGGATAAGTAATTTTTGAGAAGTAGCATTTGAAAAAATTACCTTTTCAAATCTGCAAAAACGTGGAGATTCGAAGTTGAGTGTAATAATGTGTAATTTATGAGGACAACGAGTGAGCTCAGTTAGATCATGACAGCCATCGATCAGTTGTCCTTATCAACAACACGATTTTCGAATTTTTCGTTGTTATAAACGATATTTTTTCGTCAACATATCGCGCTGGTCGTGATCAGAAGTTAGCCATTATGACCTCACTTAAACTTTGAATCTCCACAGGTTTTGATATTTGAGTTTTTATGAATAGACCCTATTGGCAGACAGTTCACGACGTTCCTTATGGCTAGAGGTAAAAAGGAAGTGAGAATGCACCAGAGAATCAAGACCTATGTGAATTTGAGTGATTTTTGACGTCAAGTTTTCTCCTATGACTCAAGCAGGCAACGAACAAGCTATAGATCGCATAGAAACCGTACACCAGTTTCTCCATTAACTATATATTTACATGACCTCACACAGAAGGTAAGCGTTTTGAAATTCCTGCAGAAACAGAAAATTATCATTGGTGTTATCAAGTTTGAAATGCAATATCGATTACATTTTTGAACATGGATTCGTTCAGCAGCGATGTGATAACATTGGTGTCTAAAACAATTCAATTTAATTTAATTTCAACTTAATCGAATCATTACCGTAATTGCAAAGCCATCTACAATCCAATTATGTGGAAGCAACTCATATAGATGTTTCCAAGCAGTGATATGGAAAGACAATTAAAACAACCACGGCAGAATATCAAATAAGGGACAAACAATGTTAGACACTACAGTGCATATTACTTAATGTGAACACTTATATACAAGACGTGACTGATGTATTTCATTTACTCAAGATATTCTCTTTGCATGAAACTTGAAAGTCTATGGATATCGAATACATACTTTGAAATACAGTTGAGAAATCAAAATATATAATTATATGATTACTGTATTGATAATACAGATAGATATTTTATTTATCTACATTTTTCCACTTTCTTTCCAAATGCTGCACAGAAAAATCAGATATGAGCTATAGTAAATTCATCCTACGAAGCTTTCAGTTTATACTTTTTGAGGACAATTTGGATCGTTGGGATTCAAGGCACAGTCTAAAAAAATAAGATTAAATCACTAATTATTCAAATCCTGTGTCAAAGATGGATACATTTTTAGTTATTTGCAATCAAAGAGCTATAGTTAGACAAATGCAATATCATATATCGATTGTTATGCAGATTATCGAGTCATTGAAAATCCCAATACATAGAGATGATCGATGTTTTGAAAATTTTATGTACAAGAAAATGAATTTTTTGTAATTATCTTATTAAACACCATTAACAACAGTTAATTAATTTTTTTTCTTCCATTGATAATTAATAATCATTGATGATGTTAGCTAATCGTGAGAATGTTTTATTCCTCATGGATGCACTACCAAGTTATTCTGAATGAAAAAAATTGAGATCTTGAATGTCAAGATCCATATCACAGAGATTGTATGATATAATTACTATGTTGCATTGATTTGCACGGGTTTTAAGTGTCACTTTTCTTCTTCTCAGATATCAAGATGATTGACCATTATTTTGAATTAGGAATTACCTTGTGTTGCTGGATTGATTGAAGTTATGGGATTTGGATTAGTCCCTATATAGGTATAAATGAAAATCAAGATAGTTCTTGAAATTGCTGATAATTAGACTAATAATAATATCTTGCTGATTGCTATAGCGTCTGCTGTTAGTATAGTTCTGTAAGCCATTCGACAATAGAAATTTAATAATAACAAATAAATTATGCCTTTTGTCGCTATATCTTCCACACTGAAATGATTTTCAAAAAACAGATTAATTTATGGTTTGGCTAGTCATGTTTATATGTGTTTATTTCTTTATTTGTTCGTTGCTGCTTATCCAGGAGTTGAATTGTTTAATTAACATAGTTCCAATTAACAGCACAATCTATAGTAAATTGCGATAGAATGCAGTTGTTTACGCAGAAGAGGATCTTAACTCGTCATATTCCTATTTTTAACGACTTCATTTTACATGCAATTGCTAAACATCTCCCTAAAGAATTATCATTTATTTTAGATTTAATTTGAAATTCAACTTACCACATAAATCGCATGTCATTGGACACGTGAGCTTCATAAAATCACCCACTCCTTTATCTATGCATAGATTTCGTAAGAGATAATCTACGCAATCCACAACAGGTGAATCTTTACATGCTATAATGGAATCAATATTAACAATTAGTTTTTGCATCTGAAAATAAAACGAGGCAATGCCAACAAGAAGGAAACAAAAAATGATTACGATTGATGTCATTTAGCATAATTAAGTGCAATTAATGCCCCCTTAGGTGGGGATTCCATTATAGCGGATGATTTTATTCGGATAAGTATTGTGCAATTATAATTAGAAATTATAGCAGATTGATTGTTTGATTACACTATAGCAAAAAAAGCCTGGTTTTCATTTTCAATGGAACCAAAAGAAAAAGAATGAGATCCAAATCAAGTGCAGCATTCACCATGGAGGTCCTCTCCCGAAAACTGAACATGTTTGATATTTGCGAGAAGACCAACTACTTCCGTCGGTATTCTGAAGGTAAATGGAATTCACGCTAGACTCTGACGAATACACAGATTGAATATCGCACATCGGGTGCGATAATTTGCTAGCTGCTGAATGGCATCCTTGTTGAAAAAAAGTATGTAAATAGGAACGAGATAGCATCAGCAAAGATAGCATTGGACTCGATGTGATTAAATTACGACTCTCGGTTGAAAGCATGTACGGCCAGACCTATGTTTTACCCAACGTTCGTAGCAAATTGTATTTTGCTTGGCAAATGAAACCCTACTATTCCAGATTACTTTGATATAGTGTAATTTGGAGGCCTAACAGGAGCAAAAATCATTTCGCTCGGATAGCTAACAGGAATAGTGCTGTCTCAACCTTATACACATAACAAAAGTGCATTGTGCTAGATGGACCACGGAATGTGATATGTCACTTCAGCTGTTCTAGACATGTTTTATTATGAAGCAGCAAAGTAATGCATCTCAGATGAGTTAGTCATTCACAAACCAAAGTTTTTTTATACATAGATCATAGTCTTGTTAGTGGGTACTATCGAACAATCCATTTGCATTGAAGGCAATCGCTTTCCTTCGAAGAGGCTCTTCAATGATTAATAAGTTAATCGAAATACTGACCTTTTGGAGGAGCAGTTGCACCAGGTGCAAGTGTAGTCAGACCTGAAATTAATTAGAGGTATTCGAATGAACATTATAATTCGAGAAAGATATCATGTACTAGATTTTATTATGAGTTGGCACTTTAAGGTTTATAGAAATACTTTGAAATGAAGAGATAATTCTTTGTAACGATCATAGTTTGACAGACAATATTGAATTTATTCAAAAGTTGTAAAAAGATGATTGGAAATCTGAATCCAATCCTAGGCTTTTATTCAGATTTATCTATTAATTTCTAGAAATGCTAGATTTCAAAGGAGATGTCCAGAATTTAACAAGGCTTATCTAGATGAAATCAATGTTGAACAATCTGGAATATGCAATGATCTTAACAATGGTGATTCAATTTTTACCTGGAGTAGTTGGAGTGATAGGGTTAGGTGAACCTCCTGAAATTTTAAATAATTGCAATGAATGATTAAATAATTATGGTGTTCTTATACAGCCCGACCATTCGGTAAGGAGACCAAGTGTACCTACCACATAAATCACAAGTTTTCCTACAATGTTTCTTCACGTAAGGATGGAATAGCGCAGAATTACATCGATCTTCGTTAATATATTCTTGACAATCGACATCTTTAGTATCCTCACACTCTACAAGAAAAAAAGTATTATTTGGGTTCAAGCATAATATTGAAACACCACTTAAAATTCAATTCAGAAAATGAGATGTTTATATACCTGGTTTTGCCGTTGATGGATTTGTAAATGGATTGACATCTAAAACACAAGAAAATCAAGTCTAAGAAGTTGTTGTAAATTATAACAATAAATTCTGCAGTATACGTAACCATTGATGAAGCTTTTTTCATCGATTGGTGAAATATGAATCTATTAATTACATATTCAAATATGTTGTTAGCAATCATATAGCGGGAAATAGTCGAAATCATGAAGCTGTATCCTTAGAGCTTGCATATATTCCTGTCGATTGTTATGAAAAGCATATTCTCACAATAACACATGCTATTGCGAGCACGAATTTAAGTGGATATTTCATCTCAAAATTGGCCTAAATTCACTCAAAAAAAGTGATAAATTTGCGGCTCAGAAGCCATTTGGCGCAAAGTGCGCGCTACGATATGTAATATTAATGTCGTATGACTACTGCCTTTGTCTATACTTACTACATCGATCACACGTTTTACGACAATCCTTAAGAATGATTGAGTCATATGTTGGATCGTGACATCTGTTCTTATTGAGGTAATCTTGGCAATCTGTTCCAACGGTGTCTATACAATCTAAACAAAGAAATATAATCCTATAATGTAGAACAAACTTAATTTCCTTCACAAGAAAAAATGATTACGATTCGGTTATAAGTCAAACAGTTTTCTAATTCAAAACTTACTTGGATCTGGAGTCAAGGTAGAACCTCCTATAAAATAAGAGAACGAAGGATGATCGGAGAATTGAAGTTTCTTCTGAAGAGCAAGTTATATTTTTCATTGCTTGTCACATTTCAAACGTTGCTATAAATGCTATACTAACCTGGTTTTCCAGTTATTGGATTTGTAAAAGGATTCACGACTGCAGGTAAATTATAAAATAAAATAAATTTGATAGGAGATGCAATAAATTATTGCTAATTCTCAGAAGGCACATTCGAAAACTTATTAATAAGTACACTTCTTAGGTAAATATATCACATTAAACCAATAGTATTTTCTATTAGTCAAATTATTTTTCATGATATCAGATTTCTTATAAATTACCATCAACAGGAATTTAGCAAAGAAATTTCGCTTTACTGGGCATTCATGCAGTCTGCACGTTTCACGTATCAATTACAGAATAAGTAAGACATTCCATTGTGTACATGAGCAATAACTGACATACCGCATCGATCACAAGTTTTCCTGCAATTTTTCAATGTAAAATCATTCCATGCTGAATCAAAACATCGATTGGCAAGAATATGATCGATGCAATTGGTCTTATGGTCATCTTCACATTCTGTGGAAGTAGAAATAGAAGAAACAATTCAATTACAGTAAAATTGTGTTAAGTCTTATAAGCTATTTTAAAATGTATCCATACTATATTACTACAACGAGAATATTTCTTGATACTGATTGTAAGATATAAAATTGAATCTGATTTTTCTTCAAGCGCAATTATTAGATCCATAGCAAAAATATTGCTTGACCTCTAGTAATAGTTGTACAGCATTAGAATATCTCCTAACCGTTTTAGGTATGCAATAACATTTCATTATGCTTTTCACCTTGTATGAGTATCGATATTGTGAGTATTTCAGCATGGAGAAATACACAGGATATTTCTATAGGATGATAATTCTAATTGAAGTCACTATTCATAAGAATTATATTAATGAATTGGATCAATACATTTACAGTACACAATGAGGATTTTTGGGTAAATTAGTATATAAAGGAATTTATCGCCAGCATTGCTGAATTAATACCTTATCATAATGAAGCACGATAGAGGGCAATAAGGTGAATCTTACTTGTGCTTGGTGATGTTGTTGTTCCGAACGGATTTCCTGTTGCTGGGTAGAAAAAGAACGGTAAATCTGATAACTCCTTCTTCTACAAGTTGTAACAATAGTTGTTGTATTCAATTACCTCTAGGAAGGTTATTATATTGATGTTAATATAGTTGTTATATAATGATTACTCTAAGAAATGATGAACATATCAAACAGCGTGCAACATATGACTGTTATCGTAGAACCATAGAAAGAAGCTCTATATAGAAAAGAAATCACAGCTTACCTGGAGTTCCTGTCCCAGGTCTTGGGGTTCCAGTTCCTGAAATTCCTGATAAAAAAACGTATCAATTCCAATCAAAACATAAAAACACTTCATTCTATCATTTAATAATCTAAATTCACATTGCATACCACAAAGATCACACGATGCTCTACAATTTTCCTGCATATATTCACCAAAGTATTCATCCGTACAGAGGTATTTAACAATGTAATTTTGGCAGTCAACACCAACTTTATCTTGACATTCTGGTGATGAAAAGAAGAAAATTTATATTATTTTCGTATGCCCTGTAAAACATAAGTAAATGGAAACTGAGGAAACTGTTTGTGCCACTTGATCATAATATGCAAAAAACAACTTTGATCGATTTTCATTATTGACGATTGCAAACGTCATCATCATCATCATCATTATTTGTTTTTACTTTTTTATGACTGTTCCGTGTAAATTCAAAAATCAATAACCATTGACGTAGAATTATCAAGATCCTTGGTGGTTAATTTTTCATATTTATCATGACTATTTAGTATGTAAGCTGTGCTTAACAGGGTTCAGAACACCAGTTATAAACCATTTCAAGTATACTTTCTCATTCTTTCTCCACATCAGGTTACGACAGTAATTGCTTGATAGAGTTACATTGATCTATCAAGCTGATAAAGTGTATCCATTAGATTTATCTTTTCAAAATAATGATATATGATAACAAAAATGTAAGATAACAGTAGTCTTGAAATAGTTTTATCAGAACACTTCAACGTTTTGGTTGGTCTATGACAATTTTAGGGAGTGAAAAAAACTTAATTTTATGAAGATAACTTTTTCAGTATGTTTTTTTTAATAAAAGTAGTTGAGTATTTATAATAAACATATTCGAAATTTCTGTTGTCTTTGAGTTTTGTTAATAAATTCCGTAAAAGCCGTTAAAGAAATATTAATAGTGTAAACGAATGATACTTCACTAATATTACTTACTAGGATCTGGCTTCTTGGTAATTGGAATTGGAGGTGTTGTTCCTATAACATAATATCATATTTCACGCAATATACATGATATTCTATGTATTGAAGCTTGGCCATAATTAATCCTTATGAAATTTGATATCACAATCTCATTGTAAGTTCTGTACATGTATCAGAGTACACGAGAGCACACAAACAATGCATAAGTTGGTTATTGCTGAAATGATTACTCAAAATATTCAAGCCTTATCCCATTCTATAAAGGGACTGTGCAATCATTATCTATATAGCAAATTATAGCTGAAGATATCTTGGTTTCGATGATCAACTACGCTGCGTTCATTACAGCCTGATAATCAATGTGAGATTTAAACGAATGAAGAAATGGTTGAAATAGAATCATTCTGTTTTTCCATTCTGATTTTGTTATTGTGATGAGTATAGCTATAAACAATGATTAACATATTTATTTGTTTTTAACGATTCCAGGCATGGAAACTCCTTGAACAATTTCTTCGTATAAAACCATAAGTCATTTAACAGTAACTATAATTTTCGAAGCGTAAGCTGATTTTGAAAAAAAATATCATTGACTCAAAATACATATAGCGTTAAACGTCGATTTGAAAAGTCAATTAATCTTACCTGGAGCCAATGTAATAGGAATGAAGGGCGTAGTTTTTGCACCTATAATAATTAAAATGAAAATGAAATACATAATATTTTACAAATAAGTTTTCAGAAAGTCAATAAAATAATCTGAGCAGCACGAAATGAATAATTTGAAACCAACAGGTAGTATACACTCTCGTTTATATATTTGTACTTTACTAAATGCTTAAAAATTTGCTATAGCTAGATAGTATTGAAATTTTTCTATTAAAATTTCTCACTATTCATCATTTTGCTACAAATCACACTGATGCATTACATTTTGAACAAGGTTTTGGCCGTTAAATTCAAATTCCAAAACTAATAACGCATGATACTAAAGTTCCGATAAATTTGCGTATTTATTTACCAATCAGTGAAGATTAATAAAACCTGGAAATAAATCATTCCAGATTAATATTAATTTGCATAAAACAATTTAGAAAAATGACGGGAGTGTAAACCCAGCTGATTGGCCACAGATAATTCTGAATGGCAATTAGGCTGACAAAATTAGAAAATTTTTTATTTAGAAACAAGAAAAAAATTGCATGAAAATTTATCAGTGCAATGATTGTGTTAGACTTGTAAATTTTCTTTCAAAGATTATACAATAAATTCTCTATCAAGATTTCTGAGTTGGGATTCTTCTGAGTTATACATGTATATTCTAAAATGATAATCATCACGGGATTATTTCTTCTACCAATTGTTCTGCGATGTTCATACCTGGATTTCCTGTTGTTCCAATAGGCGGAAAAACTGGTTGTGTAGTACCACCTGAAATACAACAAAAAATTAACTTATTTTTATCGGAGAAGAGCATACAGAAGAATGAACTAGTGTAGTAAACACTTAACTAATTCAAACTAATTTATATTTACCTGATGGCACGGGAGGATTCCTTGTCGTTTTGGATACTAAAGAAAAACAAAAACAATATTTATTATCAATAAAGAATCTAAACAGAATCAGTAAAATTGACATCAAGGAAACCTATTTTATATGATTATCGATGTCGTCATCATATTAGATAAAGGATAATTGAAGCTGTTATAGAAGCAAGCTTCTATTTAAAGGCATCATGGTAAGAAGATCTTGGTTTTGACATGAACTGCTCAATTTAGATACTTTATTTGCATTGTAGATTTACCTGTGCTGGGTCCAATTGGTGGAAAGATTGGAGTTGTTCCACCTGCATACAAAGTGAGACATGCATGTTATTGAAGTATTCCTTACGATATATATATTACAAATAATTCGGTTTAAGTTGTGTGCATATTTAAAACCACACCATCTATCATTGCTTCTTCAAAAAGTATATTTAATTTTGAATTTGATTGGTGCTCGAATTAGGTAATCTATCAGAGTATCTATATAATCAATTTTAAATTTACTGTAAATCAAATGTAACACTAACTGCATGTTGTTTATGCAAATGCAGACATTCATTATTACAAGTGGATAGGTATATACGTTCTTGTTGACTTTTAATCATATTTCATCAGTATGCTAATAAGAATGAAAATGACTGGAATAGCAATACCATATCTAACTAAGTCAATCATTGTTTCATGCAAATCGTGTAAACGCCAGAATATCACATCTGCCGATTTTCCAGCATATCTATTTCAGCATGTTGTGCACAACGTTGAACAATACGACTTGTATTCCCTATTTAATACGCTCAAGTTCTATAAAAACAACTTCAAACAAGTAAGGAATTCCTAATCTATATCACGGATAAGAAATAATTAGATGATGAAAGCAGTTTTCTTACCGTTTGGAATAGGAGGTGGTGTCGCTTTTCCTCCTGCAATGCAAAGCAATTAATTAATAAAATTAATAAATAAATCATATTAAACATGTAAGATTTGCTTCTAGGTAGTATTCTACTTGTTGTCTATATGACAGTGACGCAGAATATACATGTAACGATGACATTCTATACATAATATATATTTCAAGCAGTAGTGATTTTCTATTCGTAAAGACGTTTCTACTTAGGCAGCCTGGAGAAAAACACTAGCTTACATTTTATGATATTCAACGAAACGTTTTAATAGATTGCAAACCTTTTGTTGTCGGTCCAATAGGTGGAACAATTGGTGTTGTGCCACCAGCTGTAATAAAAACAACAAAATATAAGCAAGGACTTGTTTACAGCGAGCTGGTAAATCGAGAAAACTCAACATCATCATCCACATTTATTTACACATTGCTGAGCTTCAAACAACATCAGAATTGATATCTGTTAATGTGAAGTAACATAATACTTTTGATTTGATGATTTATGAACAGAAGTTTACATTTTTCATCAATACAATATAAGTTTGTAGCTGTCCTTATCATTCCTCTTTAGTTTCTACAAGATTTGACCTACTTGACACAGCATAAACATTTTTTGAATGGAAAATACTCAATCAGTGGTATGGAAGAAACCGGAAATGCTGCAGTTGTGCGATCAAGGATGATGGGAACTTCCATTGATCGACTGTACGTCTGAGTTTCAGTGTCAATTTAAAGATTTTCAAATTTTTAGAATTTCTTCCTTCCATTGCTGTTAAAAAACATGAAATGTTAGGATCTCCTCACTTGCTGTGAAATTTTACTGTTTTTCTCAATTCCTGAAAATGGCACACCCTGGTCAAAAAATATCGATACCGGAACTGTACTAAAAGGACAGAAGAGTAGTACGAAATAGCTTGTATCAGCACAACTTCGGCCACTTGTCACACCCAGAGCCATCTATTTACAAGAGTTGGGACACTCATGCCATTTTTGCTTTTTTGGCCTGGAACTGAGCACATTTTGAACAATCCGCATGTGCATGAGAATGTTGTGTTTTTTCAGCCATTTTGGAACTGTGTTAAATTGCTTGCGATCATTTAACAAGACTACAAGAGTAATTTGACCATTTAATAATTGTCTTTCTCCATATATATTTGCTGGACTCTCATTTTAGCTTAAAAATCTACTTCAATGTTTGCTATGTTATCGATCTCATCAGCATGCTGCTCGAGAGGAAATACAGATCAATGCTATTGGAATTGCGAAATGGAAAAGGAGTTTGTGGACTACATATCTTACGCTTATTCTTTGAAGTCAAAGACTCTTTTTTTCTAGTTCTTGTCCCCAATTGGGATAGTAATAAACAATATTTTTATTTCGGTTACTATTGTGTCTATTAAGAAAATAATTTATAATTTAAATGCCTATGTTTGTTTTCACTAATACAAGTTTTATTCTTTTGCGCGCTACGCTTAAAACAAGAAACCTGGTTCCGAAAAATCACGTGAATTGCATCTGTCCAATAGGAGACGATAGCGGCACATGAAAGCGTGTCTCAACTCTTGTAAATAGATGGCTCAGGTCACACCATGTTACGTAGTCCTGCAATTTACTTCAATAAATTTGATATGATGTGTATATTGCATCGCTTTGATTTTGTAGAGTCGTATGACATCAGGGATGACATCAGATGATTACTAATTCTTTTGTGAATATATCTATGTCTATGATTATGTAACTGTTATAACCCTCCAACTAAATTCTTTCGTTATACGCTGCTATTACATGCAACAATAAATATATAAAATAATTATTTGAAGGATCGTCATTGTCTCATTAGTACTGACTCATCATAAAATCCACGAAAGATTCACATACCTGGGATAGGATTTGTTGTAACAAAAGTTGATGGTGTTGATGATGGTGCTATATTGAAATAAATCATGAAAACCAAAGTTCTAGACTTTATATTATACAATTGAGACAAACCATGCCAGTTTACATTTATTCAAGGTCGAGTCTTTCATCACATATTAGAGAGGTTAGTACAGGTACAGCTATTAGTACAGATTCCTCGTCGCGCGTCACTTCTGTGCATTGGGGAAGCCCCCATGCTTTGAAACCTGTACTGACTTCCCTGTTTTGGAGCGCCTTTCGGCTCGAAACATGAACCACGGAGTACATGTATTTTTCCTATTTTGAATAAAATTTTATTATCACCCTAAAATTTATACATTGAATAAAACTGAATCCTGAACAAATTGTCAGGATTTTGTTTTTACCTGAATTTTGTTATTTCAGAATCTAAATGTATTGTTTTGAAAGAGCGAGTCAGGTATAACCCAGTATTCATATTGACCAAATGACCAACATATTCATATTGACCAACTTGAACAGGTAATAAATCTAAACCTCCCTATCGGCTGATCCACACATCTGTTTGACTTCATGTATGAAAGCATTAATTACATTAATAATATGATGGATTCAGTTAAACCCTTTTAAATAAATGTCTTACCACAAAATCCACATGCCTTTTCACAATTCAGTTTCATCCAAGGTAAATAGTTGGAATCAGTGCAAAATCCTTGACCAACGTAATTTGCACAATTCATTGTTGGATTATCAGCGCAAACTACATCAGACAAATATATATGTGGATCCATTTCAGTAAATAAACGTTTTCAAATTTCTGCTCAAAACATCAACATCTTTTGTTTGTTATGCATCATTGTTTGACAACTGGAGTAGAATTTGTAACAATATATATGCACCAATCATTGATGTGTTGCTTCTAAGTTTTGATAATGGAATAACAGAATCCTTGAAGCTGAAGGAATACACAGCAAGCACGCGGGTCCAAAGACGTACTTTATTATACTGAGCCTCTTTCGTTTTTCAATTATTTTTTTCTCAGGAATTTAATGAAAATGATAATACAGAATATATTGAAATATTTCGAAAATTCCTTGAAATCGTTCTTATGATTTCATCATAAAGTAACTTGAAATCAACACAATTTCAATCCTCAAATAATGCATCTAACACCATACCTGGAGTTCCAGGGGTTGTAGCGCCTGGGTTCTTCGTTGCTGGTGGATTTGTAGCTGGAACTGTAAAATAATAATAGTATCCAAGACATTCAAATATACGGGTGTTAAACAAAAAGAAATCATGAATTCTAATTTTCCATCAAAAGAGATGATTTTCTAAGCGCTGAAAGAGGAGAGAGATTCCTGCCTTCTACACTTTTAACAAACATATGCCAAATATAATTTCTCTTTCATATAGAATATTCTAACTTACCACAGAATCCACACGATAGCTCGCAATTCTTCCTCATCCAAGAACCTCTTGTTGGACTGGAACAGTCACCATTTCCAACGTAAGACTTGCAGTCAATCATATCTTTGCAAACTGAATTTTCGAAAGTGAAATACAATCAGAATATAACAAAGTATAAACAACAATTCTTCTGTCCGTCAAAGTTTTCGAAAAATATATAAACAATATAATAAATGAAACTTTGTAATGATAACAAATGTAAATTACACTAGCATTTGTAAACTTTCCATTAATAGTATCATAACAATTAGATCCTTCTAAACATGGATCAAGACGTTCCATAAAGCTATAATAAGTTTTATTTAATGAAACAAACCTGGAATAACGGGATTGGTTGTTGCTCCTGGTTGCAATGTAGTCGGTGGTAATGTAGAAGGTGCTACAAGATAAAAATAGGATTGTTCATTTCTCCTGATATTGTTTTTGTTTATATAATGTAAAACCTCCAACAATTAAGATTTTAAAATTGTTTGACTGTTTCAAGTTTTAAGAGTTTGACTTCTTGATCATTTATAAGATAAACTTCAATATCGGTATCATCGTTGAAAGCTGAAATGAAGCTCTCGTGGATACACTGAAAGAGATGTATAATTCATAGCAAAGGGATTTGTTGGGCTGCAGTTGCAGCTTAGTTGTATCTACATAATTGTTCATCCATAATATTCTAAACCAACTTTACATCAGTGGAAAATTTTTCGTGGGATGCCTCAACCCCTGAATGCATCATTGTGGTAGGTTAAGTATTATAGGCTGTATAGATAAACTATAGAAATAATTTTATGTTTTTTTTTACAATTTTCCTGCCTGAAATGTCAATTTAATTGAAATGTAAATATTTCTATCTATCCACTTATCTATGCAAGAATGGCATTTTGATAGCTTTCAGCCTCATCCGTACAGTTTGAATGAATATATGTTATGCAACAGGTCTATTTCAAGTGCACCAAAATACTTATTTTTTCTAACTTAGTTTAGGTAGTGAAATAGTGGTTGCGTTATTTGAGCCTGCATCATCGAGAATCATAGCGTGCCACATAATAGAATAGAATACAAATATATTTCAATAGTTGAAACAAAGCAAGTTAATTAGAGTACATGAAACGTTTTACAGTTATCATTTATTCAATTAAATATCGATAATATTAATAATACAGTAATACTGTAATTATAATAATAATTATAATATGATAAGACTATAAGAAAGAAATTGAAAGAAAAATCAAGATTTGAAGAAAGAAGTATGCATGCTTGGATTAGGTGAGTTGTTGTTAGAGTGGCTAAAGAAAAATATTACATTGTCAGAGCTGAGTTTCAGGAATTGTTGATAAGTAAGTTGCAAACATAATAATCTGGAATTACACAAATAGTATTGTAACTATGAACAAAGTGTGCCTTTTAACGATGTTTGAATTTTGTAGAGGAACCATCAATGTGTAAGAACTTTTCATTTCTATTACAAAGAGATGGCCTTCTATAATTAGGCAGGTTCTGGGAAAAGCTGGTTGTGACAAAGGGAATGTGAAAAACATTATGCTTTCTTTTATCATTCTTGATAAATATATAATTAGAGTGCATTATCTCAGGAATTATTTTATGTAATAAAGTAAACGTTTCTAGTAAAAAGAGGTCTTCTGCTTTTAAAATATAGATAGATTTTAAGATTGGAGATGTGTGAGTTACTGGCTTAGCATTTACAATTACTTGAACACATTTTTTAAAAAATTTACATAATATTTTAAAGTTTGGATAATGTAATTGAAATGCAGTAGATCAGAGATATTTGAAAAATATATCCTTGCAAGGAGGTTTTTATCATTGTCGTTAGCTTAGATAACTTACAAGACTCTGATAGGTTAAACGAGATTATCATTATTCGACTTACTGCAAAATCCACATGACATTTCACAATTCTTCTTCATCCAAGGGCCAAATTGTTTATTTGTACAATGACCACTATTAACATACTGTGCACAATCATTAATTGTGTCTTTGCAAACTGAATGTAAATAGATCAAGAAGTAGAAGGGAAAATGTTGCAATAATAGTTGAGTTCTTTCGAATTATATATCGAACAAACGAATATAGAGAGGTGCAGGACAATGTATGGAACAGTCATTCTATAGCATTTTATTCATTTTCACGAAGGATACTGGTATTAGGTTAAATCACTTCTTTGACATTATATAGAAACTTAAATTATATATGTATAACATGCATAAGCTGTATATTCAATCTATTAAGATGTATATTACCTGGAATAACGGGTGTCGTAGGTCCAGGACTCAAGGTGATTGGAGGGTTGGTAGCAGGTTCTTATGAAAAGTAAAATATATTGAATTGTTATAATAACATTTCTGCTTTCATTTTAGACAGCATCAATGTTATGGCCAATTAGAAGTAAAAAACACCTGATAATGTACTTCATATGTGTTTAATGCAGATAAATTTGGTAATATATTAATATATTTTCAGATATTATGACAGTATGTTTAACTGAATACAATTGATGAAATAGATAAGGTATTTTAGAAATAGAGGAACAATGCATCAATAACAGTAACAGAGTAACAGTAATAATGATAATGCATCGCATCCTGATTATATGATAACACTGTATTTCAAATAATAAATTATATCACAGATACTTTTTAGGTGAAAGTTTGAAGCTTGTTAGTTGTGGTACAAATCACCCTTCCGAATTTCAACTCAGCTTTACAATGTGATATGAATTATTTTTCCAAATCTATTCCATTATGACATGCAAATAAAGGACACATATAGCACTACATATTTGTAAGTAACATACATTCTTAAAGACTTAGTAAAAAATGAAGTTAAAATGAACGCTTCAGAGATGATTATATCAGTATAAAATGACCAAGATAGTGTAATATTAACATAGTTTACATCATGGTATTCTACAACACTTAATTCAAAATATTAAAATCTAAATATTTTTATAAATTTTACAGAGCTTGGATTAATCAAACTGACTCAAATCAATGTGCAATTGAAAGAATACACTGTTGCTGTCGAAGCGATGTCTTCTGTTAAAATGGTACCACAGTGGTACTACATGGTTATAGTCCATGCATGACATTTGTGGATGGTTAATAGGAGTTGCCTCACATATATTATTTGCTTACACTGAACTAATATGCATGATAAAATGCTAATTGAAAAGTCTGCAATATTGTGTGTGGTCTTGCAGTGTACATGAGTCAAGAAATACTGCAACTATAAATGATAGCTATCTGCTATGATAACTATTGGAACTGATGTGAAGTGCTCAGAATGAGATCAATAAAGTGCATATATAATCATTGCTTTTATCTAAAATAGCCACCTCTCTAGAAATATTCTATATATTGACCAGTACAACTTACTACAAAATCCACATGATTTTTCACAATTAATTCTCATCCATTGACCGTTATTCTGACTAGTGCAGTGTCCACTATTGACATACGGCATACAATCAATGTTACTTATGTCTTTGCAGGCTAGAAACAGAGGAAAAATGTAAAACACATAAGAACATCGAGTTCTCTGTTGTCCACATCGACAAACATAATAATAAATATATGTGATTCTTACTAAATATTTAAATGCCATACATCTCACCAGATTAAAATCTTGTGTAAAACACAACTTTGTTTTTTTATCCAATTTTATTTATCCAAACTCACCTGGAATAATAGATGTTGTTGCACCTGGTTTCTGAGTTACAGTGGGTTTTGTACCAGTAGCTGAAAAATGTCATAAATATACACTGAGTGCGTGAGTGCACTGGTCCGTTCTCTGTGCGGGATACCACGGTTTGATTACTCATCGGTGCACACATGTTTTCATTTCTCTGTAAATCTGTTCATGTACCCCAAATATACAAGCACTTGTCCTTACGGAGTGACTATCAGTTATAATTTTGTATTACTGAAAATGTAATATTACATTATTATACAGAGATATGACCATATTACTTATGACGAAATAATAATGCCATATCTATTTGATTTTGGCATACTCGAATGACGTATCATTTGTCATGTGTATTGCCCCACCTCCATCGCATTGGCTTAGGTGATATAATTTAGGCTAAATACGAACATGTGTATCAAAATCTGTTACACTTTACTATGAAAATTTCATGAAAGATACATGACATTTCAAATCATCTAACTGACAAATATTACGGAGAATTGTAACAAAAACTAACTACTAAAGACGTTCTTCTGCTAAAATTTTAGTTGCGGGTAAATCAGAATGTAGTGTTATCATTTCCGTGACTATATAAGCTACACAATTTGAGCTATTTGTTGGTAATCTACAAGATATCAGTTCCCAACTGGAGTTTATATTTGATACACAACATTCAATTTCACATAAAACTTACTACAAAATCCACAAGACAGCTCGCATGTCTTCCTCATCCACGTTCCATATGTTGGATCATTACAGTAGTTACTATTAACATACTGTGCACAATCAGTAATTTGGTCTTTGCAAACTGTGAATGAATAATATCCATTCAAATGATATTGTATTCCGAAACATGCTTATTGCAATTTATTCTCGATACACATTAAAGTAGCTATCGGTTCATCTTATCCTTTTCTAACGAATATTTGTGAGTATTGAGAAATTATAAGAAGATTATCAAACTCTCAAATCACAGATGGAAAATCCGCCTTAGTTTAGATTCTTGATTTAAATAGTGACAATTGAACGTAGTAGCTCTAAGTTTATTATGGAAAGATTCATTGTAAAATAAAGAGAACTGTTGTACATCATTGACCTATTGTAGTATAAAATGGAAAAATTTTCATTCGATTACCTGGAATTGGCTGGGTTGTTACAGGAAGAGGTGGCTGGGTTGTGATCCGCTCTATCAACAAATAATCAATAAATAATCAAACTAAATTGTAAAACTCGAGAGATTTTCGAATGCTGTTCTAATAATTTGATTGGCTAACTCCCGTGTCTGGATCACGCAAGCCAAAACAACTTGGACATCATTGTAGATAAAAACAAAACAGCCAAAGTTTCTAAATAATTGTAAATAAAAATTTGAATAACGTTAGCATCGTCAATGATATCTAAATACTGCAGAATATCATAATTAAAAGCATTCTTCCTTTCGAGTCATTTTGTTTGGTCATATGGCTATTCCGAGACAAAAAGGCCCTACAAAACCGGCAAAAGTTTGCAAAACAGCAGAAATGAGAAACAAGACAGATCAAAATCATGGCGTTCGAAAGAATCGAAAGTATAACTCCGGATATGTGATTCGAAGAAAGGCAAAATATGACTAAGACGTGAAGATTTATAGGAGAAAATTGATCTAATCAGTCAAATATTTTATGTTAAATTCGTTTAAAAATAGTAAAAATAGGTTTTGTTTCACAAAAGGGTTACTGCACGGCAGCCTTGTGTTTGGGTTCTCTGATACCAACACTTGGGATGTTGGGAGACACTCAAAAGCTGAAAAACACTCGCCCTACGGGCTCTTGTTTTTCTGATGCTTTCTTGTGTCTCCCAACATCCCGCGTGTTGGTATCAGAGAACCCAAGCACGACTACCATGTAGTAAACCTTTAATGAAAATCAGGACTTGGTTGAGGAATAAAAATGAAGAATGAAGAATGACAAAAATATACGTTACTCAGTTTAGGTTGAGGCCCGAGTATAGCATTAAGCAGAATCAGTTAATGGGCAGGTTTGTCAAACGGAATTTATTACAGTTTCCTTATAAATGCTCTTCCATTATTTCCAATTAGGGAACTTGAGATTGTATTTTTTTGCAAGGGATGATATCTACACCTCTAGAAGTTGTAACAATAACAATAAGAAATATTCATTTACTTTCTAATTTTGATCAGTAAAGCATTGAAGTTGTTGCTAAATGTTCAATACTTTGAGAAATAAATTTCTTTGTTTCACTTTAAATCTGAAGGTGGTATTGATAACTAGTTACAGATTGCTATTTCAAGGAGCCGTAAATATACGAATGAGGTATCATTAACATAATGACCTATAGAAGCAACTTATTTATATCTGACTCTTTGGAATATATTGTCGGGAGGTTCCCGTATACTTTAATCGATGTTATTCGATTATTTGTTTAATCGATTCTTATATTATAAAATGATAATAATAACAGTGATAATAATAATATATTTAACAAATATATATGTTTTAAGATTTAACTTACTGCAAAATCCACAGGAAAGCTCACAATTCAATCGCATCCAAGGCCCATACGTTTGATCGTTGCAATTTCCACTGCTAACATATTGGGCACAATCCGTAACTTTATCTTTGCAGGCTATAACACAATATAATTTACTTACTTTTGATGACTCGACTACGCAATCAAAACTTTCAATTTTAAATAGTATTTACTTCAATGAATTATACCATAAAGAAATTGGTTGAGTTGGTTGAGGGTCTCGTGTGAGAAAAGTCAATCAATGACTTAACAGGTTAAAGATAATCAATCAATCAAATGGGGTATTAGCAATGTATTCTCTTACACATATAACGTTTCTGGTGCAATTATTCTCGAAAATCCAACATAAATAAAGATGTTATACTTCTTATGAGTTGTGTTGGATATTCCAGGGAACACCACGCTATAAATTTTTCAAAATATTATATGTCAGATTGTAGGAAACTTGATTATTATTACACGATAGGAAAGAAATCAGGGTCTATTGATATCACATGCTGGCGTAGCAAACCTTAGCAGTTTCTAATTTCCTGTTAGATTACATTTTTTGCAATAATTTATCTATGCACCTCCATTTTTTCCTCATCACCTTTGTAGTATACTTTTAGAAAAGAAGAGATAGAAAAATATTGATGAGGTATAAATATAGGTGAACTTTTTCCCCCTCCCCACAGATTTGCTAACTGATTTTTAATTTCACAACTTATAATATGCCAAACATTTTTATTCTCAACTGTTCAAATGAGACTCGCTATCCATAATGTTTAGCAAGGATCACAAATGTCCTATACTTAGTCTGCAGATTCTATACCTTACCTGGAATTGGCTGCGTCGTTGCTGGAAGAGGTGGTTTAGTACTAACAGGCTCTGAATAATATCAAAACATGTATATTTATATGATTGTGGTTTAAATTGCGTTATTTCTTTTAACTTACTGACACTATAAGGCTATCATACTCTAAACTCCTGCCTGTTATATACTTTGAATTTCAAGAAAAACAAAATATATAAAATTCCGTTTGGATATCATTTTCTCATTTCAAGAAAGTATGGTATTATTTCAAAAAAATGTATTTATAAATTTCATATTATTTAAAACTGTATTCTGATTACGATAAACAAATCCCTTGATCAATAAACTCATTTCAAGAAAGATATTTCAAGTACGGCTTCTCATTTCAAGAAATCGCTTTCTTATTTCAAAATATGGCTTTCAATTTCAAGAAATAATTTTGTTATTTTCCAAGAAATCTTTTTCGAAAAATTTCATGTTAAAGAGAATATGATTCTGATTTCAAGAAAATCGATTCTAAGCATGAATAATTTTCTTGATAAAAGGACACTTTTATTTTTCTGGAAACAAACAGAATAATACATATTTTCAGTAAAACAAACAGTAAAATAAAATTCCCTTGATTCTACTTGACCCTATGTACTTGTACTTGCACAATGTATATCCCTGCATTATTTGGTTAATATACAAAGGAATGTATGATTTTTATTTCTACCTGCTTGAGCAGTGCGTATTAGTAACTACATACAGACTAACTTAACGGAGAATTTATGCTTAACGATTTATAGATTGTAATTTACATAGTGCGATATTGACACATAAAGTCGACAATGTGGAGTGGCAGAGTAACAGAGTGGCGTTATTTGCAACTTTATAATAAAATTCAATTAGTGCTTTGTCATTAGAGCTCAGACTATTTTCACTCTATATGCTATATACAGAATTAAATAGGATTTTTATATTTATCTATAAATCTATAAATGGTGCTATATAGAATTAGAAATATATGAATTTTTCATTTTGACCTTACATAGGGTTGAACCGAATCTATTGGCATAATATTAATTTAAATTGCTACACTTCAAACACCAGATTCTATAGAAGATTAATTTTGCTCAAAGCAAGTCACGTTTTAATAAAAAATTTTTGCCAAGTAAAAAATGATCTATTTCAAGAATTTCAACATTTTCTCGAATTAACC
The DNA here is from genome assembly GCA_916610825.1 of Haliclystus octoradiatus. NCBI lineage: Eukaryota > Metazoa > Cnidaria > Staurozoa > Stauromedusae > Haliclystidae > Haliclystus > Haliclystus octoradiatus. The sequence goes on along the minus strand of OU744450.1, from coordinate 20,585,541 downwards.
AATACTATTGCTTGAAATAAGCAATACTATTTCTCAAGCAACTATTGCCACAAAAATCAATGTAATAGTTCAAAATACTCACTACAAAATCCGCATGAAAGCTCACAATTCTTTCTCATCCATTGTCCATAGGTTTTATCATGGCAATATCTACCATTAACATATTGGGTACAATCATTTCTCTGATCTTTACAAACTAGAATGCAGTGATACAGAATTTTTATGAGATTTACTGTTAATTTGTGTTAGATTCAAGATTTATGCCTTAATTTAATCAAAGAAAAAAATATATTAAAGTTAAACACGTTTTTTCAGTCGTAATTATTGTTTTATCTAAATCTGTTTAAGTAGAAGCTGAATTGAATTTGCAACAATGAATGAAATTTGTTTAATAATTAGAAACGTAAGAGAACATGTAGTCTACTCCTTCCTTAAAAACTGCAAATTTTTGCGCTATTGTCTCATGTTTGATTGTTACGATATTCCAATTCTTACGTTCGCAAGAGGGAATAGAGTAGAGAATTGAGAACCTAATTGTGTCATTGTATGTATTGTAGTAAAAGTTACCTGGAGTTGGTGGCGTTGTCACTATTTTAGGTCTTGGAGTTGTTCCAGGCTCTGTTAGAAAGTACACAATATTGTTATAATACAACCGACATAATATAATTAATTGATAATCATTTAACGGCTAACGCATTTTTATAGATTGAAGTATAGTTGTGATGAGTGAAACCGGAAGTGAAACTACATAATTGCATGCATTCCAAAGTAGATTCAATTAATAATTGAAAAATAAATGCAGATGTAATTACTACTGTAATTTGGTTAGATTTTTTCTAAAATGCGATTAACTGTAAACGTAAACATTAATGTACATGGATACTCTGAGACTTGATGCTCAACGATTCGTTCTCGGGTTGACTTTGAATCAATAGTATACATACTACACCATCCGCATGACTTTTCACAATGCTGTTTCAAAAATGGACTGTTTCTTCGACTGTAGCAGTATCCCTTTCCAATATAGTAACGACAATTCTTCAAACCAGAATCATGGCAAACTAAGAGGAATAAATTGCATAGCTATATAGTTCATTATGAACAATTTAGACCCAATCTGTAGAGTAGGTAAGATCATTGGGAATCGGACTGTTTTTATAGAAGCATGCATATATTCATGTTGTATCACGTTTAAAGCTGAGTAAGATATGTTTCATAGTATTGGATAACGTGCTAATACAGGTTATACGATTCATCTATATCGTTTGAATGTTAAACATTATATTTAGCTCACGCCTAAAAGCTTTGATTATGACAGCCATAATGTCTTATCCTGAGACAAATCCACTAAATACGAGTCGATTTTCTGACCAACTGCACGAGGTTGGATTAAGTCGGTCGTAGCTCAGAATCCCTTAATACGACATAAGGGCGAAGCTTCGCAGAATAGTATTAAATGTTGATTTTTATATATTTAAACATTGCAGCAACATTTAAGCCAAAATGTTAACTATCGTAATAATATATTTGATCACCTTGTAAGTTATATCAGGCCGATACCCTAGACTTATTACAGGCGCATTTCAAGAGACGCTTCTGCAGTTCGTAGTTTATCCCGAAGAATCCCTAGCAAGGTTGCAAGCAGGTCGTGCAAACAGCTACCTTTTATGTATTTACAACTTCAAAGAAACATTTTTAATCTTAGAAATATTTTGAAATTATCATATAGTCTGTATATCTCCAAACTAGATCTATATTACTAGGTATTCCACATCTAGTGGACACTGAATATCGCTATATTGTCAAAGTAAATATAATCCCTAGTGTTATTTACACCGCACGAGAGGAAGGAATCAGGGTATTATTTACATGTATAAGTTAAAGCAATCAATAATTCAATGGTCAATCGTAATGACTATGAAGAAATATACCTTAGCATAATTCAACATGATCAACATACTTCACTCCAGCATAAAAAAGAGCTTTGTATTATTGACTGGATGCTTTTGGAGATTTCGAAAAAGCTTTTGGAGAATCAGTATAAGTGTATACTATATAGCAAGCAAATATAAAAATAGAACAGGAAGAATGAAATATATCTTCCGAAAATTATTGAAAGTTCTGTAATGAATGACAGAAAATCCAACGCATTTTTTTGGTTGAAATTATTATTGCCATGTTATCTAAAAGATTTTTCAAAAATTGAATTGCTCAATAGTTCATCGACTTATAATGTGCATACCTGGAGTAGGTGGATAAGTTGTTACAAGCGGTGGTGGATTGGTCTTTGGTTCTAAAATTCAAGCAACAGCAAATAATAATCTACATTAACATTAATTGATAGAATATTGCTTGTTTGGATCAATCCACAGGTAAATGATGAAATATTTACTCAAAAATTCCGAAGTAAGACTTGCTTCTCTCGATATCAGTTGATATACAGTATAAACAGTAGTATCTACATTCCAGTATATAGTATATATGTATATTTGTATACTGTGCATACTGTGCATTATGTCTCATAAAAGTCTCAAAAGGACCAGTTTTAAATGTCTCCTCAAGAACCATGATATGATGGAATGATAAAACTTTATATAACTCTCAACTTTTTATTTTGTAATTACTAAAATTTACCTCTTATCTTTGTTAATGTTTTATTTCCGTGCTTATTTCTATGTACTAGTATCCAGTTAAACACCGAATGAGCATATAGTGCAAAGCGCATTACAATGGTTTGAGTGCCAAACTCTGCCAGCTGATGCAAATTAAATATTCAATAAATCAATGATTAGTTACATACATTTCAATGATTTGAACTCCGTGACCCGTGCATTTGAGTTTTGAATTTGAAATGTGGTTTAATATCTCCATTACGAAACTATTTCGGTTGCATAATGTCTACAGTGAGCAGTGAGCACATTGAGTTATAGCCTTTTTATTCGACACATTCCACAATAACAAATCTAAGTCGAATTTCGGGCAATTATGAGTCGAAAATAGTAAAAATCGTGCAATTTTTAATGTATTACAGTGCTAAAACTCCCAAATATGCCAAATGTCTATCGTGGGGGCAAAATTGACAAATACTGCCGCGGTCAGAAACTATTCGCAATTCTTTCGCGATTTAGTGGTTTTCTAGTTGAAGATGATTTTCGCGTTCCTGAATTCCTTATTTCTGCTTTCGAAGGCATGAAAGGCGATTTAAATTGCTAAGATTGTATCTGATTCTTCTCAACACATTTAAAGTAGACAATAGAATTTTTACGATCATAATATCGCAAACAGAATGAGGCAGTAAATTGTATCTCTGAGTTCAAGTTAACAGTACGGTCAGTGTGCAATCCATGTTCTTTACATCGACACCCCTTGTTAACTTTCATGAATTGCAAAACTTATATAATGATTTCGTTGTTTGCAGATTGAATCAATAATCAAATCAGAACTTAATGTTAAAGTTATATCAATTTAAAACAAAAACAAACAGTTAGAGTCAAAACAAACATTTGAGTTATTACATCTTCTGTATAGTTATATCGATGAAGTAATAAAAATTATTCCCTTATTTATTCCTCAATCCATACAATACTTGAAATCTGATTCATATTTTTATGAAAGTCACAAATTCCTGGCTTTAAATCCCGTACTAACTTTCTATATAGTGGTATCTATATAGTGTCAACGCAAAAAATCTCAAAACGCGATTTTATATGAGCTGTGATATGGTATGATATGATATATCTAGTTTTGGTAGCAATTTGATTTTAGTAAGATTAATTGTTTGAGTGGATTAATTGTATAATTATATAATTGTATATATATAATTGTATAATAAAAATATAATTAACGTTTATTACTTTATCAAGTAAATTTATATATAATTTTTAATGTTTACTTTTAACTGAATTTTAATTCTTTTTACATATTATGCCGTAATAGCGGTAACGCTTTAAACTATGGTTGCTGTAAACTGTTATTCAAATGCAAACGATATTCTGGCCACGCACGTTACATCATTCATAAATCCTTCATACCATTCGCATGTCACTGTCATTTCCACTTTTGAATGCCTAAAGTATTTTTAATCTTCTTTGTTTAAAGAAAACTGAATTAGATTCTGACGACGTTATTATCATTTCGCATTTCACTGCTATTTCCTCTTTTGAATGACAGTGTTTTAATCTACTGTTAGCTAAAGAAAATTGACAGGCGATTACTTAATTAATAGGATTAATTAATAAACTTAATTAATAATTACTTACTCATTCCTATGTCATGCTAAGTGTAAGGAATGTCTGGCAGACGAATACAATGCAACAAAGTTTGACCGGGAAAGTTTATTGGATGCTTGTATCGGCAGCAGAAGATACATTTTAATAGTTTGAATAGCCTAAAACCATACACAAAATCTGGCCTTTCTAGTGATATATCATGCATCATCTTCCGTGCAGTAACGATTGCGTGATGATGCGTCATTGAACACACAAACAGATTTAAGGGAAATTCAAAAGTAGATGTTGTAATGTATAGCCTAATCAGTCCTTTGAAAAACAGTTCGATATAAACTTGAAGGTTTTCTGAATAAGTGATGATGTTGATATGTAACTTACTGCAAAATCCACATGATTTTTCGCAATTGTTCCTCATCCACCACCCGTACTTCCGATTATAGCAATAATTGTTCTGGGCGTGCATTCTACATTTCACATCCTTGTCTTTGCATTCTGTGAAATTGTTAATTATATCATATAATTAATAACAAAGAATATAACTGTAAAAAATTTATGGAGCAAGGATGAGTTTTTTTTTGCCAATTTAGATACATTGATCCATACATAATATTTGGTGTAGCTTTTTGTTTTATTAGAACAACGAGTATACACTTCCCCCAATTTTCACAAGAACGCCAATCGTTACAAGAATCCCAATTAACCCGTACTCCCTTGAGCATGGCCATGCGATTACCTAAGCAGCTTATGTCTCTGAGAGATTTACTCCCAAATACTTGATTGTTATTACTAGGAAGGGTATATACTGTATAAAATTTGAGTAATCAAATGAAAACGCTATCCGGGATTCATTAAAAAGTAGGGATAATATCAGAATCTTTCAATACAAAGTATCCCAATGTTCTTACTCAGCTATATTGGTAGAATACATCACAAATTGGAAAGTATGGTCTGGATCTATTTGAGAGAATAATACCTTAAAAAGCTGTATAATTGTGTTGCTATACTTCTCATGAATAAATTAAATCTATAAATGTACGTCTCTTACCTGGAATTGGTTGAGTCGTGATTATTGGTGGGTATGTTGTCGCAGGTTCTGTAATAAACGTCAGTAATTTTATACGACGATAGAAATTATATCATTAGTTCATAAATTAAGCGATATTATATTGCTAAAATGATTCCAAAGCCATTTAAAGTGATTTGGAAAATTTTAAACTTTTAATCAATGGCTGTAAGGGAGAATTAAATCCCGCATTTTTATTGAACACATAATATAGAGCACAGATCAAACTCAACTGAAAAACATTCTTGTTTTTCAATACTGGGACATCATAGTTAATGCTAACTAGTGCATGAAAGTCTCAATAGGTGTAATGCGAAACTCGTTTGCTTCTGGATGTTTACAAGAAAATTACAATGCAGGTGAAAATTTGCACTAAATTACCTGCTTTTCTTCCAAGTGAAAAAGGAAATGTATTCTATTGACAAGTTTAGCCACACTCATTACTCTCATTTGTCACCTGCTCTGTTAATGTGCAGATGTTTAGAGAAATAAGAATACTATTTATACGTTGATAATTTTAATTTGAAGCAACTTAAAATTTGAATATTGTATAGTTACATAAATTAAATAGTTGAAAGTAAGTAATATTTTACTGAGACATCATGATAGATTTACAAATTAGATACTCCTGCACCGTAGTTTGGTATCCCGTATTGATTTGATTATTTGCCATATGCAATTTCATATGGACGCTGCACTGAAAGAGCTCAGCACTTCATGATACTGGTCATCTATAGATGATTTTAGATGATGATTGTTATAAATATTATGATGCAAGTACCCATATATTATGCCATTGCCAAATTTCATCAATAAGTAACGAGTTAGTTTAAGTTAAGCTTTTTCCCTTTTAATATTAAAGATGAACGTTCACTGTCCACATACATTATCCGGGGGGTAACTCCCATACTGCTGCTATACGGGGACGTGCCACTTATTTTGGGTCCATATTCCAGTTTAGAAATATACTTTTTTGGTAGAAAATGTTAAAATATCAAACGTTTTGGGTCCCATTTTGATATTCTAGAGAATTTTAGACAAAAATGAATTTGAAGGCTGAAAACTGAAAACATGATTTGAATTTTTACCCATAAAAATGGAACATCCCCGCATAGAGCCTATATAGAAGTATCTTCCCTTTAATTTTTGAGTAGCATTTTCACACTTATTTATATCAATTTGTGTAGCCCATTGAAGGATTTTTGGGACTTTTCGGGAACTTCATATTTTTCCCAAAGGGCACCCCCCCCCCGTCAAAACGGCACTTGGAGTTACCCCCCGGGTACATTATACAACCACAACCAACCGTAATTGATTGCTGTTTCATTCGATAGACTTACTGCAAAAGCCACATGATTTTTCACAATTCAGTCTCATCCACGCACCATCTCGTTGGCTATTACAATATCCATTACCAATGTATGGAGCACATCTCATGCCAGCTTTATCTTTGCATTCTGAAATCTCAGTATAATTAAACAATGATTGTTTTGCACTTAATTTGATACATTCTATAGCATTCACAAGGCACATTAAAATACGTTGACCTTTAATTGATTAGTTTGCCAATATCCTAGATCCATTCAATATTGAGAACAGAAATGATAAAAAATAGTAGACACTTTCTGACACCGTTTGCTATGAAGCAAGACTGAAGACGCGGAAGAAAAATATATAAAAAACAAAAGGGACACATCACTTACAGCGGTTACTCGTGATTGTCAGATGCCTTCTCGTTTTATCCTCACTTGCTCTCACGTGTGTTCACAAAATAAGCAGGTAGGATTTCTTAATGTTTATTACTTATTTTTCTCCTATTTAACAGACGCAATAGGAAGATACAGCGATACTTTTACCTCTAATTTTGGAATCAATATAAGTTGCGATGAAATGAGTTATTATTTAGTGTTTAAAAAATAGTTCGATAAACTATAAACGTGTTAAAAATCCTCCAGTATTTTCAATGTTTGTTTCTATTTGCAGGCCTAGTTTGCAGAAAAAATGCATAAATTGATACAGAAAAAAGTTTGTAGGACATTCTACATTTTTTGCATGATAAATATTGTTTTGTTTTGAATAATCATTCTTCATTTTCTTACATTTGTGGAAATGTTTTAGGTTCAAGTATCGATTTTGCTTCAAAGCTTTTCACAAATCAGAAACAAATCCGTTATGTTCAACCTGATAGTATGTGTAAACAATGGAAGAAGACTTTAGCATATACATAGTGTTTTTGCTTTCACAATATTATATAAATTACATTTCACATGAAACAAATAAAGTTATGTAATTGTCCTACTCTAATCGCTCAGTGTCTCCCACATTCTCGATGAAATACGATATAGCTCCGCGATTAAAAATTATTATTCTGATCTAGTATTTCCTGGAATTGATTTATACTTAAACCGCAACACTGCCTGCTGCCTTAAAAATAAACGTACATGATATCGAAATTTAGATCTAGATTAATTTGCTCATAGTTGCATAGCTACTTTCAAATTTTCTCATTCTTTAGATATTCTGATTTTTGAATTCCCATAAAAAGGAATGCTCCTTTTGTTAACAATCTTGCTTGTTGAATTTTTGTAAATTGATAGATTGCATGAGATTCAATACCGGAACATTTGTATTTAATTAGAAAAGATAATGTTGATGCTTTTCAAATTTTCATTCTGGTTATTGCAATTTTCAGATGGGGTGAAATTTTGTAGAATGAAATTCTTACGATAAAGATGAACCAGAATGAATATACTTTACCTGGAATTGGTGGAAGAGTTGTAAATAGTGGAGGTGGCCGTGTGATAATCGGGGGTCTCGTACCAATTGGTGGTCTTGTGAAAATCGGGGGAAGTGTAGTTGCAACGGCTGAAAAAAAAAGTGATAGTAAACGTTTCGAAAGAGCCAATCGAATTGTGACTCAAACATTTTTGTTTCTCTGCTGATACTGATGCTGCCAGTGAAAAATTTGTAACAGTTCTTCAATTTTGTGCTATTCGAACTTCCAATACAGTAGCAATATAACTATTTATTCATAATCAAGTTTATATTGAGCTTGCTTTAGTTATATGAATTAATTTTTTATATTATTTTACAGCAAAAGTTTGAGAAAATAAATGATTAAGCCACTTAGAAATTCTCTGTATAAATGAATGAATCATTTAGCAATAAATCATGATCCAATAAAATGAAATACAATATTTGAGAAATGAATATTGCTGTGATGATTATAATGATTATGCTTATATCATTTTTTGTTATAGAAAGTATAATGTAGTCGTAGCATTTACTTACTGCACCATCCACATGACTTCACGCAGTGTTGTCTCAGAAATGGACTGTTGGGTCTGCTATAACAATATCCTTTTCCAATCAAATCGCGGCAGTTTGCTCTCCCTGAATCACGACAACCTAAAAGGAGGTATGAATAACCTAGCTAAGTTGATATCGTAACAGAGAGAGTTGAATGTAGCTGATGAGTGTTGATGTTGATAAATCTCACCTGTAGGAGGTCTTGTTATGACTGGAGGAAGAGTTGTAGGCTTGGTGTCTATAAAAAATATCAACAATTCTCAATATTGAGAAACTTTAATAACATGGAAGTGAAAAACGTATTTTCAAGATTTTGGGCGCAATAATCATATCAATCTCATTCTTGAAATCTATTGCAGAAACTCGGCAGGTGGAGATGGTTTTAACCTCAAAGTACTTATCAGTTTGGTATATATCAATTGCTTTACATATAGTTTCCGTGATGATGAATGCAAGCAAGTTAATAATTTTGAATAGCTAGGGTTAGCAGCTATTGAACATGCTCTAAAAGATTTCTTAGTTTGATACACAAGTTTATATATATATATAATATTGGTTATTATATAACAGCATTACAAAGTATAAGGAAGCTATGCATATAGATCTACAGGTTAAAATATTCCAGTTGATATTTTAAATATTTTGCATAATAGCAAAACCTGCTTCTCTTAATAGCAAAATTAATCATATATGATTAAATGTATTTATTCTGAAAGCGGACAAAGCAATAAACTCGGATCCAGATACTGTCCTATAACAAGATGAATAGTTCGAAAAGTCACATTTTGGTGTAAACGATAGAACTATATTCACATTGTGTGATATTTTGAATATGATTTCTTGACGAACATAGATTCTATATGGTTTAACCAAAGCATATTTGAGTATTTTAACAAAAAATTAGTTCAATTAAAAGTTCTAGATGCTGCTACGGCTGGAATAGTGAATAACGAGCTGTCTGCTTTTCATCTGAAGTAAATATAATCCCAAAATCAAGCATGTATATCGTTGTAGATAGTAGCCTATCTGATAAATAGTAATATACTTCTAGGATTGTCAAATGACAATACTTTGTACTTGAGTGTTGCTACGCTCAGTTGCCACTTGGTGCTCCATTGGTCAAACTGATAAGAGTCTTGGATCGCTTGCGATAGAAAATTTTTCAACCACAAACCAATTTTAAATCGGAGGATGATGCGAATCAAGAGAAAATATCGTTTACATAAATTATGAAAATTAATCTTCCTAAAACAGGACCTTGCGGAACTCCACTTGTGACTGGTGAGCTGGAAGATATTTTGTCTCCAACGCAAGCAACTTGCGTAACATTTGCTAGAAAACATTCATTCCATTTAAAAAGCTCATGACGAATTTCGTCTGCATACAACTTTGCGACGAGCTTTTCAAGCAAAACAGCTTATGACGCTTTATAAAGTCAATATAAACGGTTTCTGTTCTTTCTATTGTATTCTATATGCTATGATGACTAGCTATTGAAAATATATATACTAAACCGCATTCATAAGAAAAATTATTTAATAAAACTTTGAAAATTTACTGTAAGATGTACGACACAATAAAACATGAACTTTGGGAAACAAATAATCTTTCATATTACCGAATTTTACGATTAAAGAACAAAATAAAGATATTTGAATTGTACTCATTTTGTCATCATTTCATCATTAATTTGCCCTTGTAAACCGAAAACTGCAAGATAAGGGATTATGTTGATATAGATTGCCTTTGCTACAATTTTAATGTTTTTGAGTCATTGTGAAAAACAAAAATTCATTATATAGGCACAAGGCATTTGAGTGAGATCTTTTTGAAACTTAGTGGATAGCACTTTCAAGATTTTCTAACATTTTAGGTAACAGTTACAGAATGTTTTAGCTTTTCGATTACTCCACTTATTCAAAAGTGGTATCCACTCACTTATGCAGGGTTGGTGTTACCCCCTAAATGGATACAAAGATATACTCATGAATAAATTGTTGCTGAAAGAGACATTCTGTGATAATATAAAAATCAGTACTTACAACAATATCCACAAGACATTGGGCAGTTCCTCTTCATATAGTTACCATATTGAGAACTTCGACATAGCCTCCTTCTTACATAGTGTGCACAATCTACTCCTGGTGTATCACGGCAACCTATAACAGAATATATATATATATATATATATATACGATCAACTAATTTTCAGCAATAGGCAATACAACACGATTAATGGGAGTAGGACTTGATTATTTTCTTTCGAATATTTCAACTCCAAGAGAGAATAATCATATCAAGTATATAGCTTTGCATGACGTTAAGACAATAGGCAGTAGAACAAGTATACTCTATATAGATATTTCAAATTAAAAAGTTTTTTGTTAAAAATAATGCTAAAAATAAAACATTGAAACAGAAAGGAAACCTATTAAATTACAAAATTTTCTATTATGCATATATTTACGAAAGGATCTTATAAAAAGGATTTTATTTGTATCTATGACGTCAACATTATATTTATCTGTTCTGAATTTATCTGTTTTTTTTTCCCTGAAATCAAAAATAAATTCAGCTATGTATTTACAAAAAATGGGGAAACAAACTCAGCAATGAAGCACTTCTTTTACATAATCCATTTTGCATTTTGTATCTAAAAAGTTTCTTAGTTCAATTATTCAGAATCAAAAACTGCCTATTTATGTATTTATTTAGTTACTGTTCTTTCCCTACATTTTCAAATTTGCCATAATTTTGTTATCCAGGAAAAACTTCATTATTTGACATAAGGCTTCTGATCAAAAGAGATCTCACATTTTTTGCAAGTAAGTTTAATAGTTTCTGTTCTAGAATAATCAACGTTTGGGCTAGTTATCTGCATGGTAATATGGGCATCTTGGTCTCAAGAATTCAATTGATGATCGACAGAATCAGTTTTCTATTAATCAATCTAATACAATCTGTGCGTAAAACGAAATATCAATAAGTGGCCGACTAACACCTTCATTATATTATCATCCAAAAAGGCCGATTCGATGTTTTCTCAGCTTACATAAGTCAATCGATAATGATAAACAACGACTACACTTTCAACAAGTTACCCACTCCAGCTGAAGGTGAAAAGAAAACAATTATTTGCCTTTGAGTTTTCACTAATATTCTATCTAATACATCAAACATCTTACCACAGAAATGACACGTTTCTGGACAATTGTTCATTAGAAATGAACGATGTTTCGGTGATGTGCAGCATCTTGAATAAGCACGACAGTTTACCTTATAATTGTCTTTGCAACCTAACAAAGAAAGCAGATTGTCAAGTAGTGCAATGCTATAGTTAATTAACTTTTAATATATATATCATTCATGTTGTACATTTTGCTTGTACAGAAACTATAGAATAGACGCCACATACGCTAAAATCATTACTACAGGACTTTTTGTGTGGTACTTGATGAAGCGCAATGCAAGAAATGTCACCAACGAGTGGCTTTACAGGCTGAAAGTACGTCTAGTGTCACAATGTCAGATCAGCCACATCAACTAACTCGAGTTGTGTTTATGTAATATCCAATCAAATTGTTTTCAAATATTTATGAAATATTTCTTTAAGGTTTGAATACTCAATTTTCAAAAGGATTTGCCAATTCGAACGAATTAACATCAGAATTTGTAACGAAAAACTTAATAACTATCACCTAACAGACATTTCATCAAAAGCCATATTATTGTCAAATATAGACTACAGCATAAATTTGGAGACATCTAATGATTTATTTCCTACCACAGAAGTTGCATGTTTTAGGACAATTTGTCTTCAAAAATTGTTCATATCTTCTACTTTTGCAACAATTTCTGTAATGACTGCAGCAAGTCCTAGGATTATCTTTGCAAACTGGAAGAACAAAATACATTATAAATGAATTGAAAAACTAATTAAAAGTTTGACATATTTATAAGAAAACTTCAATTCTCATATTCATTTGTTCTACAAATAAAACCCAACTCCTAATCGATCACATATATATTAATTAATCATGCCGTAATCTTCTCGAATATATATCTGCAAAGCATAGTAATCCGTTGAATAAGTAAATTTATATAGTAAAAGTACTTTGATATTAATTCACAAGTTTCTGTTAGATAAACATCTTTAAGTAGCAATAATTAGACACGAATAGTAAATTACCTCCATACGTAGCTGTAATTGCTGGTATAGCAACAACTAATAAGAGCAAAAAGACTCTCATTATTTGATAGTTTTTAAGATAGCTTACCAACGGTTTGAATTGGTTTATATTCTCTTTCGGAGGTCTTTACTTAGCTTAATGACGGTTTCATTTATTGATGTTTATGTTTGTATAGCTGATTACCTTTTTTAAATAAACAATAGTGATGGGATACTCTATAATCACTTTCAATGATGTGTCAATTCAAGTTATGAATTTAGCAAATAATAAATGGAAGTTGTTACATATAAAACACTCTTTGCTAATAATAGTAATAATCTGATCATGATAATAAACTTATTAACTTATTATTATTAGTATTAGTATAGTATTAGTATTAGTATATTATTATTATTGTTATTATTATTATTTTATTTTATTTTTTTATCATTTTTCTTTCTCTTAACTATTAACTTGAAAAAAAAAAAATAATAA